>JAWNPI010000068.1:4617500-5217500 GCA_035047625.1 Drosophila mettleri | reverse complement strand
GACCATTAGCTCGTTGCGATCCTCGAAGACACATTGGCGGCCGAAGCGACGACGCTCGCGCGTTAACACCACCTGATTCTGAAACATGACTATAAATATGTATTAACTAATCAACTATTAACTTCTTGTTTATTTGTATTTGCGCTCAATAAATATTTGTTTACAATTTTATGTTACTTAAATTCTATCCAAATTCAACAAATTTCTCTCATTTTTTGAAATGAGCGATACAATTTTTTGATACAGCTTTTGAAATATGAGTTTTTTTTTTTTTTGAAATATAACTGCTACTATGTTTGTTTTGGCGCTCTGTTAAAATTCCCAAGTATGTGGAGCAATTCTGCCAACGGAGGAGCAATACTGTTATATGTGAGCAAAAATACGTGTATAAACCTGAATTTATGAATGACTGACCAAAATTGGTATTGCTTAATATAAAGTATACAAAGTGATGTAACAGTTTAACTATGCTGCATAAATTTCGCTAGTATTTTGTATCAACATTAACAGATCAATTGGGTGGACTGTTAAGTGTAGAGGTATTTTTTTCTACAGTGCGAATGCCTGAGTGGTCGCGTGCATATGTGAATGGCGTCCCATAGCGAGAATACACAAACGCAACATCTGAAATTGGGTTTTGTGTTTGCTGCTGGTGTTTACCAGATATAAACCGCGTACCGCTGGATTAACCAGTGTCCAAAATGTCACCCAAATATACGCACGCAATTGTTGCCAGGTAAGTGGAAGCCGCGCCTGGCCAAGCTGCGCAGCGGCATGCCTGACCGAGGAAATTAGGTCATGTTGCCTAGGCAATGGCTCAGTGGTTGGCTGGCTTTGGGTGGGGCCATTCTTAAGGGTTGGGGCAGAGCAACAAACACTGTCACCCCACGCATTGACCCCGTGTCGAGGCGTAAATTACTTCATTCATTCGCTTATTCTCACTTGATTGCTGTTAATTCGCTTAATTCGTAATTTGCGTGTGATCCTCAGAATCTCCAATGCTTTGCGCGAAACGGGCGACTTTGATGTGCAATTGGCGAAACAACAACACGAACAATATTGCACTTTATTGCGCGAAATTGGCCTGGATGTGATCGAGCTGCCGCCGGATGATGCATTGCCCGAAGGAGTTTTTGTCGAGAGCAGCGCCGTCGTATGCAATGGAGTTGCGCTCATTGGCAAATCGGAGAATCCGAATCGACGACGCGAAGCGGAGAGCATGGCCATCATTTTGAAGAAGGAGCTGGATATACCGGTTATCGAAATCGAAGATCCTCACGCCCAATTGGATGGCGGCGATGTGCTCTTCACAGGGCGCGAGTTTTTCATTGGCATTTCGAGCTTCACGAACGAGGAGGGCGCACGCGCCGTGGCCATGGCATATCCCGAGTATCCAGTGACACCTATTAGAGTGCGTCTCAGCTAGACCTGTTCAAATCTAATAAAAAATCTTCATTTTTTTTTTTTAATTTTTTTTTTTTTGTCGTTTCAGGTAAATGGTTGCAAACGCTTGAAGTACTATGTGACAATGGCTGGGCCGGATGTGCTGTGCGTGAGCACAAGTGCCACCTGCCAGGAGATTGTGAAGCGCATGGAGCGCGAGGCGAGCTTCACCTATCAGAAGCTCACGTTGCCGGAGGAGAGTGCGGCGAATATGCTATATATCAATGGCACAATTGTGCACAGATCACCCGCTGAAATTCCCGAAGCCTACAAGGTATGGTTAACGCACTGTTATACTGTTATACATTGACTCAATTCGCATCTTCTTCGTTCGCTTGCAGACTTTAAAAGAGAAAATCGACATTCCAACACGTAACATAAACATTAGCGAATTTAGCCAATATTCCAGTGGACTGAGCTCGGCGTGTCTGCTGCTGCGACGCTGGAAGTCCATACGCAGCATTTGAATCAATTCCACATCTGAACTATATCCATCTATATAAATCGAATAATGTTATTTTGTATCTAAAGTGAAAAGAGAAACACGCACAGGCGCTCGTTTTCATTGTTAATGGCGCAGCAATATCAACAAATATGTCAACTAACTAATATAATATTAATCATAAATATTTGTATTTAGTGTGCATCTATTGCAACATTTTTTTAAACCGTTATTTGTTAAACTTTAAGTAATACTATAATGTTAAAATATTTATACACACACACACACACACACAGCACAGCACAGCTCTTCGCACACATTCGTCTAAACCTTGTTTACTACATTCAAATAGTTGTATAATTTGAGACATATACAAATAATATTCGTATACATTACACATTTTATCATGGGACTCTCAGTTGTGCGATTGTCTAGCTAACGAATGACCTACGAATTGTATCTACTTTACAAGTAGCTGTTAAATGTGTTCATTGTACCGTCAAATATAAATAAACGCAAAATATTTGTAATTTCTTTACAAAAACTTGTTCAATGTTGTTTTTATTTTATTACTAAAAGAAAAAAAAAAAAATATATATATATATATATATTAATTATATATATATATAAATATTTATTTATATATATTTAATATATAACATTTATTATTAAGTCACGATTAATTGCACTAGGACGTGGGCTCAATATAAAAAGAGTTGAGTTTACGTAGAATTTTTACTTATATAAATATATATATATATATATATATATATATATATATATATTATTTATAAATATATATATAGTATATATTTAAAAAAAAATTTCCTAAGCTCCATTTTACCATGTTACTCGACCAAATACTTATCGCAATATTTTCTCAAAACCCTTTCTCCTTGATATTTCTCAAGTTATTTATACAAATAATATATACTTATATAAATATATACTTATTAATACATAATACCGTAAGCTAGCTAAAAAATTCCCAAAATTTCATATTGTCATATTACGCTTAATTATTCAACTAAATAGTTTTCTTCAAACATTTCCCCTTTTTTCCTTGTGCCATTATCTTCCCAAAACCCTTTCCCTTTTATAGTTCCCAAATTAATTATATATAATATATATATTATATATATAAATATATTATATATATCTACTATTAGCTAGCTAAATTACCCAACCAAATACTTTCTTCAAATATTTCCCTTTTTTCCTTATCGAAATATTTCCCCAAAATCCTCTCTTGATATTTCCCAAATTTCGCTTTACATGCAAAACTATTAAGTAATTGTACCCAGTATTCACGCAAATATCTCTTCCCATAAATATTGCCTTAAATAAATCCTTTTTAAGTTCAATTTAAATGAAAAACAATTTGTTTTTATCAATTTTCATTATTCGCTCTTAATTTTTGTTAAATATACAAAATACATAATACACAAAAGTTTAGTTGCTAAAATTTAACATTTTAAAAACTGTTTTAATCTTTAGATGAGTTCAGCTTACAGTTGAATTATTCGCTCGATGTTTCATGAAGATATATATATATATATGTGGGTGTATGTATGTGTGTATACTATATAGATTTTTGTTTTCTTTTTCATAATCTCTTTCTTTGTTTTTTGTTGTATGCGATATCCTACAGACTATATATAGACATAATAAATAGATGTTATAGGAGTCAAGTGAGTAAATGCCAAATGAGTTACGCTAGACAAATATATATATATATAAATTTGTATATATATATATATATATATATACACGCCGATTCATATGAAGCATATAAAAGTACAAATGCAATATACAGTAAATATATAGAGTGTAAAAAAAGCTTAGGCTCTATTGAGGAGAGGAATACTTTGGCATTGGCATGGGCAGCCGCCAAGCACGGAGGGTTTGTCGTCTGTATCGTCTGTATAACTATGCCTACGCCTATGCCTAGTCTTAGCTATATAAAGATCTATGAGCTTAGTGTGTATAGAAGCTAACTAGGATTGTTTGCTCTAGGATCGATGTAGGAAATGACGCTGCTTTGGCTGCTATCATCTTCCACAGTTTCATTGAGATGATCTTGATTGTTGCTCGAATTGGCATTGGGATTCGGATTCGGATTCGTATTGCTCGAGGACGGATGCTGCAGCTGCAGCTGCTGCTGCTGCTGCTGCTGCTGTTCAGTCTTTCGCAATCTTTCGCCAGCTGCTGGCGGCTCCTGCTGCTTGCAACTCCTGAGCGGACTGCGACACTTGATGGCCTCGTACAGCTCATCGATGGAGTTATTCATGGCCTCCTCGTCGTCATCATCGACATCGACGCTATCGACCACCAACTCGTGCTCTGTGGCCTCCGCGGTGGCCTCGCCACCACCAGCGCCACCATTGCCCGCATGCAGCTGGCTCTGGTGCAGCGCATAAACGGCGTCGCCATTGGCCACAAACTCATCGTCGAACTCGTTGAGCACATCGACATCCGCATCGCTGGCATTCGAGGACTGATAGCAACGGAAGTCGTCGGTTAGCGTCAGGTTCAAGTCGTTGTCCGTTTGCGGCGCATAGAGACCATGGCTGCGTATGCTGATCTCAGAGTTCTGATAGTTCAGGTCGCTCTCGTTGGTCGGGCTGGCGGAGAGCAGCCGCTGGCTGCTTGGCAGATTGAATGGATCCACGGCACCGATGCCCGCGGGACGACTGCGTGCATTGTGCGTGGCCTGCAGCTGGGGCAGATTGCTGCTGGAGCAGGAGTACATCATTTGGGTGAGCAGCGAGTTGCCACTGCTGCCCGCCAACGAGCCCAAATTGTTGCCCTCCAGCGCAGCTGCTGCACCGCTGCCGCTGGCCTCCTTGGCGGCGGCACCCGCCGCGAGCATGTCGTGTATGTTGTTCAAGGATTTCGACTGCTGCTGCTGGCTGTAGCGTATGAGCACGCTGGGAAAGTCATCCTCCAGGCGTATGCTATTGGTGACCTGCAGCGAGTTGGACACATAGATCTCGTGCTTTTGCAGCAGCGGCTCCTCGGCGGCGGCGGCGGCAACAGCAGCCGTCTCGCTGCTCGTCGCCTCCGGCAGACCCAAGCTATTCATGGCCTCCAAACTGGGCCGCTTGACCGGCGTGGAGCTGAGTGGCGCGCCACGCTCCCGAAAGACGACATGCGCATTGAGTTCACTCTGCGGTGTGCCCGGCATCGTGTTCGCATAGAGCGGCGCATGCTCATCCAACGAGCTGCCGTCGTCATCCTCGTGCGTGGTCAGCAGCTCGTCGTCGTGCTCGTGCAGCGTCTCGTCGAGCAGCGACGGCGTGCGCAGCTTAATCACCTCATGCTGCGGCGTCAGCGTCTCCGGTATATTCGTATAAATGTTCGCCTGCAATATCTTGGAGGCGGGCACAAAGCGCTTGTGCTGCGGCTGCTGCTCCACCTGCTGCGACTTGTAGTGCAGATTCGTGTTGTTCACCTTGCTGCCGCCAGCCAGCAGTGTCATCGCGTTATGATGCCGTGCGTACAGCTGCTCAGAGCTGGCGTCGCTCAGGCTGTGCTGGCTGTGCAGCTGTTGGGGCAGCGCCTGACGCTGCAGCTCGAAATTGTTGCGCTTGGCCAGACGCTTCTGCTTCTTGAAGAACTTGCGCGCCACATTGATCTGATTCGGATTGTAGAAGATCTCCGCGCTGGGTATGCACTCCTGCCCGTTGCCCACATGCAGCAGATGATGTTGTCCCATCTGCTGCGACACCGCGGAACCGCCGCCACTCAGCGTCTGCTGTCCATGATTGTTATTGATGATGGTTATGGATGCGGCCGAGTTGCCACCGCCAGCCAACAGCTGCTGTGTGGTGCAGTCCAACTGGCCATTGCTGCGATTCTGGCTGCGCATGCTGCGGGCACTGCTGCTGCGCTGCTTATTCGAGCATTGGCTATTCGAGCGCGAGCCGGCCGAGTTGTTCGGCTCGTAGAGGCTGCCCGGCCCCGCCTTGTAGGCGACTATCGAATTGCTAATCATAGCGGCGCCCTGGCCAGCCTTGCCGCTCGATGTGCCCGCTGCAGCTGCGGCGCGCGCTTGACCGCTGCCATTTCTGGCATTGTTGTAGGCCACCAGACGGCTGGAACGGGCCAGGCGATGCTGTGACCAGGCCTGCCGTGCATCATTCCTGGTCAGATTATAGAAGAGCAGCAGAAAGAGCGCCAATGCTGCGCAGCTGGCCACAAAGCTCAGCACATACAGCTCCTCCTCGCTGTGCACATAGAAGGCAGCCGATAGCCAGGCGCACGCGTACAGCATCAGAAAGATTAGATGGCCGCGCAGATGCGACATATTCGAGCGCTCGTAGTCATCCACAATGCTGCTCAATGGATTGCTTAGCGTGCTGTATTGCTCCTGCAGCTGCAGCGCCGAGCTGCTGGCCTCCGGCTTAACCGTCGCACAGCCATTCGCGTCCAGCCAGTCCAGATCGATGTGCTCCGTCGCCTGGGTATTGTTATCCGAGTATTGTCGCTGGCCGAGATGCTGCTGCTGTTGCAGCACATTCACCGCCTGCTGGCTCAGCTGATAGTAGATGCAGAGCGCCAGGAAGCCGCTAAAGATTAGCAAAATGCCAGCGGGCACCACCAGAGCGTTCAGTGTGGTCGAGTTGTGCAGAAAGCAGTAGCTGTAGGCCGCATACTCGGACATGTTGACGGCGCTGCTGATGCCGCAGATGAGCAGCGCAATGCCCCAGCCAACCAAATAGATGCCGAGTATGGGCTTCCGCTGATGCGGCTCCTGTGGCAGCATTTGCATGGGCAACGCCTGCTGCCCACCGCCGCCGCCGCCGCCGCCCAAAGGCAGAGATGTGGCCGTTGTCGATTTGCTCAGCCTCTTGTACATGCTGCTCAGGCTGACGCACAGCCAGAGCAGCACACAGAGGCTGAGGTAGTGCAGCAGCAAGCCAAATAGCCGGCAATGCAGCAGATTCGTTGTCTGATAGATGCCCAGCATGAAGGTTAGACAGAGCGTCGACAATGCCAGCCAGGTGTTGACCAGGGCGTGTCGCTGCACGCGATTTATGCGTATGGCACAGCCGAAGACGACAAAGGTGACAATGTTGAACCAGGCGCAGCCGAACAGCAGCCCACAGCCCACGTATATGGGCAGGGGGGCGTGGCGAAAGCGTGCGCCCGCCTGCTCGCTGCGATAGTCATTCAAATAGGCGGCGCGCTGCAGCAGTCCAAAGTAGCCGCTGCGACTGCTGCAGCTGAACATGAGCAGCGTGCGATGCTGATAGTGCTGCTGGCAGACGTGCGTGTTCCACGCCTGCTGCTGCTCATCCCACCAGGCGGGCAGCGGTGCACTGCGCTCATCGTGATACGGATGGGCACGCAGCATTATCGTTATGCGCTGCTGATACACATCGTCCTGCTCAAGATCGAGCTCCTCCTCAGTCGCCGGCAGTGGATTGTCCAAGGGCTCGCCATCGCTATACAGTCGCGCGCCGACCACCACCGAGGACAGCGTCTCGTTCTGCTGGCTCAGCAAATTCGGCAAGAGCTTCGCATTGCGATGCAGCGTTATCATGAGTCGGAGATTGCGCTGCGAGGCGCTGGCATTGCTGGCCGCTGTCACCTGATCGTTGAGCACCTGATAGGGCACCTGTATGGCCGCATCGATGTCGCCGTGCTCGTACATGGGTATCGTGTCGTTGGCGCTGTTGCACTGCAGGCCACGCTGGCTGCCATCGAGCCACACGCATGACATGCTCAGAAATTGCTCCAGACTGATATTGAAGAACTCCACAAAGATGTTGCGCTGCAGCATTTGGCGGCGCCAATCGTTAGCATCGCCATCGCCAACGCCAACAGCCACAGCGGTGCTGCTGGTGGCCAAGCGCAACGCGGCCGCCTCGACAATGTGCAGCAGCTTGTGACTTGTGCCCTGCTCCAGTTGGGCTGCCTCAAAGATTCGTGTGGGCAATGTCAGCAGCTGCGAGACAATGTCCATCAGCAAATAGCTTATTTCCTGCTGATGCGCGTCCAGCTGCTCCAGATACTTAAGCAATGTACGCGCTATATACTCCAAGTCCATCGGATCGCGTATTTTATGCAGCTGCGTCTGTATGTGCGTAAAATTGTGCAAGCGTCTCGCAATCTCCAACGCATTTTTACCCTTTGTCAGCGTTAGGTTCACCTTGGCAAACTGCTCGAATATCCGAGTCGTTTCGCTGACATAGACACAGCTCTCGGCATTCAGCCGATGCCATTGGCCATCGTTGCCGCACTCATGCGACGCTTTGCGCTGCAGGCTGGCATCGCTGGGCTCCTCGACGCACGCCTGGAGCACCGTTTCGCCTCTCATGGTGCGCGGCCAATGGTAGCTGCCCTTGTTCGTGTGCGTGATCAGAGCGTCGCAGTAGAGCGTGCCCTTGGCCACCACATGCAGCACAATGGACTGGGAGAGATTCGCCTGCTGGCTGCGCAGCGTACAATCCCACATGCCCGTATGATTCTGGGTCAAGCTACCAATGCGTAAGATCGAATTCAAGATGCCCGAATCGTTGGAATGACGCGTCTCCAAGTGGACATCATTGAACACTTTGTTTGGATCGCGATAGATGATGTCATCCGTGGAGTTTTGCTGCCTTATCTTATCCGACCAGCCCCAAAAGACGTAGGCACGCGTGGGCAAGTCCTCCGACTCTTGTGGAGCGCCGATGGCCACACGCGGCGCAAAGCACTTCAGCTGCAGCTCATCGCCCTCAAAGGCGATCTATGTGGTTCAAATATAAAATTAATAATCAATAATCATGCATTGCATTGCATCGCATTGCGCCACTTACCTGATTCTGTTTGGGCACCAGCTCCAGCAGCGGCTGAAGCAGCGATTCGCAACGAAAATCAATGCCCACTTTTAGCTTCTTCAATGGCATCCCACGAAAATTGCTGGGTGAATCACATTTGGGTGCCGGCAGCAGGCGTATATCGCGTGCATTCGACCAGGCGATCAGCCAAATTAAGCCACAATCACAGGCCAACGGATTGTTCGATAAGTCACTAAAGTAAACAATATTAAAATTTGCAGTTTTTATTTATTATTAACTAAAAACAAAATCACACTTACAGCTGCTTCAGTTTCGGCATCAATTCGAAGGTTCCTTCATATATATGACTTATGGAATTGTTACCCAGACGCAAGCGCTCCACATTGAGCAGACTATTGCCAAAGCTGTGCTTGTCCAGTTCGCTGAGCAAATTCGATGATAAATCCAAGCGTTTCAGTTCCGTAAAGCTATTGAAATCGTCCTCGCTTATGTGTGCGATTGCATTTTTGCTGGCATTGCTGCAGGAGTAAACCATAAATAAAGTTTGATTTATGGCTATTTATTGTAATTGGCTTACATGCTGATTATGTTGTGAACATCGTCGCCAAAATTTAGCTCCCTCCAATTAACTATGTGCAGATCGTCGCAGCGTACGCGCAACGATTGAATATTCTCTGAAATATTCTTGCAGCTGCATTTATTGGGGCACATTGCCTGCACAACAAAGGTCGTTAGCGTGCTGAGCGCGACCAGGCCCCACAGCCACATTTGTGCAACGTTCATCATGTTGCTCATTTATGTAGTTGCATTTATGGCCTCCATTTAATTAACAACACATTTGCAAACAAATGCATAATAAACAAAAACAGCAAAAGTTACAACAAAAAAATTCAACCAGTATTGCTCTATGCACAGAATTTTCTATAATGCGGCGGCTAATACTAAAAAATACCAAGCAATAATTAACATATGTTATCGATAAATACCAATATGGGCGTTTTGTACATTTTTTTAAATGTGCTATGTGTGCACTCGATTACAAAAAAAATACCGCAAAATTTACATTAGAACGTCAAACTATATTTTGTGTTATTGACGTTTTAACTATTTTATTATTTTTTATTCATATCTAGAAACTCCAAAATTTTGAATGTTCGACTAGTCTAAAGTCTAATTGATTATAAAGCTATAAAGATATATTGATGGCTCCAAATATCGCACACACATATAATTTTCTCTGCCTGTGGTGTGCACACACTTGTGTGGTATATTGTTTTTATAAAAATTGACGTGTCAGATATATGTGTTAGCTGATTGTATATCATACCATATTGAACAGACCGTTTAGCTAAGCATAAAGTGGATGGAGTTCTTGAAGAGTGGCATCAAGACCGTGCTGGGCAGCACTGAGCCGGGCCAGGAGCCCAGTGCAGCCGAAACCGTTGAGAAGCTTGTCGATCGAGTTTATTCGTCGACTCTACTCGAGGACCGCCGTGATGCATGCCGGGCACTGAAAGCGCTCTCGCGTAAATATCGAATAGAGGTGGGCGCCCAGGGCATGCCACCGCTAGTCCAGGTACTGCAAAACGATGGCCAAGATGCCGAAATCATTAGCTATGCTCTGGATACGCTGTGCAACATCGTCACCAGCGAGGAGTTCGAAGAGGAGGCCGACAATCCGGCCGTGTCCGTGAATGTGGGCGAACAGTTCACCGAAATGTTCATCAAAAGTCCCGAACACGTCACCCTGGTCATGGGCTATCTCGATGAATACGATTTTCGTGTACGCCGCGCAGCCATACAGTTGATCACATCGTTGATTGCGAACAAGACACGTGAGCTGCAAGAGCTGGTTCTAGTGAGTCCCATGGGTGTGTCCAAGCTGATGGATCTGCTCACCGACAGTCGTGAGGTGATCAGAAACGATGTGCTCTTGCTCCTCATCGAGCTGACCAAGGGCAATTCCAATATACAGAAAATTGTGGCATTTGAGAATGCATTCGATCGTCTGTTCGACATTGTGCGGGAAGAGGGCTGCTCCGATGGCGGCATTGTGGTCGAGGATTGCCTCATATTGCTGCTGAATCTACTCAAAAACAATTCCAGCAATCAGCAGTTCTTCAAGGAGGGTTCCTACATACAGCGCTTGGCCCCCATGTTTCTGCTGAACAGCTCCAACAGCAATTTGGATGCGGACGACAACGCCTGGACACCGCAGAAAGTATCAAATTTCCATTGCATGCTGCAGGTGGTGCGTGCCCTGGTCACGCCCAGCAATCAGCAGCAGGTGGTCAATGCGTGCCAGCGCGTAATGCAAAAGTCGCAGCTGCTGCAAGCGCTCTGTGACATCCTGATGAGCAGCGGAGTGCCCGCTGATATATTGACCGAGACAATTAATGCTGTCGCCGAGGTGGTGAGGGGTGATCGCGAGAATCAGGATGAACTGAGCCGCGTACAGGCGCCCAGTCAGCCGCCCAGGCCGGCCATTGTGGTGCTGCTCATGTCGATGATCAATGAGAAGCAGCTGCTGGCGCTACGCTGTGCGGTGCTCTATTGCTTCGAGTGCTATCTGTATCGCAACTCGGAGGGTCAGCGTGCGGTGGTGCAGACACTGTTGCCATCCAGTGCCACAGACATCAGTTCGCTGTCCACCGGACAGCTGCTCTGCACGGGTCTATTTTCAACGGACACGCTGGCCAATTGGTTTGCCGCCGTCGCCCTGCTGCACACGCTCGTCGAGAATGTCGCCCAAAAGGAGGAGCTGTTGCGTGTGCTGCTGGCCACGCCTGGCGGCCAACGGCCCATCACACTGCTGGAGCAGTGCACAAATCTAATGCAACAGGAACGCTATCGCCTGCAGAGCAAAGTGGGTCTGCTGATGCTGCTCAGTGTTTGGCTGGCGCACTGTCCCAGTGCGGTGAAGGCTTTTCTCGAGACACAGGGTACCATGGCCTATCTGACCGCCCAGCTGTGCGCCAATGAGCACGATGAGCGTGAGTATCTGGTGCAGGGCATGTGCGCCTTCCTCATGGGCCTCTGCATACAGTTCAATGACAATTCGTTGGACAGCCAGCGCAGGGAGGACATCAGCCAGCTGATCATCAAGCGCATCGGCCAGGAGACCTTCTGCAACAAGCTGAGCGAAGTGTCGCGCCACGAGGCGTACAGCCGGGCGTGCAAGCAGGCGCAGATACGCGCCAAGGGCGCCAGTGAGCTCTTGCTCGACTACGAGTACTGCAAACTGTACAAGGGACTGGAGGCGCTGATAGCCAAGCTGGTCAGCGGCTTCGATGTGGATGGTATTGAGCTAACCGAGCTCACGTTGAGCTCCGAGGCCTCCGCTCTGGTTTCCCAATACAAGGGCATCATACGCGGCATGGATGGGCAAATACAAACTCTGGAGCAGTCCAACAAGCAGCTGGAGCAACAGAATGCCGAGCTGAAGGAGCAGCTCAGCCAGGAGCAATCGCTCAAGTCGCAACTGATCGATCAGAATACGCTGCTCAAGGCACAGCTGGCGGCGCAGCCAACGGCAGCAAGTGGCGTAACAACAGCAACTGCAGCTGCCGTCGCTCCGGAGCAGCCAGCAGCAGCAGCGGAAGCTGTCAACGATGAGCAGCTGAATGCAGCTCGCTATCAGGCAAACATGTACTTTGCCGAGAACATACGTATGACCAAGGAGCTGGAGACGTTGCGTCAGCAATTGGCTGCGGAGAAGCAACGAGCCGATGCAGCCAACGAGTCACTGCTGGCGACACAAAAGGATCAGGAAGATTTGCTCGAGCTGCTCGCGGACCAAGAGGCCAAATTGGCGCGTTACGAGTCGCCGACCAATGCAGCGGACGACACAAGCAGCAGATAACTTCCAACAGGCAAATCTTTCCATAAAGATGTGGATTGTATTAACACACACACACAGAGTGTGCTCTGCGAGGCCGCTGAGTGTGTGGACGGACACAGCTCAACTCAACGCCAACTGCCCTTCTCCTTGTGCATTCTTATTGTTTCTAAAGCTATACATACCATTATATAGATAAACTCACACACACACACACACACATATATATATATATATACATATACATACATAGATATAATGTATTTGACTCGCCTCATATGTCACACGAATTAGAAGAGTTCCTCGACACATGTGCGTTCCGATCTGCCAAGTTGTGTGACAGTTCCCCTCATCACGAGTAAAATAAAAAGCGAATACATTATTACACAAATAAATTAACAATTGTAGTTTCACTTGAAAATGGAAGCTACACAAGATTAGCCCTTAGATCTATTGCAGCTGCGCGATCAGCTTCATTCTGAACTGATTATTTTATAGGCGCCAATTCTCCAGCATCCTCTATCCTCACAAGCAAGAAAAATATATTTAAAAATAATTCTAGTTTTATTTTTCTAGCTTTCAAATTTAGAGAAATATATTTTAAAACATTTCCTCTATTCTTCAGAAACCATTATAGATTCAAATTTAGAGAAATATATTTTAATAACAATTCTAGTTTTATGCCCTCCCTTTCTCAGATTCAAATTGGAAGCCCTAAAAACTTTAGCTCCATGCCTAAAATGCTTCGAGCTCGCCAATCAGATTCTGATTTGCAATGCAAGTTTTAAGCTCTAGGAGTAGCCCCATCATATTATATTATATACTAGCTCAGCAAGAATATAAATTAGATTTCAGTTTCAGAAACACCTTTTGCATCCTCCTATGCTCAGCCTGCTGGATCTCTTCTTATTGCATTATCAATTAATAATAATCCTAATATAACCTGGAATATGTTATCTGAATATTGAATATATAATTCTGACTTGGCTTACTTTGTGATATGTAATTTGAATATAGAATATATTAATCTATCCCAACCTGATATCTAACAAGTTTTTATCAAACAGAAGCGCATGAGCCATAATACAGTAAAGGCCTATAATACACACATTACAGAATATAAAATTTTATAACCAGCTCTGGATTTAAGAATTGCATACAAATTGTTCCATACCTTAATGTGTACTAAAGCTCATCCATATATCATCATATTCAATAACTAACTGCCTTTAAGCTGGACTCTATTTGGCAACTCTTTGTATATAATCTATAGCCACCGGTTCACTTGAGCACATTTTCATGAGTTTTGTCTTTTAGAGTTTAGCACATAGTTAATTCACAAGAAAAAAAAAATAGTAGAAGCTTCTTGACTTAGGTATATCTTTTGACCATTCACATTTATTAACGAGATGGCTACAAAACTTGTTTCTTATTATTGTGGATAGATGTGTGTAGATGTTGAGTTAGCAATCGTTGGCCATTTCACATTTACTTCTTGTCACTTGAAACAGAGCTCTTCGATTCACGGATCGAGGCGGAACGGCGACGCTTGGCCTCCTCGCGCTTGGCTTTCGATTCCTTCTTGCGCTGCACCAAGAGTTTGGCATAATCAGCGGCTGCCTCCTTGGAAGCCTGCTGGCGCTTCTTCTTCAATGCAATGCGTCTGTGTTTGCGCTGTAGGACCACTGGGGTGATCAGACGCTGGATTTTGGGTGCCTTAGAGGTGGCCTTCTTGTTGTCCTTGGCGGGCAATGGGCGACGCACAACGAAGCGACGTACATCATCCTCCTTGGTCAAGTTGTACAGCTTGCGGATCTTGCTGGCACGCTTGGGTCCCAGGCGACGTGGAATTGTGGTGTCCGTAACACCGGCAATATCTTGCTCGCCCTTCTTGACGACAACGAGAGCCAACACCGACATGTTGGAATCCACAATGCAGCCACGCACAGACTTACGCTTGCGCTCGCCAGTGCGGCGTGGACGGTAGCAGGAGTGTCCCTTCTTCAACAGAAGACGAACACGACCTAAACAGTGAGCATTCAATTGCATTTGTTGTAATTAACAATTTCTAGTTTATATATAGAATGATTGATTTACTTACCGTGGGAGAGCACACCCTGCTTCATGGGAAAGCCCTGCTTGTCGTTACCACCAGCGATACGTAGCTGATAGCCTTTCCATTCATCACCCAGAATATCGGCCTCCACAATTTGGCCCATACGCTTCTCGTAGAAAACACGTAGTTTGTGCTCATCTACAACTTCGAACACTTTTTGACATCCCGTCGCGGGATAAGAAACGTTGAGCTGCAAGCAAACACATAAATTTGTTGTTTAGTTGACATACGCATACATATACACAAATTCGCCGAAATTGTTATCTTCGATTTAAAGGGCAATCACTTTAGTTTTTCAAGTTACACTTCGATTTTGCACAAGTTTAATGTTTATGGTAGCTGTTTTTTGCAATATTTTGTAATGTTTACGGCGTTTGCTATTATATTTTTCACAAAATTATTGCATACCTTCATTATGTCGGTCTTACTGCAATCAACACAGAAAAAAAAAGAAACGGTCTTGTCAAATCCCAGCTAGGTAAGGGAAAGGAAATAGGGATGCATCATCCAGCCTTGTCTCGAAAGCAATCGATATGATGACAAATAACTATCGATAAGAATAAACTCCGAGTAAGTCGCCGAAGACTAACTCACACTTATGTACACAATATATTACTGCGAATTGTCTCAATTAATTAACATTTTGAATTTGTAAAATATCATAAATGATCCGTATATTTATAAAAATAGCGGTTTGCATCGCTCGTCTCTATATTACTATAAGCATCGATATTTTCCAGTGCACCTATGCCAGTAACAGCTGTCAAATAATGGAGTGACCATGATGCTTAAATAAGAAACAGGGTACCACCTCCACACGATAAACAACGATTACAACACGTGTTGTGCTCAGTTTTGTTATTAAAAAGTCGATTTTAAGAGTGCACAAAAATGGGTAAACCCAAGAAAGCTAATGTGGCAACAATAAAAAATGTCAACTTGGAAAAGCAAATTACAGATGGCAAAGTGTCGAAAGCTAAATCCAAGGATAAAGTTAAGCTACGTGCCGAAGAGTCACCGGTAAGCCGATCTGTTCTAGATAAAAAATCAAATATTTAATACATATACTTGGTTGATTCATAGAATATAGATGCGAAAAGCAGTCAAAAGATATTGGCAGCCGCCAGACAGCAGCAACTGGAGCTCGACGAAGAGAACTTTCCAAGTTTAACACCAAGAAGGAATGTGAAATTTAACTTGAGTATGTAAAATAATTTATAATGAATTGGGTCTTTATTAACAACATATTAAATCAATTAGACGATGGCATGGATAAAGAAGAACAGGAAGATGTTAACGAAAATGATTTCATGGCTGACTTGAATATGGACGACGATGATGTTGCTGCCTTCGAAAGGTTCCAACAGCCGCCCTCAAAGGAGGGCAAACGCACTTTGCATCTGTCCGAGATAATAATGCAAAAGATTCAAGAGAAGGGCGCCGATATACACACAAAAATCTCCGATGAGGGCTCTCTGAAAATTGAAGAGATCGATCCCAAGGTTAAGGAAATGTATGAAGGTGTCAGAGATGTGCTCAAACGCTATCGCAGTGGCAAAATACCAAAAGCGTTTAAAATTATACCCAAGCTAAGGAACTGGGAGCAGATATTGTTCATAACTGAGCCACACAATTGGAGCGCCGCTGCAATGTTCCAGGGTACTCGCATCTTCTGTTCCGTGCTCTCTCAGGCAATGGCTCAGCGTTTTTACAATTTAGTTCTACTGCCACGCGTTCGCGATGATCTTTGCGAATACAAGAAGCTCAACATGCATTTGTATAATGCCCTCAAGCGTGCGCTCTTTAAGCCAGCTGCCTTCATGAAGGGTATCATATTGCCATTGCTTGAGTCAGGCGACTGCACATTGAGGGAGGCAATTATATTTGGCAGCGTTGTGGCACGCAGCTCCATACCTGTGCTGCACTCCTCTGCATGCCTGTTAAAGATCTGTGAGATGAGCTACTCAGGTGCCAATTCGATATTCATTCGATATTTCCTAGATAAACGTTATGCACTGCCATATCGTGTTATAGACGCGGCAGTCTTTCATTTTCTAAGGTATAATACTTAAACATGATTTTGTACTCAGTCTCTTTAAATAACATTTATCATACACCTTACAGATTTGAGCAAGATAAACGCGAATTGCCTGTGCTATGGCATCAAAGTCTGTTGACTTTTGCGCAACGTTATAAGAATGACATTTCATCAGATCAAAAGGATGCGCTGCTGCAGCTTTTAAAGTAAATATCATCAGCTCAAAAGTTTATCCAAAATTCAAATATATTTAACATTTGTCAATTGCAGAAAGAAATCTCATCCGAAGATCACTGCGGATATTAGACGAGAATTGCAGGCAGCCCAATGCCGTGATGTTGAAATGATGGAAACAGTGAACGAAACGGCTGGTCAGCCGATGAAGATGTACACAGATGAAGATGTTGGCTATGAAGGCTAAGAAACTATATAGGCATTATATTTAGTTTATAGTTTTTGCATTATTTAATTTTTTTTGAAAAGAATCAAAAGCTTTGATTATGTTTATGTGAATATATATATATATACATATACATGCGTGACTGAAATTTAAAATACATTTATAGTACAATGGGGAAAATTTCGAAAGTTTCATTACGTGGCGCACATTATTGCACATATCGGATAATCGATTAAGCACATGGACCTGTCGACTATTAAATGCAATCGATATTTGGCCACATTTTAATTGCGATACATGGTGCACCTAGTTATTGTACAGCACCACAACCGATAGTTGCTATTCTAATTGAGTTATTCATCGATAGACAGCACCTGTCAATTACAACCAGTAAATCAGCTGTTGACTACTGTCGGTTATCCCAAAAACATTATAAAAAATTCATTTAAGTTAACATTTTGAGAGGTACTCTACAAATTTCATTTAACCAATGGATTCGAATTTGCGTAATGTATGCCTGGCTTACATAAATGCAACACACTTAATTCAAAAATTCTCTACCGATTGCAGCTGAAAGATTTTCTTACATTATACAACAAAGTCACTGAATTGTGCTTCAACCGCTGCGTCGATAATCTCAGTCAACGTGAATTATTCGAGCAGGAGGTGAGCTCACATAATTACCTATTTTTATAATATTACTGAAATGCTACTTCGAGTAAACAGACCATCTGCGTTGATCGATGTGTGACAAAGTTTGCGCGCTTCAATCAGAATATGATGAAATCGTATGTGGATGTCCAAACGAAAATCAATGCCAAGCGCATGGAAGAAGCTGAGCTACAAAACGCCAAACAATTAGAGCAACAGCAGCAAGAGGAACGCATTAAGGAGCAGCTTAAAGGAAAAGAGGCCTCTCTTGCAGTACTGACGCCAGCTACGAAGCCGGGTAATTTGTCCATGTAGCAGCACCAGCAGCATATGGATTGGAATGCCATGCCACAGCTTTTATTTACAATATTAGACAGTTAAGCAGCAACATCTTCAACAAACATACACACATATATATATATATATATATATATATATATATATATATATATATATATATAGTTTTACACTATAGAAATGCCGCGTATTTGTCTGCTTGCTTTGATCGGCCTGCCAGGCGCTGGCAAAACGAATCTTTGCAATTGGCTAATACAACAGCAGCAGCAACAACCAGCTATACTGGCTGGCTGGCAGATGCTGCATCTGTGCTATGATGATTACTTCGATATACAACCCACAAACAAAATAGAATACAAAGAGCAACGAAAGTTTATATACAATTTGCTGGAGCAACTCGTTCTAGCTCTACAAGCAGGCAAGGATGAGCTGCCAGGTCGAGTACGAAGATCAGCGACAACAGTTAACGGCGAGAACTATCTAATCATATGTGATGATAATCATTATTATCGCAGTATGCGTTACAAGCTCTATCAACTAAGTCGCAATCAAAATTGTCTATACGCTCAACTTCATCTAGCTAGCAGTTTGGCTGACTCTCTGCTTGCCAATGCGGAACGTGGAGTCGACGCCATGCCAGCAGCTGTAGTACAACAAATGGAAATGCGTCTCGAGTTACCAGACGAAACTCTAGCCTGGGAGCAACTTACACTAACACTAAATAGCACAAATGATTTTGAAGCAGTAGCAGATACAATTCAGAACTACCTAAAAACTTTATTCAATAGCCAATTACTTATCACGCCTGCACAGCAGGCAAAGCAGCCGCAATTGCAGTCGTTAACACACCAATTGGACTTGCAGTTGCGGGCGCGCATCCAATGCCAAATGAAAGCCAACAAAGTCGAGCAAAAACAACAGCAGCCAGTGCAACGTTTACGAAGTCTAGATTTAAACGAACAACGCAAACAGATTTTGACACAATTTCGTTCTGATATGCGCAGCCGGCAGACAGAACTTTCTAATGATACATTGGAATACTATGTTAATATGTTAAATTAGTCTAAAGAAATCAAAATAAGCGTTAACTGTTTAAACATTGTACATATTAATAAAATTGCTATAGTCCAGTACGTTAAACAAAAAATAAATAAAACCAAATGATCAATGAAATTTACAATCTTCTAGACTTATTTCCTGCTCTCCTCTTTCTTTTATGTGCTTCTCTCTGTCTATATTTCTATTATAACAATTTTTACATCACAAGATAACATTTTATCTATATGATTATAAAGTCCTTTGGAATCCTATACAATCTCTTGGAAGAGCATTGTATGCGTCAACACATATATATCATATATACTACATACACAATCAACTCGCATATAAAACTAGATTTATTTATGAAAAGTAAATTGTAACCTAAATATATACATATTTGATGTTTAGACCACCTTCACTTGACTAAGATCACGCTTCTCGATCATGCGCATCTGCTTCTTCTTCATGCGCTTCAGCTTGGCAGGATTCTTGATCACTTGCACGATCTCAGAGCGGCGCTCGTTGGCCAAACGGCGTTCGGCATTCTCCACACGTCGCTGATGACGTTGAACGGCGGCTTCTTTACGCTGTTCCTTGATCTCCTTGGACTTTTCTTTGATGTAACGCATCTCATTGCGCAGTTCGACTTTCTTCTCAAATGTCAAACGATTCACTGTCTTCTTAATTTTGCTGAATCTGTAAATAAGGATTGTACTGTGAGTAAGTATTGCACTTGTGTTTGACTTATTTTACTTCTGCTTGGGCGTCTTCCAGGGTCGATTGGATTTCGGCTGGCCGCGGGGTATTTTAGACTCTGGCTTGACCACCTTTTTGACTTTGGGCTTGGTTTGTGCTGTGGAATTTTTAGCTTTACTGTTTTTAGATGCAGTTGCATCACCTTGAATTGCATCTATGTTTTCCATGTTTATGTCGTTATTTAGAAACACAAACTAAAACAAAACACGGCAAACTGTGCACGTGTTCTTTGTGTTATCGATAGTGTCATTTGGTCTATTATCGATATTAGAATACGCAACACAGTAGTGCTGTGAAACTTTAATCCCGATAAGGCGTTTATTTACATTTGTAATAAATTTAACTAATTGTTTGCACAAAAAATTAATAATTAAAAAAGCTCATTTTAAGCAATATTTTTTTTTAACTAGAATCTTATTTGTTTTCCAAAACTTAACTATGCTTGCGCCAAACATTGGCGTTTTGAATGAATTTAAATTAAAAAAAAAATTTATTTCACTCATCAATTTTACAAAGCCCTTTAATCGCAGACTGCCGAAATTGTCCTTTCAAGCGATTTTCATGTTTCGTTAACTTTGGTATTAATTTACATATTTACACACGGAGAGCAACTTGAACCGCTCCCAATCCAATTCTAATTCTTCGGACGTGAATCGTAAGTTGGAGCCGTATTCTCCTCTGTTAAATCTGTGTTATTGTTATGAGATGATGCCGGCAAAAGCAGCGATAGATTATGTTGATCCACATTATAGTGGTAGAAGAACGCCTTGCTGTATTCAAATGTCGATATCATGATCGCACAGGCTGGCGCCACTTTGAATAGACGTGGTCCAAGTCCCGCAAAAACTCCCCGCAATCCATTTAAACGATAAATGCTTGCCAAGCGGTCCATTATTGTTTTGTTGTTCGCTGTTGGTGCAGCTTTGGGTGGATTATCTACCAGGGGACAAAGATTAGAAACACAAACTATAAAACAAGATGCAACGCGATTTGTTGGGACTATCGATGATTGATATCGATGCGGCAACAAAACGGCCAGTGTTGTGAAGCACAGCAAGTGACCGGCCTACCTGTAAATATGAATTTCTCACCAAATTCGATTTGTTCATGCGTCTTTATGACATCAAAAGGTGTTGTGACTGTTGCAGCCACCTATAGGAGCAAAAGGATAATTTATTAGTTGGGTATCAAGTCACTAGTAATGCTACTTACCGATCCCGAAATAGCACCCGCTAAGAAACTAAAGCCAAACGTAGGCTCGACAACATTAAAACTACTCTTTAGATACTCGTAACATGTCCAATATATGCCAGAAAAGGGTACATCCCTCAAGATAGTGGGCGGTAGGCCTCGCCACAAACCGAGCACACCTTGCGACTGCATCACCTGACGTATGGAGCCTATCATCTCGGCATTTGTCATCTTCTGGGACTGCATCTTGGTGCGTATCATCTCGATGGGACTGACAAAGGTCACCGCCAATATGCGTGCCGTAATGCCTGCCATCAATGGCACCAGCATTGGAATGTTACGGCTATAGGCTGTTGTTTGTACAGGGGACAGGTACTTGTAATGCAAGTCGATGAAGCGTGCTTTGAGTTGTTCATAGGCCACAAAGTAGATAATGGTCGAGGGTAACGCAGAGATAAGAGTAGGACTAAGGCCTGACCATAGCGAGCCTATGCCCTCGGCGCGGCTGATTTTGATAAAAGCATCCTGTGGGTAGGGACAAAATCTTGTAACTAGTCAAATATACATACTCATATGATATTTTGACTCACTATCGTGCCCGTAAAGTGGGAGGATGAGGAGGCGGAGGCGGAGGGTGATAGCTTATTAAATGCAGACGCTGCCGTTGGCGTAGGCGTATTTGGACCGCAGGGACATATGTGATCCATTAGGCCATTGCAATATAGAAAACACTTATTTGATAGAAGCGCCGATTGTTGGGCTTGTAAGCGTGTTTTGATTACGTCCAAAGGTGTCACTACAAATTGCCACAAATATGATGAAATTAACATGCAAACACATACACATATGTTCACAGATATATACATTTACAGTATATATATTAATAACTTACTGAAGCAGGCGGTGATCATGGCGCCCGTACATGCGGACACAACCTGCTGCATTGGACGTATGCGAAATCTAGGATCTGTCATCTTAAATTGCTGCTGGTTAACCGGCATTCCACTTTTATTCTCCATCGTTATTGTTGGACTGGTCTTTATCTTTGAGTCCGGCATGCCTCACCGCTCTAATTTGTACGCCGATAATCTATGTCAGTAAATGTAAAATGTTACAATGTGCGTACGTGTTTGCGCGTTATTCTGTCATTCAAAAGCCCTCGATAAACGTAACAACAGGCAAACAAATAAAAAAATGTTTCCTCATAAATTCCCACGTTTGTTTAGCTTCGAACTTATCGATAGTTAAACAGCTGTGATGTGGACTATCAATGCAACAGCTGTTCGTATCAGTGTTGTCAGTTTAGCTTTTTATACAAATTGTATGTAATATTTTAAAGATCTTAACAAGGCGTTGCTTGTTATAAATTGGATCAATAAATTAAAAAAGTATCTTAAAATACTATTTGATACTTAATTATTTAATTTAGTAATTTCTGACAGCTTATGCTAGAATTGAAAACTAGTTCTGATAATTTAATAAAAGACTATCGATATTAGATCGGTAATCGGAATGCTTGTGTTTTGAATACAGAATACGTTTTATGCTACATACCGGCATGCTTCAGATCAAGATTGTAGCGAAAGAAGAATGATTTACTATACTCGAATGCCGATATCATAATAGCACAAGCTGGCACTACGCGTAGCATACGTGGTATAACCCCCACATATAGACCCCGTATGCCCTGCTTATGATATATCTTCCTGAGGCGCGCAAAGACTGACTGCTTAGCCGTGGACGCTGAAGCAGTCATACTTGAACCGCTGGTTCCGGTGCTGATGCCTGAATTGCCTTTAGCCGCTCCCGATGAATCCGAGTACAACACATCCTGTCCCAGCTCAATTTGCGTATGGGTGGTAATCAAATCAAAAGGCATTGTAACAAATGTAGCCAACTAAGATAAAAAAGAATAGTTAATCAAAAGAACATTTTGCAGATAGAGGCATGGACAGACCCCTCCGGACGCTGCGCCCGCCATAAAGCTAAACCAAAACGTTGGCTCTGTGACATTGCAGGTACGCTTTATAGACTCATAGGCGGCCCAATAGGTCCCCGAGAATGGGGCATCTCGCATCACGGTCGGTGGCCAGCCACGCCACAATACAAGCATGCCGTGTGTTTTGATCAGTGAACGGAGCACAGCCCAAAGCTTCGTGTACGTCATATAACCAGATTGCATCTTAATGCGAACCATCTCCAGCGGCGTTATGGCCGTCACGACAACCGTGCGAGCACATATACCCGATACCATGGGCACTACCGGGGGTAAACTTAAACGCGTATCCGTTGATGTCTTCACAATCTTCTCTTTATCGTTTTTGTCGTAGTTGCGGGAGTTGCGTGGATGCAAAAAATAATATAAATTCGAAAAATTACCCTTCAAGTACTCATAGGTGAGAAAGTAGATAATAGTTGATGGCAGCGCTGAGATAAGTGTGGGACTCAATCCTGCCCATAATCCAAAGACGCCGTTGCCGCAAATGATCTTGACAAAGGCATCCTAAAGAGCAGAAAAAGCAAGGAAAGAAAAAGAGAAACAGAGAGAGAAGAACGATATTGCCTCTGATATTGATGATAGTAATAATAGCCTCTACCCACAGCCTTCTTTGCAATAATTTATATGGACTACCTACCATCGCTCCACGCAAAGGACGCATGGTGACCGCATCGGTCGCTGCGCTCTTGGCCAGACAATCGGTAGCGTTTGGCTTGCAGACATGCGTCATTAATCCATTGTGAAAGACGTAGCAAAGCTTGGACACAACTGGACGATAGCGAGCTTCAGACTGCGTTTGTGTTTGCACGCGAGTTTTGACTACTTCCATTGGTGTCACTGGAGAAGGCGCTCCCTTTAATCTTGATCTTTACGTAGATCGCCACATTTATACTTACCCACAAATGTTGTGATCAATCCACCAACAAGTGCCGATATCACCTGCTGCATGGGGCGAATGCGATAGCGCGGATCATCGGATAGCAGAGTTGTTGGCAAACGCAATGCATCCCCATCCATCTCCATTGATTCAGGTGGCTTAAAATCCCCTTCTGGTTTCATTTTACATTTGTTCTGTTCTTCCTGTCTATCAATTCTTGAGATAACACTGGCTGTCTTGCAATGCGTTAACTGAAGATCCCAATCAAACTTAATATAATGAACGTAAACCTACCTCGCCGTACGTATCGGGGGTAATAGCTATCTAAATCTATATGTATATTTATATATCTTGTGATTTATGTACACATATACATATTTATTTAGATATTTATAATTTATACAATTGACTTATTGCAGCCCAACCTTTAATTCAGAGCGGCTTCAATTGGCTCATCGCGCCGCACGTCGGTCTGAGTTACCATATGTACATAACTAAATCTATATCTGGATCTGGCTTGTCGTGGTGGCCAACTCTAACATTACGCCTTCAGGAATTAACTAAAAAAAAAAAATGTGTGTATTTTTTTATATTTATGTATACATAGAATTTTAACGTCGCAATATGGAACGGAATTATGTTTACAATTCGTACGATGACGAACGATTCAGCACGGCCAATAGTATTGCCTGACACTAGACTCAAGGATAATTGAAATGTAAATCGGAGAGCACCTGAGCTAAGTAGACTTTCTATACATATATAAATCTTGCTTATGAATTTTTAAATTTACATCATGTACTAATACTTTTTTCATTGCAGCTGGCAAATAATTTGATGAATATAGATATCGGAGCATATGTATATAATTTATATCTTATTTTGAATCATGTATATGAACTGAAATAATTATAATTTAGATCATGTACTAATTGAATTCAAAGCAGCTGACACTAAGGTCATTGTGGCTTGGAGTTGTGAATAAAGTGAACTCCAATAGCTTTTAGATTAGTATTTAGATCATATACTACTATTTTTCCATTGCAGTCGGAATACAAATTAATGAAGCAACGCATCAAAAACATTATGGAAATATGAAATAGATATTATTATTCTGCACCTGTATAGACTACTAAGCAGCCTTATATATTATTGTTGTATAACTAGAAAAATCTTCTTATGAACTTAAATCATATATAGAAACCGCAATATAGTTGAGTACATTCTTCAATGTGTATTTATTCAGCACGACTATTGTTAACTTAATGATTACAGCTACCCAATAAAAGTAATAGAATCTAACAACAGCTCGATCGACTATATATACCCATTACCTTTTTTTTTTTCTTTTGTAGCAAGCGAGAACTCCCAATTGAGAAGTTATGAAAACAAACAAAATTTGCTACGACAAGAAAATAATAACATTTAATTGCGTGAATTATAAATATGAATTAAATTAATCAAATTTAATAATAATTTGCATTACACTTAAGTTATTACAGTTAAGTATGAGTAGTAAGTCAGTTATTTTGTTTTTTTTTTTTTTTTTATATTTTAGCAAAAACGAAAAAAAAAACAGTTTTTGATGTAATTTAGGCCAATTGTGAATTCTATTTTCATCTTCAGCTTTTTAGTAGGGATTTTTGTTGTTGCGTGTAGCTGGCCTGTGGATAGGTAGGTTTACGGACTGCGATTGCGGGTGCACCATTTCACTTGTGCGCAATGGGTATCAAAGTTTCACCGGCAGTGAGCGCTGGCAACGGTGCATCCACAGTCAGGACACCATCCTTGCTCAGGGACGAGCGAATCGATTCGGGATTCACGCCCTTGGGCAACAGAAACTCTCGGTTGTATTCCCTGTAAACGCTCTTTGTATCTGATTTCTCCTCGTGCTGGGCGTGCACCTGAAACACAAATGAAACGACAAATATTAATTAATTGAATGTATAATATATAGGCTTATATTTTACGGATCAACGCAGCTTAAAACATATATTATATTATCTTCTATAATCTCCTCCTTTTGTATTCAATTTGCTTAAAGTCTTGCCTTTCTTACCACATATCATGCACCACTTTCTTGTAGTCATATATTTTGCTATTCTATTTTCTTGTTTCATACATTTTTAAGTTCTTTAGTTATCATAATGCCTCAGAGCCTTATATTGTTAATAATATTTATAATATATATGATATCATTTACCAACCTTTCATTCATATCTATATATTATCTATCACATTCTGAGCCAACAGATTCATCATCTTCATTATATATGGCTTGAATTGTTCTTCGTGCTTATCTTAATTTTTATCTTATATATCTATATCTATATATATATAGTTTATATATTCAATTCAATTTCTTGATCTTACCAGCAACTTCTGATCCACAGTTTTCACAACAATCTCCTCAGGTGCGTATTGGCTGACATCGAAGCGCAGCTTCAGTACTTTGTTGTCGCCCTCATCCTGCACAAGATAAAAAATAAAAAGTTTATATAATTAGCGGCTGACAGTGACAGACTCTATAAATATTGATTACCTGTATCAAGGGCGAGCTGATGTCGGATACATAGTTCTGTTGCTTAGGCACTCGGGAAGGCAGCGCCGAGTTCGTTGTTGAGCTGCAAATAAAATATACACAATTCCGCATTAAAATTCAGTTTGAATCGATTTATAAAAGAAAATAGTCAATAAGATACGTGTTAAGTACAATAGTTAGAAACACCTTGAGCTCGTTTTTTTTGTTGTTGTTGTTGAACTTGTACGAAAAGTTTTGTGAAAAGTGCGTGTAAAGGCGTCCATGTCGAATGAGTTTTACTTTGGGGAATCTTTTTCGGAAAACCGCTGGCAAACGGGCTTCAAATGCAACTGATCTTGAACTGAGCCTCACATTTCTTGCTCAACTCCACTCAACTGCTGCTTCTCAGTGTTTCCTAACCTAACATATTTATAAATAGATCGGATTTCCGCTTGGGAGTTGAGTTTTATTTTAAGAATCTATGAGCGCAGCTGTCGAGCTGGACAAGGGGGCCCGGCTCATGGGGTGGATTTAAGTATGCGACTAGGGAAATAAACATATATTCTTATGTATATAGAGAGATACAAATATGTGTATTTGAAGAAGATTTTCTTCTCTTTCTAACATAGTTTGTGGTCTTAGCCTTGATTTCTCTGGCCTCTCTATCTCTCTCTCTCTCTCTTTGAAATGCGTCTGCATGCATGGACTCTTTTTCTTATATATTTTATCTCTAAATATACTCACTGCCTCTGCCTTCAAGTTAGTTACACAGTCTTAAAGCAAACATCTCATATATACAGACTGATGCACATTGAGATCAAAGTAAATAATGTCTTTTCATAGGTATCAGTTGCTTAGCTTTATTTTTTTACTTTTCTTTTGGACATATTCTATATACATTTTTCTATCAAGAATTCAAGTGTGTTCTGTTTTAGTTGGTTTTTTTTTTTTCTATTTCGAAACAATGGGCAAAAAATGTTGGCAAAGCTGCCAAAATTTTTGATTTTATAGCTCAGAAAAAAAGAAAACTCCGCAAAAGAGAGGGAGAGAGAGCGACAGTCAGAGCATGGGGCAGGTGCGAGGGCACATATAAAAATACATAGATACATACATACATACATATATAGTGCTGGAAAAGTTACACAACACAAAAACTAAGCAAAGTTGATTGAACTGTTTGCCCATAGCTACATATACATACATACATACAAATGTATAAAATATAAAGAGCAAAAAAAAATATACTACATTTGAAACATCTGTCAAATCTTTTATACACATACATACATATGTACACACTATATGCATGTATGAATTTAGCTTACTTGTGTGAAATTTTTGAAAAAAAAAAAAAAAACTAAAAGGAATTTCATAAGTTTTTTAAAGTGACAACACACGAAGCTGTCTGTCAACAGTGTGCCAAAGTACATACTGAAAATAGTATAGAAATACATAAGTGCTTACCAGCACAGCTGGGTGTGTACGTGTGTATATGTGTGTGAGAGTGTGTATTATTCACAAGATTAGAATAAACAAAAATTCAACAGAAAATAATTGTAAACGAAAAATTTGTAGTCGATCTTTTTTTTTTTTTTTTTCATAGAGCATATAATACCTGGTTGTAGTTGTTGTTTTTTTAGTAGAGCTTTTTTTCGTGAGGAAAGTTATTATAGTAAATGTTATAATTATAGATATTATATATATATGTATGGTAATAGCAGTATTTATTTCCCCAAGCAGCATGTAAACGTTATAGGAAGAAAGAAATAGAGAAAATATTGAGATATGTTTATATATAATCATGTATTTGTATAATATATGGTTTCTTAATTATTAAACTTACATATGTATTTATTTTCTTACGTGCAAAAAGGTATCAGACACACACACAAACGAACAAATAAAATTTTAGCAAGGGAGACCAATGAACCGTAATTATCAGCAAGAGTTAGATAGAGAGAACTATAGAGAGTAGAGTAAAGACGAGCGCTGACCACGCATGCTATACTAAACAACACTAACACAAACGTAAAAACGCACACACACATGCGAGGCGCTGCTGATAAGCGTGCCACTGGCTGGCAACGACAAACGTGCCAGTGTCGACCTTGCTGCCAACGTGCAACGGTTAAATGCAACCAAGACACATAGCAGCAGCAGCAACTGTTTCCCTACCTACCTAAATTTATGTGACTAATCGTTAATTCTAGCTTTCGGCTATAGGAGTTGGGTTACAAGTCGCTGAACGTATGGAGGAAGTCCAAGCAAGCACCTGCCGGAACAGCAGTTGGCGCTTACTTGCCACTGCCTACACACAGACAGACACTCACACAGATATATTGGCGCTCTCGCCTCTCTCACACACAACGAAACACACACAATTCATAGCTCTCTCTCTCTCTTTCTTTAGCAGCGATGATGTCATGCATATTTTTCGTTATTCATTATTGTTATTGAAAAAAAAAAGCTCTGCGCGTATAAAATAAGTAAAAAGAGAAAGAGCAGAAGCAACAACAAGAACAGCAGCAGAGCATATCAAGTGTCAGAAGAGGCGACGCTGTCGTTAAGCTAAGTGCAGTGGACAAAGGAAAGCAACTTAACGAATGCTAATCGATAGCCAATTGCTGCTGATCAGCAGCGATTACAAATGTCATCGCGTCGATGCTTACGAAACATTTTGTGCTAAAAATTAGCATGATATCATCTTTTGGTCATTTACTTATTATCGCCAGCATCATCAGTTGCATCACACGGCTAAATAAATTGGCAGCAAACATACAAATTAACAGATACAGTACAGTACAGTGGTACATAATTATTTACACCCACGCAGATATGAGAAATCGAGAAAAAACTAAATATTCTTTTTTGTTTACAATAGCAATTTGCATATAATATAATAACATTAAAGTGATTCTATATACATATGTATATATATATATATATATATATATATATGAATATATAAATATATAAATATAAATACTGTATAGTAAAATAATTAACCGCAAAATTATTGAAAAGTAGTTCAATTTACAAGTATTTTCCATATACATAGATACATCTATTTCTCTTTATTTGCATAAACAAATGTGCCAATTCGTCCCCCAAGCTCAACTACTATTTACAATGGAAAAAACAAATTGAACGATAAATCAACCTGAAATAGTTCTATCTATGTACATAGATAGTTAAGCACTTAAGCAACGACAATTGCAATTTATTTTACAATGTCCATTTTATTTGTGCTTCTATATGTACTGCAATATAATAGAAAAGTAAGCAAAATCAATTAGTTGTCTTTTGTATAGGTTCGCTGGAACCAGATGAACGATGACGTGATCAGTTATTTTTAAAGCATTATAATTCATTTCATTTAGCGAACAGCAGCTGTGGATTAGCCCTGCCCTTCGAGAGGGCCAATATTCGATAGCAAATGGAGCTACTGAGTCATCGCTGGTCTAAATTGACCGAACGACCGACAACCCACACATCCAACCATCTCTAACACACTTAACGAACATTCTGCACGCTGCCAATCGAATTCGGATGCATTAACAGTGGGCTGGGTACTAAAAACATAAACATAGTCTATTTGGCTTTGTTAATTGCAGTTTGAGCCAAAACTTTTGTTTCGCACGCAATCTAACGGTTAAAGTTAACTGTCCACAAAGTTAGCTTAGAAAGTTTTTTTTTTTTTTTTGTTGATTCGCGCATGCAAATGCATTGAAAGGCAAGACTACAAAGTAGCTACAGCAACAACAATAACAAGTCGCTTCGATTATGTCATTGCCCATGGCCGAAGCACTGAAAACCACTCGCGGCAAATGATTTTCAAATTCGCCCCCAAGTGGCGCCCACGCGACGCGAACATCGCTGTCGCCGCAAGCAGATTGGAAAGGCCAGCGAGGCGCAACCGCAACCGCGGCGTCAACGTCGACGACGACGTTAGCGACGTCACTTTGCTCTTCTGAAAGATATGCACATACATACGTATGCATGTATATATGTATGCACGCATGAGTGCATGGGTGCATGTGTGGGAGCACACTTCTGTGCTGTATTTAGTACATGTTCTTGTTTTGTTTCAATCTTTAACGGGCGCCTTCACATTGTCTGTTTATTTAGTAAATATTTGACTTGTACATACATATGTACATATGTACGTATATACACGTCGACATGTGTGTGTTCGTGTATCTGGCAACTATGCCAGAAAAAAATTCCGTTACGCCACATCTCATAAAGTGTGCTAAAATATGCTTATTTTTTTCTAGCTCAAAATGCAACCATGAATTACCGTTACAAAGCAGGGCTGCATTCGCAGACAACAACAAATGGAACAAATGTAAAAATATATTTCGTATAATATACGAGATATGACACAAAAAATTAATAATATAGAAAATATACTCAAATATATTTTTTCTGGGCAATTTTGAAATATTTCAAAAATGATTTGTGCTCAACACCAGACAAATGGAAAACTTATGTACAAACATACATATATACATATGTATGTTTAGATGTGGCACGAGGCAGCGGTATAGGGGGTTGTGCGAAAAGCAAATGTGACTCATTCCCCCGACCAAAAAAGCTGAAGACGAAGAAGACAAGAAAATGTGTGCTCGGGTATCTGGGGCATTCAGCGCTAAGTTTTTGGTACGTAATCCAGCTGATGATGATGGTGATGGTCAGCTAATGCTATTTATAAGTTGAATATGTTTGGGATATCCTAAACGAAAGCAAAAAATTCGTATAGAAATCTATTGTGGAATATAATTTGTATTATCTGGCATATTTCATTAAAATCTGTCTAAACATTTCGTTAATTTCAAACGGGAATATTTTTGTTTTAATATTGTTTCATTTGCTAACAACTTTTCTTACAATAAATAATATCCTTAATAATTGCTACGCCTCTAGCGAAAGATAATTGGTCTGTTAACTTCTTTATTTTGATAAAAATCTATTAGCAATGAATTGACCCTTTTCTAGATAAACCTTTCTAGTTAGCCTGATCGCAAGTAGAGTTAACTAGATACACGCATACATGCAAACACACACACAGATGCATACATACACACACAAACAATTAGCACATTTGAATTGGATATTAATATGCAACATTATCGGACGCTCACCTGGTTGATTCGAAGAAATTGGCCTCGCGGTTCATCAGCTCGTGACGGAACTTGGCCATCTCCTCCTCCATTTTACGCATCTCGGAATCGAAGCGTTCGCGTATGCTGCTGAATTCCGTATCGATAACGCTGAAGTCGCCCAATTTGATGGGAATATTTCTCTTATTAGCCTCGGCCATTTTTGTTTTTTTTTTCCTGTTTGTTTGTGTGTGTTAGATAGAACTAAAACCTTCTTGCGTTCGCTGATGCTTGTTCTTTCTTTTGCTTCGGTTTGTTTCACACACACCGCTCTTTACTTATTGGACTTGGTCAGCTTATGCTTAAGTGTGCGTATTTATATATGTATATATTTATGTATATATATATATATATATATATATATAATGTATATTCACTTTCTATTCAAAACCAAAAAAAATCACAATGTATGTATTCTCTTAATGTGTTTGTATATATGTATTTGTATATGTGTGCTGATTGACTCGTCGCACAATTCAACGCGTTTCAAAGTTTTCTGTTTGACTGTTTTGCATTTTCGGTGTGTTGAGGCTTTTATACAGCGGTCGCAACCACACGGAGAACACAACGCAAAAGAGAGACAATGAGAAAGAGACAGAGGAGTGCTGCTTACCACAAAATTAAACCAACATGGCAACGAATCAGTGCTGCCAGTTTGGCAATTTAGTGGCTAGATCTGGCCACTTTTAAAAAGATTTGCAACTTTTATTTTTTAAATGCTATTAGCCACAAATCTAGCAATTTTAAATTATTTTTAGCAATTTCAGCAACTTTATTATAAAACAAGCAATTTTTATTTTTTCGTCTTTGCATTTTATATGCCTTTTTTTACGATTAAGATATCGGAACTTGTATTTAACCCAGTTGTTCGATTATATAAACTAGTTTATAGTGTTTGATAAATCTTTAAATGTGATTGGTGATAGTGACCGGAACAAGATGCCGAAAGATTAATAGGCAAAATTTTCGTGATGTCTGGCTGCAAGATGACGAGTTTAAGCAATGAATTCGTAAGGATTGCACTGACACAATACGTGCTTAATGGTTCAGCAATTTTTTTTTGGCAATTTTCACAACATTTTTAGCTATTTTATCCACTTTTGTTTCCCAAATCTAGCAATTTTTGCCTAGGAGATTCTGGCAGCACTGCAACGAATGCACCCACACACCGAAACAACCCGCTCTCTCCATCTTTAGTATTCGCTCTCTCACGAGCCGGCAAGATACAAGTTAATGGACTAAAACGTGCGAGCGTGAATGAATGTGCTCTGTCTCAGTGTGAGTGCGAGTACGAAGCATTTAAAACTACACTTTTGCGTGTGCTCTATCCTAAACTCCGTAACAATTTGATTTTGTCATGCACTTTGAAATGTACTGTAATTAAATACATATATTGTAAACGATTTGAAGTATAAAATAACATTTTTTCTACCTATTTTTAACATTTCTACAAAGGCATGAAAATGTAAGCTAAATTATATTATATAAACTATATATGAATGTAAATATAAAGTGAAATTTTTAAGGGCATGCAAAAGTCGAATAGCTAAATGACAATAACTTACGAGACAGTGTTGGAGCAGACAGGATTTTTTTTTTTATATTCAATCAAGAAATGCATTCACGAAATGCATACAAACACACATACATATATGAACATACATTGTACATGTATAATTTAGTATACTAAATGTATTAAAGTATAAAGTATTATATCTAATTTGCTAATTGCATAGAAGTTTATGAATATATATTCTAAAATATTTGTAAATACTAAAAATCAAATCGTATTACTGCACGACGCTAAAAATAGATAATAACACAGTTATGAGGTTGCAGCCGCGACTTGGCTGATTTGTTTTCTCTTTTTGCACATTGATCACATATTGTGGGGGTGGTGGAAGTGTAACCGGTAACGGCAATGCTAACTGGTTTAAAGCTTAATAAACGCTTTGCCCGTTTTAGGGCAGAGAACGACACATTTTCAGGCCACTTTGTAACTATAGCGAAGCGTTCTAGAAACATACATATGTACGTTTGTCTGAGTGTGTGCACGTGGGCAACGACGTTGGCGACAATAATTTCGATTTGTTTGTAAACAAATGCGAAGCGCGATGACTAATCGATTTCGATTGAAACAGCATCAGCCGCAGCAGCAGCCGCAGCTCGTTACGAGCGATATCCTTTTACGGTCTGGCAACGCTATGTAGCAGTCATCGGCCCTAGCCATCAAATATGAATATTAATTAAAAAATTTATTTCAGCACGACATCGAAATACGCAATATTTATACAGTATATATGTGGATGATAAAATAAATTAAATCATGAATTACAAAAATAAAATAACAATCATCTTGGTAGCGCCCACATGGCCGTTAATACCGCTGTCCAAACAATAAACTCATTTTCATCGAAATTTGCGACCTTGAAGTCGGCAAATATCTCGATCCCAAAATCAGCTAAGATTATACATACATACATATATAATGTGTATATACACTCGACAGCATAATTCTACGTACAGCAGAAAAAAAAATTTTTTTTTGTGTTCAGTTGGCTCTAGAATCTACTATAAGGCACTTATCGAAATGATTCTTTTTTTATAGTATTGTTCGCTTATTTATCTACTTATTAGCAATTTTAATTTTTCCAAAATAATGATATTTGTATTAAAAAACAACGTTAGCAAAAAATCTTACAGGAAAATGGCGCAGCAAAAGTCTACGTACACAACAATTATACTGCGTACAACGCCGAGTTTCGCAAGAACCGTTAGATTTTTTTACAGTTTTTCTTTTCTCGTTATGCGTCTAGACTGTGCTATGGAATTTTCCATTGCCACGAAAACAATTATGAACATGGTTTATCAAGGAGAGTAAGGGGAAGGGAATCTGTGTATGAAGTTCGAAAACTTATACTAAAACACCGGTTAGAGGGCTAATCCTGTCGAGAAATTTGACAATTCTTAGTGAGAATACATTCCTCATGCCAAGAGGCTTACGACAAATTATGGGTCGTCGGGCTTTATATTGTTAAAGCCCCGATCTGGCCGACTTTAAGTGTTGACAGCTGGAGAAAAAAAACGTATTGTCCAACTGGTGACTTTAAATCCGAGAATAACCCAGCAACAAGAACGGGTTGGAGTTGAAGAAAGATTAGCCGAATCTGTTTCCCATGATTCCATTCGGTGTTCATGGTCATGTTGGGCGTTCCGGCCGGGTATCATGCTAGTGTTGCTGATTGGAAACCGCACAAATCAGAGATCAATATAAAACAGCGTATGGACTCCCAAATGGCCACTCTTATGAACCGCCAGGCTTCTGGAACAGGGTCAATTTATCAGAGGAGTGCATGTTCTACATATTAGATATAAATTGAAAGAAGTTATTATGGAGAAAAAACGGAGTATCCTTCGAAAGAGAAATTGTTCTTTCGGCCGTTAAACATGAAGGAAGTGGTATCGTGGCATGGAGGTGTGTGGCGGCCAATGGAGTTGGTAATCCGGTGTTTATAGAATCGACAATGGACCACAAGGACTATATCAAGATCCTAAATGAATATTTACACCAAAGTGCCCAGAAATTGAGGATTGAGGATGACTATTGCTTTAAATAAGACAATGATCCAAAGCAAACAGCCCACAATGTGGGGCTGTGGTTTCTATATAACGCCAAAAATCAACTTAGATCGGCTCCCAATCGCCAGACCTGAATCCTATTAATCATCTGTGGGATTTACACGAGCGTAGGATTAGGCAGCGTACCATAATCTCCAAAAATATGCTAAAGGAGGTCCTCATGGACGAATGGAGCAAAATAACGGCAGAGGAGACTCGGAAACCGGTGGATTCAATGCCTCGACGCCTGGAAGAGGTGTTAAAACGAAATGGATAACCAACAAAATATTAAAATCTAATGGATCCCCCAAAAAGAGCCGATGAATTGTTGTGTACGTAGACTTTTGCTGCGTCACTTTCCTGTAAGGTTTTTTGTTAACATTGTTTTTTAATATAAATATTATTATTTTGGGAAAAATAAAAATGCAAATAGGTAGTTAAATAAGCGAAAAATACTATAAAAAAGGAATCATTTCGATAAGTGCCTTATAGTAGATTCTATAGCCAACTGAACACAAAAAAAAATATTTTTTTCTGCTGTACGTAGAATTATGCTGTCGAGTGTATATATATATGTATATATTGTCTGTGCATTTGCAATATGCGACTAAACATGAAATTAAGAAAAACAAAAATAATTTTCCTATTCGCATTCGCCGAGAATGTTCATCATCGGCCGTAGCTATAGAGTTCCTCTTATATAGATTTATGAAGATGCTTATGTATAGCGAATACTCGCTTAAACGAACACTCAACAAAGCAAATAGTATAACATTTATTAGCTACAAATGCTTACATTATTTTATGTGTGAATTAATTAATCCTTTATGTTGATATTTTTTTTATAGAAGTTTTACTGTAGTTATCATACGTATTAAACCAATGCGTATCTGTATATACATATGTACATACATATATGTATGTATATGTATGTTTGTGTTGCAAATGCCATGCAAATCAATCAAAATTCGCCAGCGATGATTTAGCATGGAATTTTTAGCTGATGTATAATACGCCAATTACTCAACTAAGGCAAATAGATCTCTATGCGTGGGCGTCAACACTTGACGACAGCGTTCGAAATACCAAAATTAAAAGTGTTTCGAGACTAATAATATAGATACATATATACATATATATATATATATATATATATATATATATATACATATATGTATATATTCATGCACGGTTCTTGTTGTTGGCATATTTGTGCGTTGTCATAAACTTCGAAACATTCTTTGAAAATTTTTTGATATAGTACAAAACCAAAAAAACAAAAAAAAAACCCCATATATTCATCAAATTGTAGGCGATCTTTAAAACGTGGGTAGTAGCCCACATCAAACCACTATGATACTTAGTATATTCATTCATAATAATATAGATAAAACTATGAATCATACCATCAAATATTTGAAACAGAAAGTTCTGGAATATACATTTTTGCTTACATTAGAATGTGCATCTCAAGGGGTTTAAACGCTTTCTGTTTTATTTAATTTCAATAAATGTTATATTATTAACTTTTCACTTAATACATATTATAAAAAAAAAACTTTTTAAGGTTATCTCTGAAAAATTTTAAATTTACCGCCGAACTTGACCAAAATCATCAAGCTGGTCACTCTGCATCGTGATAAATAAGTGTTGAAAAGCACGTAGGTAAACTATCGATTAAAACAAAAGAGCGCTACCAGATCAACAAGACGTGTATATTGCCAACGTTCGTGTGTTTATGTGTATGTATATTAAAAGCGCAAAAAAAATATAAACAATTGCTATAAATTGAATAAAAAAACTCAAGCATTTATAAGTAACTGAGTACTTAGTTGCAAAAGCATTTTCTGACACAATGAATGCCTACTATACACTATACTCGGGCGACAACTATGACGACGAGTCAATCGGTGACGAACGTAGCGAAGAAGGTGAGCAAAACTAATAATGCACAGAAATAAGCGTCAAAAATATGATAACGACAAAACAGTCGCAGTTGAGTTACAATCATGAAACGTATTACAATTCCAGATACGGACGATGCAAGCGAAACTGAATTTCGAAGTCCGCATCGATATGGCGGCACCAATGGCAACTCCTCCTCCAACAACAATAATAACAGCAACAACAACAACAACAATGGCAGCAGCAACAACAACAATAATAACAGTAACAGCAACAACAACAACAACAATAATTTTATAATGAGCAGCAATAATAACAACAACAACAACAACGTTGGCAGCAATAGCGAGCTGAAAGAACAGTACGTAATACATATTAAATATTTGTTAAATGAAGCCGTCAATATTATATGCACAGATAGTCTGTGATGTTTGCCAGATCTGAGAGCACAAGTTGCAGATCGATATAGCAGCCATAACCTCGACTTACCTCTGCTTATTCCACAGAATGTATCAGCACAAGCTTATCAATCTGCACAAGCAACTTGACGAGCTGAATCAGCATTTACATCCCGACTATGTGAAGCGTTTGCGGAAGCTGGATAATCAGCTAAAGGAACGGCGACGCCTCAATGAGATCTACAGGGACTATATGCGTGAATGCGTTGATCGCGACTATATACTGGAGAAGAATGCAGCGCAGAAGGAATACGATGAGAAAATGATGGATCTTAAAGATAATCTAATAGCGGACTTTGAGGATCGTAAGCGACAGATTGAGAACGAGAGATATAGCTTGGAGTTGACCAATGACTCGATGGAGATTAAGACAACGGTCACACGAAAGCTGCGACGGCGACCCAATGAGCCGCTGCCGGTGATTGAGAAGCGCCGCAAACCGGCCACGGGTCAACTGCTGGTCTATCAACTGGACGATAAGGACATCGAATCAGATCTAAAGATGATACAGCGTGGCAAACCGATGCTACTGCAACAGAACGGCATGGGCTCCTACACAAATACACAGCAGCAGCAACAGCAGCAACATCAACAGCAGCAGCAGCATCAACAGCAGCAGCAATCGTCGCACGGCCTGCTCTCTGATCCGAACAGCTATGTGGAGACACGCATCGAGGACAACAAGCTGCTCTATGAACGTCGCTGGTTCTGCCGCGGCCAGCAGATCTATGTCGAGGGCAAGGACACAAACAAATTTGCAGCCACGATCACGGCCATTGGCAACGAAGTGGTGAGTTCAAGTATCCATGGGCCGCAGACCATCCCAATCCCTGTGCGTATAATCGCTTCCCAAGCTTAAATGCCCAATATCTTAGAACAATATCGTATACCCCATATGCTAATCTATTTCTTCCTCCCTCTCTCTCTGTCCATCTCTTTCTAATTGCTTTTAGATCTGGGTCAAGCGCACCAATGAGAGCAAATTCAAGATCAATATGTCGCATCTAGCCAAGGGGAAAATCATCATCAAGCGTCGATAGCCCAAGAAGAGAAAATCGCACTAAACCCTAACCCAATTTTAATTGTACATTGAACAATGAAAAACAGATTGTATATAGACAAAATATATATAATAAGTTTTTATTAGTTTAAGGAACATGTTTGTCAGATGTATACATTTTTAATTGCCACAGCCGTTTACAGCTCTCCATCAGTCAGAGTAGATTGATTTTTGTTGCAAGATTTTTTTTTTTGTTTATCCTCATCCTCAGTTTTCGAGCTGCATTTGATTTTTTATTTTTAACTTTTTTGGATTCTCTGTTTGGAGACGTCCTTCTTTTGACATTCAAAGCTGAAAAGGAAATCTTGAAACAAAATATAATATATAAGCAATTCATTGAGTAAAGAAATTACTTTAAATCAATGCATCTTAAATTATGGCAGATATGCACAAAGCATGCAGAACCTTGCTCCGATCGTGGACTTTTGTTTAACTAGAAAAATTCATAGACTTAAAAGTGACTTTTACAATTTTGTGTGTCCCAAATCCAGTATAAAATATTTAAAAATGTATAAGTAAATGATACTCATAACTGTTTAAACTTCACTTTTGAAATAACGCTAATAAAAATATTTGTTTTGGCCAGAAAAAAAAAAAAAAATAAAACAAACAAATATAAATTGATCTTTTACTAATATGTGGCTTGGTCTTACAAACTGTAACTGATGACTAATGAATTAGTCAATTCAAATGCATTTCACTTCTTAGTTTTCCCTAGATGAATAGAACAGCTGAGCATATGCAGCCTTACTAGTACCTTTGTCTTGAGTAATTAATATTAAGTGGCAGCTGACAGCGGCTCTGCTGTGTCTTTCCTTAGAAAACGTTGCTTTTGCCACACCTCAAGCTTTCATTGTCTCTATTTCCCTCTCTCTCTACCTCTTCAGCTGTATCTAGTATATAAGCCTAGGCACGCTTTGCAGACGCTGCATTTGTGGACAATTCGCTAAGAAGTTGCTCCCATGCTCGACCGAACATAGATTTGACTTTAAATACATATATTTGCTATACAGATAAATATATATGTATGTACATAACTGGCTCCGACATAAATATATATACATATATGTATATAAACATTTCCTTGAACTGCCTCTTGCTCTGGCAACTGCACATGGCACAAATTCGACTGTATTTATATGTATAATAGCTCTTGGCAACAGAATATGCTAATGTGCCAGGCACGGCTCTGTTACACATGTATTGAACGGATCCCCGGCATTGCGTTGAGCGATGTGAACCACTGTAAAAGCGCGCGTAAACAGAACGAGAACAAAAAATGAGATAGACAATTTTCTTGTTTCACTTTGCGCTTGCTTTATAATTATTCTTTGTCATCTTGCATTGCTGCAATTTGCTTCCGCTTCATAATACAAAACATTCACACAATATATATTGTTTTCCATTTGTTGTTGTTGTTATTGTTGGAATTGGGCTTTAAATTTAGTTGAATAGAAAAAAAAAACGTGACCGTTTTAGTTGCGCGAGCCACGTCCAAAGCCGCCGCGGAACTCAACCTCACCGGCGCCGGGTCCAACGTCTCCCTTCTTATCGACGCCGCTGCCACCAGGGGCGCGTCTGTAAGCGGAACGATCCTCGCCGGTTTTGGAGGCATCGGCTGGGCCTCCGCGTGGTCCGCCGGCAGCGGGACGTGGACGCAACGGTTCCGAGCGTGTTGGCCTCTTCAGTGTAGAGGGCACAATTTCGGGTGGCAAATGCAGATAGGTGCGCAGCTCCTCAATGCCCTCGTTGGTCAGATACCAATAATAATGCCTCCAGGCGAACTGTTCCTTGACCAATCCACGAGAATGCAGCGCTTGCAGAGCCTTGATCACATGCAAGTTGGGAATTGATTCCAGTTCAGGATGCTTCTGTGCATGGAAATCCTTTTTGGCCACAATGACGCCCTCTTTGAAGAGGTACTCATAAATGGCGACACGATGAGCCTTTGGCATGAACATGCTGCACACAACGAAAACAAAAAGATAAAAAAAAATATAAACATATTAGATATTTCTGTTATTGTCGTTGTTGTTGTTTATGATATTCTTGTATTCAAATAATTTGCAAACTGCAACAAATATGCACACAACACGTATATTGGCAGCTGTTGCGTTTCACAGCGCATTTAATTCAATTTCATTTAATTAAACACTTTTGCGGATTTGCAATTATTTGGCAGATTTCGTTTTATAAAATTCACGTACTTTGCGTCTTCTATGGAGCAGAGACCGGAAAGAAAGGAAAAGCGAGTTGACAGCTGTCAGCTCTCATATTCTTCTTCTTCGCAAAATACACACAGAGCTGCATGGTGCTTGAACATGTGAATGGCAAAGTTTTCATAGTTGCATTGCGAGCAATTTGAACTTAAGTAGATATTTAAAAGAATATCAAAAAAAAAGTCATTGACAAGCTACTGCTTTCAATTAAAATTAAAGGAGTAATTAATAAAAGCAAACATTAAAATGATTATTTGCAAAAATATTTGCGAAACAGTGATTACGGCACAATTGCTCAGTACTCAAAAACCAACCTAAATTGCTTGTGTAGACAATGACTATTTTTGATTTAAAATACCTATATTTTTGTCAATCTACATTTTGAAACTTTATACCTTCATTGTATGACTCATAAAATCAGACAAAAAAGGCGCGCATTTCAAATCGTTGCAAACACGGCAACTCTATTATCGAATATAAGATCTATCGCATTTATATTGTATGACACAGAAATTATCGATTAATTAAGACTTATCGCACATTGTGCTTGGCGCCAAACTTTCATTTAAGAAAATATAATCAATATCATTGCGATCGTAGCGATAATATGCAATACAATTTGCAAATGTTCTTTTATTACTAGAAAGTAAAAAGGTTATTTAATCTTATTATATATATATAAGAAAAAAAATGTATATATTGTCTCGTTTGCCTAATTGAGGCTCGTGTAGTCTTGCTCTATGGTGTGATAAGATTGTTTAAGCCCCGATTGTTGGGTGTTATATTTTATGCATGCATATCTTAAATATTAATAACAATAATTTATTTGCTTACCTTCATGTGATTCATCATAATGAACGGCAATATATTATTGCTTTTGTACGGATTAGTTAAGTGTTTTTGAGTATCATCAGAACTAACCAATTTTATTCGATTAGATTGGGTGAAGTCAAGTTAGACTGTACTTGAAACGGGCCAATTGTAGCTCTTAAAGTGTAATTAAGTTTAACTACCCTCGATTTCATCATTTCATTATTTTTTATTTAAAAGAGATGCATTATTGTTGTTGTTGTTGACTTCAACTGAAATGTTTTTGGCACGTTTATTAATTTTTCTCAACCTCCAGACCTGATTAGATATGAGCTAGACATTACTTCATAATTTAGTTCGTAATACCCTGAACGTGACAAATGGACTTTAACCGCAAAGCTCGGGATACGTAATCCCGTTCAAAAAGAATTAACATCATGAAAATCAATTTTTGTTAAGATTTGAATAATGAACACTTATGTATATTGCCTTAGGCTGTACGTCGATCATCGGTGAGATAAACATTTCAACAATTCAATCAACATTTAATCAGCCAGATAGTCAAAAGGTTATTCCCCAAACAGTAAATCAAACTATCATGCAATTAATAGTTCAGTTCAAGTAGACAATCTATTAATTATTATTATTAGTTAATCACTTAGACAGCCAATCACACAGTTATTCGATCAATCCAACAATAAGTCAATGAATTAGGCTGACTAATCAGCCAATGCATGCAGCAGTCAATCAAACAGACAGTGTCAATCCAGTCCAATAATGACATCATTTAGAGAACAATCAAACGGTTGGGCATGGCAAGACCCTTTCCAATTAGTAATTAAGTTTATATCATAAAGATATTGTTTTATCTTGCCTTTAAGAATTGCTAATTATAACCGCGATATAATGAGTATTAACTAAATATTGAGTAAGGCAAGCCTCTTCTACTGTTGTGACTCAGAGAATATCCCTAGGGACTGAAGCAAAAAACATCTACCTCACTCGCTCGCCGTCATAGTGAGTCGACATAAAATAATGTGGGTGAACGATCCACGATCCACGATCCACGATCCACCTAGGTGTCTGCGCTGTAGTCTAATCAATGGTCAATTATTGATTAAGTTCAGAGAATAGTCAGATGGCCATTGCTTATCAATTTGGTATAAAAGCGGCCTAGGCGGACAGCAGTGCGATTAGAGACACCTGCCATAGCCATCGAGAATGTTTAAAATTCAGTTCTACTTTCTGGTGCTGTGCGGCTCGGCCTTAGCCCTTGTGAAGGCGAAGGCAAGCGATGAGCCGTTGGATATGGAACGCCAACAGCGTTTGATGCAGTTGCGCCACCTGGCGGTCGAGTTTATCGATCACTATCACAACATAACGATCCAAGATGTGATCTCGCCTGCAGCCGAACTACCCACACAGCAGGACCTACAGTGTGTGGCGGATCTCGCAAAGTTCAGTCAGGGCTTACAAGCTGGTAGCCTCTGGGCGCTGCGGAGTAAGTGAGGTTAAATTGCAGCAAGGGAACTCTAAATGTAACTCTCTCTCTCGCTCTCTCTTTAGTGGTTGACTCTTGGGGTCGCCTACCTGCTGGCCTACTCCATGGCAATTTGGTGGATCTGGGCAACTTTGATGAATGCATCAGGGTGGATCAATCCATGCCTAATATGGATCATAGACTGCGTGGCAAATACTGTTTGGCCAATATATCACCGGGCAGTGTATTGGGCGACAATGCCGGTCCCCTGGCAAGGTTTAGCCTAAAGACAGGCATTTGCTTTCCCGCCAGTTGCACAGGTGCCCACATGGAGCTGTTGCTACGGCAGCTCTTCCAGCAGCTGCTCAATGTGGACCTGAACACGGAAACGAAGTTGATCGCAGTTAGTCAATGCACGACTGCAGAAGAGGAGCCACTCGATGGCCTAGCCATATTTACACTGTGAGTGTTATTATTCAGATGCAGTGCATCCAATCGTTGCTGATCCACACCCGTATTGCCTTTCAGTGTGCTCTTTGGCATCTTTGTAGTCGCCATGCTTCTGGCCACATGCTACGATTACTTTCTGTGCAAGGATCAGAGTGAGTAGCCAAACCTATACGAGATGAACGAGATTTCATGTCCTTCCTCTACTCATTTAGCTCGCTTGCCTGCCCTGGTCAAGGTGTTCTCGGCACGTGTAAACTCACGCTCACTTTTCCGTCTCTCGGATAGCACATCGAATCCAAATGTCATTGGGTGTCTGAACGGCATGCGCTGCTTATCTCTGATTTGGGTTGTTTATGGCCATGACTCAATCGTCCAGATTATGGCCCCCAATATCAATCTGGTTGATATTGTTCCGGTAAGTAGCACTGAATGGTATATACATATTTATGACTGAGCTGACTGTACCTATGCTCCCCTGTACAGTGGTATAAATCGGCCTACAGCATGTTCATCTTTCATGCCCTCTTCTCTGTGGATACCTTCTTCTTTCTGAGTGGCTTGCTGGTGGTTATGATTGCCCTGCGCGGCATGGAAAGGTAATTAAATTTATTTATTGCCCCAATTAGGCCAATCTCAATTCATTCTCAGCCAATTCCATTTAGCCCCATCTGCCTGACCCAATCTAAATTCAACTCTCTTAACCTTATTGGATTTTGTTCATCTCTAACCTAACATTTCTATATCGCAGATCTAAAGGCAAGATGAATGTTCCGCTGATGTATCTGCATCGCTATCTGCGTCTTACGCCTGTCCTAGCCGTGGCCATAATTTTCTATATGAGAATTCTCCCCATCTTGGGCAATGGCCCGCAGCACGACCACCTAATCGATCTAGTCACCGCAGGCTGCGAAGAGAATTGGTTCCTGACTTTGCTCTATGTCCAAAATTATAGCACTCTCAATATGGTAAAGGATCATACTCAATATATATAATATATATATATATATATATATATATATATATATATATGTATATAATATAAACATCTATTTCTGCTCTTCTGTAGTGCTTGAGCCATACCTGGTATCTGGCAGTTGACATGCAGCTGTATATCATTTCGCCAATTCTGCTGTTTGGGCTCTACAAATGGGGCAGAAAGGCGGTGGCTGGGATTGTCGTCGTCACACTGCTTTTGGCCGCTTGTCTCTTCAGCATGATGGTCATCAAGAACTACAGTCTGTAAGTATCTAGCTTCGCTGATAGTTAGCTATAATTATTTTAACCCTGTCAAGTTGTATCCACCCTTATTGCATTGATACTAAACATTATGTTCACTGCTTACAGCTCTACTGCTTCTCCCCGAATGGATAAGATCTATTTCTCCACCCACACACGCGCCTCACCCTGGGTAGTTGGCCTGCTCTTTGGCTACTATTTGCATGTGAATCGCAACAAGACCTTTAAGCTAAATCGTCTAACTGTTTGGCTGGGTTGGATAGTCAGCTTGGGCCTCATATTCACCTGCATGTTTGCGATCTATCCATACCAGGCGGATGGCCATCGTCCACCCATTGTGTCTGAAGCCTTCTATGTGACGCTCACGCGCATCGCCTGGCCTCTGGCACTGGTCTGGGTTGTTTTTGCCTGCAAATATGGCTATGGCGGCATGGCCAACAGCATCCTCTCCTCGCCGCTGTGGCAGCCACTCGCGAAGCTCTCCTATTCCGCTTACATCTGGCATCTTTTCATCGAGGTACACAACATGAGCATAATACGAACCAACACCTACTTCAGCGATTATCAAGTGGTTAGTATATACATATAAAGATCTTTGTTATATCTACAGAAAATATGTATATCTCATTATTCTATCAGATGCTTCGCTTCTGGCATGACTTTGGCTTTACGCTTCTGCTCTCCTATGCCATGTACATTCTGTTTGAGGCGCCATTTGCCGGACTGGAGTTGCTGTTGCTGCCCAATCGTCGTCCCAGCCCAAAGCCAGCAGTATCTCCGACAAACCAAAAGGTCACAATTGCTCAGCTAGAGCCTGCGAATACGAGTGCTCCACAAATGGAGCAGAAAATGGTGTCGATCAGTTAGTCTCTTTTTTTCTCCTTATGTATAAGTTTAGCTGAGTATTACTATTTGTTTATTATTTATATAAAACAATTATGATAAATGTAATATTTAAGTATTTATTATTTTTTTTTTTTCGCTAGCCCTGAATTTAAACTTAAAATATTTTGTGTTTGGAAAATATTATATATATTTAAGAAAAAATAAATTATACAATGATATTAGGCAAATTTTATAATTAATATAAAATATATTATTGCGCTGAAGAATATCTAAAAATAAGAAATTAACAATTGTAGAATAAATAAAAAGTGTGAAAAATCACATATTTAATTTTTTAAATAAATAGTTAAAATAATTAAAAAATATAAAAATCAATTATAAAATAAAATTATTATTTGAGTTATAAAATATAAGATTAAAAAAATTAAAACTGTTAATTAAAGCTAAAATAAAAAATTAAAAAATATAAAATTAACTTTAAAAAATATTAAGTGTTATTTTTTTTTAGTTTATTTCATATTTCTTAATTTTTTATTTATTATTTTTTATTATTTATCTTGTATTTTATTAAAAATAAAAAAAATACACAAAAAAAAAGGAGAAATTGTTTAGAAAAATTTATAATTAAAAGAAAATGATAAAAAAATATAAAAAATAACAAATGATGAAAAATCTATTCCTATTTCATACAACAATTTAGTATTTTTTCTCTGGCGTCTGATAATGGTTTTAGTCGGAAATATAGAAATACTTCCGATAACGTTTAGTCTCTCATCCGTTATCAAATCAATTTGCTTTCGGCTATATATTCAGTCTTTGTATTGGGCAGATAATGTCATAAACAAAACAATCACGCTGCGAGCGTATTGGACCATATGGTGTCGAGCCCAAGCACCTTATCAAATAAGTCGTGAAGTATTTATTTAGCAATCGGCTAATCACAACTGATTCATGGCCCCAACAGCTGCGCTATGGTTATTTGTGAAGCTATTTGCCAAGGTCTTCGTATCGCTTAATGCTTATTCAAACACCTGATTTGAACTACAATAAATTTAATTAAAATAAAAATTTTTGATTTCAAGTGCACTAAAAATTTATTGAGCTAAAGACTTTTTCAGCGACTGAAGCCAGTAAACATAGTTCATTTGACAGATCTAAGAGGATTCTTAGCTCAAGCCTTAACTTTAGCTCTGACGGAACTAAACGTAATATATGTATTAAAATTCTATTCGATGAATCCATTTGCAGATAGAGCCACTAAGAGTAATTCATTTCATTTAAGTTGATTTAATAATTAAAAATTAAAAACTAGTTAATAATTAAATAAAAAAAAAAATTAGTTTTATAAATATCACTTAAGTGTTCACAGCTGAACTACTGGAAGGAGCCTCTGGAGCTGCTTCCACATCGTTCGTTGAGCTTTCGATGAGCTGAGTTTTTCTGACAGACTCAGAGTCTTGCTTTGGCCTGGTGTCTGCCTCAACTGTTGGCTTTGGACTGGGTCGGCGATTGGGTAGAAGCAAACCCTCCAAACCACCCAACGGTGCCTCGATGGTGACGTACATCAGATAGGCGACTATCAGAGTAAAGCCAAAGTCCCCCCAGAATTTGAGCATCTATCGAAAAAAAAAAGTTAATAGTTGAATTTGAATAGAATGTGATTTTATTTACCATTTCGTAATTGGAGAAATATGTATTAGTTTGATAACGCCTGGCATTGATTTCTTCTAAGAGCATATGCCATAGGTAGGCGGAATAGGAGAGCTTCGACAATGGTTGCCACAGCGGCGAGGAGAGGAAACTATTTGCCATTCCGCCGTAGTTCTGCATGCAGGCAAAAACCACCCAGCAGAGGCCGATGGGCCAGCCAATGCGCGTCAGGGAATAGTAGAGGGAATCGGATAAAGTCGATAAATCCGGACCGGTCCACTTGACATAGGGCAACAATGAAAATTCACAGGCAAAGAATATGGCTAGCGCTATGAGCCAGCCCGACCAGACCATAAGGCGATTCAACTTGAAGGATTTACCACGATTTGCATGCAAGAAGTAGCCAAAGACGGCGCCAGTCAACCAAGGAGTTGCATGCATATGGGTGTGGAAATAGAGACGACGCTGCGAGCCATCCTGATTCCTATGGAAAACGTTAGATTCGATTTGACACAATGATAGATTGATATAATGTGAATGTGAAGATTGCTTTCATTTTTATAGCACACTCACTTAAAGAACTCGGAGTGCTTTTCGACCAGCATATAAGTAAAGAGCCAGACGGTCAATAAAACGATAAGAATCACGGTGCCAATGGCTGCCTTCTTGCCCCATTTGTAGAGCGCAAAGAGCAAAATGGGTGAGAGTATATACATCTGCATATCTACGCTCAGATACCACGTGTGATCCAAGCACTGAAGAAACAATCGTGAAATTAACATATTTTGTTCTCTATAGGGGCTACCTACCATTTCCTTTCCGATATAGTTCTGAACATAGAGTAGCGTTATGTACCAGTACTTCTTACATTTCTCAGCATCATTGAACCCTTCATTGGCCACAGGGCTATCCACCATGAGAGGTGCCAACTTCATGTAGACCAATATGGCCATAGCTACCATAGGAGTGAGACGTAGATAGCGATGCAGATACATCAATGGGACATTCAGTTTGCCCTTGGATCTGGATTGAGTTGTTGTTGAAAATGTCTTTTGGATTTTACGGTATAGCAGACTCACCTCTCCATGGAACGCAGCGCAATCATTACGACGAGCAGACCACTTAAGAAGAAGAAAGTGTCCACCGAGAAGAAGGCGTGAAGTATCAATTCTGCAAAGGGTCTTTCCACCCACTAGAATATCAGAATATAAAACATCGTAGTATAGTCCCAGTGGACTTTAGATAAATCTTTAAATCTTACTTACAAAGAAAATACTTAATCCATTAACATTGGGAGCTGTCATTGCAACCATATACTCATGTCCGAAGATCACCCAGATTAGGGACATACAGCGCATGCCATGCAGACAGTCGATAACATTCGGATTAGACTTGGGCTGGGTAATGCGGAAGAGAGAGCGGGATGTTGCGCGTATGGAGAAGACTCTGATCAAAGGAGGAAATTGTGCTACAAAGAGAATTTTTAGGATCCGATCAGGATAGAGCTCAAGGGTTATAACAGTAACAACTCACCTTGATCCGACACTAGGAAGTAGTCATACAAGGTGGCCAGCAGAGCCAATGCAGCAAATATGGATAGGAGAACACTGTGAATGAGTCAGGCAATTGATATTGATTGTTAATTTATAGATAGTTAGTAAGGCTCTCACACTTACATAGTCAATATAGTAATACCATCCATGGGCTTTCGCTCGTTGGTCCGGCAGCTTTTTTCGTTCACCAAGCTCATTGATCGATTCAGGCCTGTCAGTTGCTGAACGACCTTACCAAGAAACAAGTCCAATTGTGCTGCTGAGCAGCTGGATGGAAAGCAAATTCCAATTTTTATGTTACTTCCCGCATTGAGGCCCAGCAATTTCAGAATAGGTATTTCAGCAAAACAATATTTGCCCTTGATCGAATGACCGCTGCTAATTTCCTTGTTGATCTTAATGCACTCCCCGTAGTTGCCCATATCCACGAAATTCATGTAGAGTATGCCAGATGGTATTGAGCCCCAGGCATCGATCACTGCAATACAGAGAGAGATAATGCTTGTATTATGTATTTTTAATTGATTCATGTATTTGTTATATACTTTTCATCGACCAAAATCGTCCCGATTTGAGGGCGTTCATCCAACGGCCCATGTCGGCCGCACACTGCAGATCGTCCTTATTGGGCAGCCGTGTGCTGAGTATATCCAAGTTTGTTCCATTTTGAAAATATTGTGTAAACTCCAGGCTCAGCGATTGGAGCTTTCTGATCTGTTGATAGTTCGTGATTTCCATCTGGTAGTTCTGTGGGGGCTCCACATTGAAAGCGGAGGCTCTGATCATAGGGATCAGTCCACAAACAAGGCATAACAAGGCTACGACCGTCTTGACCATTTTTTCGATTAGTGTAAGGAAATACTACCTACGGCCTTTATATACTTTGTTCACATCAAACATGTCTGTAGATAAGCGATACCTTTATCAGGAGCAAATTGCTTATTGGTTCCCACTGTTAATCAGAACTATAGTGCTTAAGGGTTTTCAGGAATTGTTGAAAACATCAATGATAACCAATGCAATTCTATTTATATACCTTGTCACTTAACTTATATTTTAAGTAGCATGATTCACAGAAGGCAAATGAACAAATAATAATACCCTAAATCCATTGAAAATGCAACTTTATGGTATAATGGTTTTTGTACGACACCCATAATGTATATATATATATATATATATAAGTGATTAGGACGACGAGCTGAGTTGAACAAGGCCTGCCGGTTCGTCAGTCCGCCTTTCCGTTCATCCTTCTGTCCATCCCTCCGTCCGTCCGTCTGATTGGTATTTTAGCTCAATTGATTTAGGGTATCTCTTAGTCGAGCCGTCTCGACTAGACTTTTCTTGTTGCTTTCGATTAGATTTGGTAATTCCATGTAAACACTTATTCCTAAACTTCTACTTAAATACTACTGCCAGATGGTATGTCAGATTTGTTATTATTCTAAATGAAAGATAGGAAATTTCAATTTTCAATTTTTTCCTTCCTTGAATTGCCTTTTGCGAACGCATATCTACATCTGTCATTGTTCTGTTTAGCTCAAGACTTTAAAGTCAATGAAAGCGTTAACTTGGCCTGAAGCAAAGCAGCAGCCTTTACTCTTTATCTGCCCAATTAGCTACTTGGCCCGCGCCACTGAATACTACGAACTACTACAGCCGATAAGGCGCGCGACTGATCCACTCGAGGCCATAAACTGATCTATTCACTGATAATGTTTCAACACGGAAATGTATTCACTTTTTCGATAGCATTAGTCATATTATTGATATATTGTATTGCTCTAAAAAAAAAAAAAACAAAGTATTTTTGCTGTTGAAAGACTCTAGCTAAATTACGTATACGTAATAAATTGGTGTATGCTAAATATATAATAATAATAAAAATGGGTAAATAAATTATAAATATTCTTGATGTATGCATATATAATGTATATATATATATATCAATTCGACATTGAAATTGTCTCTTAAATCAGTTATTTGTTCAAGCTATTTCAAGGAATGCCAAAGAAAGCAATCAAAGCCTCTCTTTCAACGAGTTGCATAGCGAATTGAAACACTAAAAATACTTCAGTTAGCATATTTTTGTATTTTAGGTAATTCTACTTTTCACATATATAAATATATATATATATAAAAAATCGTAATATAAATAAATAAAAAAAAAAAAAACTTGGTTTACATCTTATGTGTTCACTGCCGAACTACTGGAAGGGCCGTCTGGAGCTGCTTCCACATCGCTAGTCAGCGCTGGTAATGCCGAGCTTTCGCTGAGCTGAGCTTTTCCGACAGCCTCACAATCCTGTTTTGGCTTCGGCTCTGCCTCAACCGTTGGCTTTGGACTGGGTCGGCGATTGGGAAGAAGCAAACTCTCCAAACCACCTAGCGGTGCCTCAATGATGATGTACGTCAGACAGGACATGAGCAAAGTAAAGCCAAAGTCACCCCAGAATTTGAGCATCTGTCACAGAAAGAAAACAAGACTTAGTAAATAGCTGAACTTGAATATAAGTTTAGGATATATCTACCATTTCGTAGCTGGAGAAGTAGGTATTAGTTTGATAACGCCTGCTATTGAGTTCTTCTATGAACATATGCCATAGGTAGGCGGAATATGAGAGCTTCGACAATGGTTGCCACAGCGGCGAGGAGAGGAAACTATTTGCCATTCCGCCGTAGTTCTGCATGCAGGCAAAAACCACCCAGCAGAGGCCGATGGGCCAGCCAATGCGCGTCAGGGAATAGTATAGGGAATCGGATAAAGTCGATAGGTCTCGGCCGATCCACTTAACATAGGGCAGCAATGAAAATTCACAGGCAAAGAATATGGCTAGCGCTATGAGCCAGCCCGACCAGACCATAAGGCGATTCAACTTGAAGGATTTACCACGATATGAATGCAGAAAGTAGCCAAAGACGGCGCCAACTAGCCAAGGAGTTGCATGCATATGGGTCTGGAAATAAAGCCAACGCTGCGATCCATCCTGATTTCTATAGAAAGAATGAAATTAGATTTGAAACAATGATAAATTAATTAAAAAAGGTAAGAATATGAACGGAGTGACGAACAAGGCAAATTCAACTCAGCTGGTCGTCCTTGAGCTTATTTAAATATGTTAATTTGAGGTTTTGTTGAATTGAAGCGTGGTTAAATAGGGTTCAATTAAATATTAGATTACAGAGAAATTAACTGTGGTTAAGGGAACTGAACTCAAGTCCGAATTGAATAAATTCTTTCACACTTACTTAAAGAACTCGGAATGTTTTTCGACCATCATTGAAGTGAAAAGCCAGACGGTCAACAGCACGATAAGAATCACGGTGCCAATGGCTGCCTTCTTGCCCCATTTGTAGAGTGCAAAGAGCAATATGGGTGAGAGTATATACATCTGCATATCTACGCTTAGATACCAAGTGTGATCCAAGCACTGAAGAGATAATGTTGAAACTGAGAATCTTTAGTACAGTGACTACTTACCATTTCGCTTCCGAAATAGTTATGAACAAAGAGTAGCGTTAAGTACCAGTACTTCTTACATTTCTCAGCATCATTGAAGCCTCCATTGGCCAGAGGACCATCAAGTAAAAGAGCGAAAAACTTCATGTAGACCAATATGGCCATAGCAAGCAGAGGAGCGAGACGTAGATAGCGATGCAGATACATCAATGGGACATTCAGTTTGCCTTTGGTTCTGGAATAAGTTTAATATTGTTGACAATAAATTCTTTTGTTTTTAGAGAATACTAGACTCACCTCTCCATGGAACGAAGGGCAACCATAACCACGAGCAGACCACTTAAGAACAAGAATGTATCCACCGAGAAGACGGCATGAATTATCAATTGGGCAAAGGGTCTTTCAGCCCACTAAAAATATAAAACAATATAAACATGGTATAGTCCCAGTGGAATGTGGATTGCTTAATCTGACTTACAAAGTAAATACCTAGTCCATTAACATTGGGAGCATTCTTGGCGAGCATGAACTCATGTCCGAAGATCACCCAGATTAAAGACATACAGCGCATGCCATGCAGACAGTCGATAACATTCGGATTAGACTTGGGCTGGGTAATGCGAAAGAGAGAGCGGGATGTTGCGCGTATGGAGAAGACTCTGATCAAAGGAGGAAATTGTGCTATAAAGAGAATTTTTAGGATCCGATCAGGATAGAGTTCAAGGGTTATAACAGTAACAACTCACCTTGATCCGACACTAGGAAGTAGTCATACAAGGTGGCCAGCAGAGCCAATGCAGCAAATATGGATAGGAGAACACTGTGAATGAGTCAGGCAATTGATATTGATTGTTAATTTATAGATAGTTAGTAAGGCTCTCACACTTACATAGTCAATATAGTAATACCATCCATGGGCTTTCGCTCGTTGGTCCGGCAGCTTTTTTCGTTCACCAAGCTCATTGATCGATTCAGGCCTGTCAGTTGCTGAACGACCTTACCAAGAAACAAGTCCAATTGTGCTGCTGAGCAGCTGGATGGAAAGCAAATTCCAATTTTTATGTTACTTCCCGCATTGAGGCCCAGCAATTTCAGAATAGGTATTTCAGCAAAACAATATTTGCCCTTGATCGAATGACCGCTGCTAATTTCCTTGTTGATCTTGATGCACTCCCCGTAGTTGCCCATATCCACGAAATTCATGTAGAGTATGCCAGATGGTATTGAGCCCCAGGCATCGATCACTGCAATACAGAGAGAGATAATGCTTGTATTATGTATTTTTAATTGAACTCATGTATTTGTTATATACTTTTCATCGACCAAAATCGTCCCGATTTGAGGGCGTTCATCCAACGGCCCATGTCGGCCGCACACTGCAGATCGTCCTTATTGGGCAGCCGTGTGCTGAGTATATCCAAGTTTGTTCCATTTTGAAAATATTGTGTAAATTCCAGGCTCAGGGATTGGAGCTTTCTGATCTGTTGATAGTTCGTGATTTCCATCTGGTAGTTCTGTGGGGGCTCCACATTGAAAGCGGAGGCTCTGATCATAGGGATCAGTCCACAAACAAGGCATAACAAGGCTACGACCGTCTTGACCATTTTTTCGATTAGTGTAAGGTAATACTACCTACGGCCTTTATATACTTCGTCCACATCTGTAGATAAGCGATACCTTTATCAGGAGCAAATTGCTTAGTGGTTCCCGCTATTAATCAGAACTATAATGCTTAAGGGTTTCAGGAATTGTTGAAAAAAAAAATGATAACCAATGCAATTCGCATAACTAAAATTTCAATAGAAATAATATAAACCAATAATAATGATTTCCGATTAGATATAGTAATTTCATGTAATATTTACTTATACTTATACTTATACTTATACTTATTCTTATACTTATACTTATACTTATACTTATACTTATACTTATACTTATACTTATACTTATACTTATACTTATACTTATACTTATACTTATACTTATACTTATACTTATACTTATACTTATACTTATACTTATACTTATACTTATACTTATACTTATACTTATACTTATACTTATACTTATACTTATACTTATACTTATACTTATACTTATACTTATACTTATACTTATACTTATACTTATACTTATACTTATACTTATACTTATACTTATACTTATACTTATACTTATACTTATACTTATACTTATACTTATACTTATACTTATACTTATACTTATACTTATACTTATACTTATACTTATACTTATACTTATACTTATACTTATACTTATACTTATACTTATACTTATACTTATACTTATACTTATACTTATACTTATACTTATACTTATACTTATACTTATACTTATACTTATACTTATACTTATACTTATACTTATACTTATACTTATACTTATACTTATACTTATACTTATACTTATACTTATACTTATACTTATACTTATACTTATACTTATACTTATACTTATACTTATACTTATACTTATACTTATACTTATACTTATACTTATACTTATACTTATACTTATACTTATACTTATACTTATACTTATACTTATACTTATACTTATACTTATACTTATACTTATACTTATACTTATACTTATACTTATACTTATACTTATACTTATACTTATACTTATACTTATACTTATACTTATACTTATACTTATACTTATACTTATACTTATACTTATACTTATACTTATACTTATACTTATACTTATACTTATACTTATACTTATACTTATACTTATACTTATACTTATACTTATACTTATACTTATACTTATACTTATACTTATACTTATACTTATACTTATACTTATACTTATACTTATACTTATACTTATACTTATACTTATACTTATACTTATACTTATACTTATACTTATACTTATACTTATACTTATACTTATACTTATACTTATACTTATACTTATACTTATACTTATACTTATACTTATACTTATACTTATACTTATACTTATACTTATACTTATACTTATACTTATACTTATACTTATACTTATACTTATACTTATACTTATACTTATACTTATACTTATACTTATACTTATACTTATACTTATACTTATACTTATACTTATACTTATACTTATACTTATACTTATACTTATACTTATACTTATACTTATACTTATACTTATACTTATACTTATACTTATACTTATACTTATACTTATACTTATACTTATACTTATACTTATACTTATACTTATACTTATACTTATACTTATACTTATACTTATACTTATACTTATACTTATACTTATACTTATACTTATACTTATACTTATACTTATACTTATACTTATACTTATACTTATACTTATACTTATACTTATACTTATACTTATACTTATACTTATACTTATACTTATACTTATACTTATACTTATACTTATACTTATACTTATACTTATACTTATACTTATACTTATACTTATACTTATACTTATACTTATACTTATACTTATACTTATACTTATACTTATACTTATACTTATACTTATACTTATACTTATACTTATACTTATACTTATACTTATACTTATACTTATACTTATACTTATACTTATACTTATACTTATACTTATACTTATACTTATACTTATACTTATACTTATACTTATACTTATACTTATACTTATACTTATACTTATACTTATACTTATACTTATACTTATACTTATACTTATACTTATACTTATACTTATACTTATACTTATACTTATACTTATACTTATACTTATACTTATACTTATACTTATACTTATACTTATACTTATACTTATACTTATACTTATACTTATACTTATACTTATACTTATACTTATACTTATACTTATACTTATACTTATACTTATACTTATACTTATACTTATACTTATACTTATACTTATACTTATACTTATACTTATACTTATACTTATACTTATACTTATACTTATACTTATACTTATACTTATACTTATACTTATACTTATACTTATACTTATACTTATACTTATACTTATACTTATACTTATACTTATACTTATACTTATACTTATACTTATACTTATACTTATACGCCCAAAGCAGCGCTTAGTATTCTTTATCTACCCAATTAGCTACTTGGGCGGCTATATGCGTTTGACTATATAACCACGAACTACTACGGCTGATAAGGCGTGCGACTTGGTGGGCCATAAACTGATCTATTTACTGATATGACTTTGACACAGAAATATATTTTATCAATAATATCAAGGTTTGATATTATTGAATGATTTTAACTAAATTACTTATACGTCACATATATATATAATGCATAAGTTATTTTGATTTCTATTTCCCAGGACTGTGTAAATTCCAATGCATTGCATCTCGAGTGGAACCACTAAAAGTACTTCATTTAGGTTATTTTCCGTTTAAGAATTTTTGTATTTAAATATTTTTACTTGTCAAAACTTAATATACTTATAAATAAAAAAAAAATAGGTTTATGCGTTCACTGCTGAAATACTGGAAGGGGCATCTGGAGTTGCTTCCACATCTTTCGTCAGCGGTGGCAATGTCGAGATCTCGTGCTTATTTTTGATTGTCTCGAAATCCTTCTTTGGCTTCGGCTCTGCCTCAACCGTTGGCTTTGGACTGGGTCGACGATTGGGAAAAAGCAGACCCTCCAAACCACCCAAAGGTGCCTCGATGATGACGTACATCAGATAGGACATGAGCAGAGTAAAGCCAAAGTCCTCCCAGAATTTGAGCATCTATCACAAGATGAAAAAAAAAGAAACAATAATAAATTGCTGAACTTGAGTGGAAGATGATGTTATTTACCGTTTCGTAGTTCGAGAAGAAGGTATTTGTTTGATAACGCCTGGCATTGATTTCTTGGATGAAAATGTGCCATATGTAAGCGCAATAGGACAACTTTGACAGAGGTTGCCACAGCGGCGAGGAGAGGAAACTATTTGCCATTCCGCCGTAGTTCTGCATGCAGGCAAAAACCACCCAGCAGAGGCCGATGGGCCAGCCAATGCGCGTCAGGGAATAGTAGAGGGAATCGGATAAAGTCGATAAATCCGGACCGGTCCACTTGACATAGGGCAACAACGAAAATTCACAGGCAAAGAATATGGCTAGCGCTATGAGCCAGCCCGACCAGACCATAAGGCGATTCAACTTGAAGGATTTACCACGATTTGCATGCAAGAAGTAGCCAAAGACGGCGCCAATCAACCAAGGAGTTGCATGCATATGGGTGTAATAGTAGAGCTGACGCTGCGATCCATTGTGATTCCTGTAAAAAAGGAAGATAAGAGGGGATTAGTTGTGGTTATATTGAGATTGGGTGGAAGACTTGCTAAGTTAGGGTTAATATAATTATACCTACTTAATAAATACGGAATGCTTCTGAACCATCATGATAGTAAAGAGCCAGACGGTCAATAAAACGATAAGAATCACGGCGCCAATGGCTGCCTTCTTGCCCCATTTGTAGAGTGCAAAGAGCAAAATGGGTGAGAGTATATACATCTGCATATCTACGCTCAGGTACCAACTGTGTGGCAAGCACTAAGGAAATACAAGTTAGTTTGACATGAATGTTAAGTTTAACAGCCGCTTACAATATTTTTGGTGGCATAGTTCTGCACAAAGAGTAGCGTCCAGAACCATGAGTTCTCGCATTTCCCATAGTTATCGAAGCCCTTATCGACCAGAGGACCATCCACCATCAGAGGGATAAACTTCATGTAGACCAGTATGGCCATAGCTAGCAGAGGAGCGAGACGTAGATAGCGATGCAGATACATCAATGGGACATTCAGTTTGCCCTTGGATCTGGAATGAGTTTTTTATTGTTCACAATAAATTCTTTTGTTGTTAGAGAATTCTAGACTCACCTCTCCATGGAACGAAGGGCAACCATAACCACGAGCAGACCACTTAAGAAGAAGAAGGTATCCACCGAGAAGACGGCATGAATTATCAATTGGGCAAACGGCGATTCAGCCCACTAGAAAATCAGACAATGTAAATCGAGTCTAGGTCCATGGAAAAGTGGAAGAACCCTTAAAGATTACTTACGCGTATGAAGTTTAGCTTATTAATTGTGGGACCAGACAGACTAAACATATACTCATGTCCGAAGATCACCCAGATTAGAGACATACAGCGCATGCCATGCAGACAGTCGATAACATTCGGATTAGACTTGGGCTGGGTAATGCGGAAGAGAGAGCGGGATGTTGCGCGTATGGAGAAGACTCTGATCAAAGGAGGAAATTGCGCTACAAAGAGAATTTTTAGAATTCGATCAGGATAGAGCTCAAGGGTTATAACAGTAACAACTCACCTTGATCCGATACTAGGAAGTAGTCATACAAGGTGGCCAGCAGAGCCAATGCAGCAAATATGGATAGGAGAACACTGTGAATGAGTCAGGCAATTGATATTGATTGTTAATTTATAGATAGTTAGTAAGGCTCTCACACTTACATAGTCAATATAGTAATACCATCCATGGGCTTTCGCTCGTTGGTCCGGCAGCTTTTTTCGTTCACCAAGCTCATTGTGCTGTTTAGGCCAATCATTTTTTGAACAACCTTACCAAGAAATATGTCCATCTGCGCGGCAGAGCAACTGGATGGAAAGCAAATGCCAACCTGTAGGCTTCTGATGGCTGGGAGGCCCAGCAATTTCAGAATAGGTATTTCAGCAAAACAATATTTGCCCGTGATCGAATGACCGCTGCTAATTTCCTTGTTGATCTTGATGCACTCCCCGTAGTTGCCCATATCCACGAAATTCATGTAGAGTATGCCAGATGGTATTGAGCCCCAGGCATCGATCACTGCAATACAGAGAGAGAGAGAGAGAGAGAGAGAGAGAGAGAGAGAGATAATGCTTGTATTATGTATTTTTAATTGAACTCATGTATTTGTTATATACTTTTCATCGACCAAAATCGTCCCGATTTGAGGGCGTTCATCCAACGGCCCATGTCGGCCGCACACTGCAGATCGTCCTTATTGGGCAGCCGTGTGCTGAGCATATCTAAGCCTGTTCCGTTTTGAAAATATTGTGTGAATTCCAGGCTCAGGGATTGGAGCTTTCTGATCTGTTGATAGTCCGTGATTTCCATCTGGTAGTTCTGTGGGGGCTCCACATTGAAAGCGGAGGCCCTGATCGTAGGGATCAGTCCACAGAGTAAGTAGAATAAGGTTGTCACTGTTTTGACCATTGTTTTATTTGTGTTTATTTATACAACCTACGGCCTTTATATATACTGTGCCCATGTCTAACCTATGTCTGTAGATAAGCAATACCTTTATCTAGTGCGTATTCTTAAGTGGTTACCATGGTTAATCTATTGATTAGTGCCGTAAAGTTTCGAGGAATTGCAATAGACTTCAGATATATCAAGATTTCATTTAATTTTCATTCCAATAATAATAATATTTATAATTACAATAATATTGTTACTATATGCCTATACTTATACTTATACTATAATAAATAATAATATATTTATAGCCAATAGTAAACACTTGGGCTATCATTAAATATTTTATAAACCACTTGAAGACGCTATTCGTGGATGATTCAGAAATAAATATTTTTGTTTAGCAAATTAAAATCTTAGTCACGGGTCAGTCGCACCTCAGATATTATTCCCAGATTTGAAATTATTGTAAGTATAAGATAAGGAAATCCTCTTCTATACTAGCTCCTCTATGAGTCACACCCTACTCATATCTTAAACTTAAAGTCTCTATAAATTCGTAGCCTTAGCCTCAAGCAGGCAGCAGCCTTTACTCTTTATCTTGGCTTGCGCCACTGACTACTACGAACTACTACGGCTGATAAGGTGTGCGACGGATCCACTTCGGCCTAATTCGTGGCCCATATAAATTCTAACCGTTTTTATACAGGTAAGCAATAAAATGTATGGATACGGATGGAGTCGAAAAATACCGCATCGAAAGGGCAGCTGAAACACGATGACAGAAATATACTGTTTTGATGCTTGGAAGCATCTCTTAAATCATTTAAAATATTCAAATTAATAATAATTAATAAATTAATTAATTATTAATTAATTATAAAGTAGTTTATATTAAGCGATTATCACTGCAAAGAGCAGCAGGTGGCGTTAGAGCCGTGGCGCAGTAACTGCGCTTAATGAGATCATGAGGATCACTGAATATGTCAAGAATATTGTATAGAAGAAGGGAAGATACCTAGATAAGGTAGTGATCGACTGAAGATACCCTTAATTCTTCCAAGTGCTTAGGCTGCACTTGGCATAATCTGAGCCTGACTCGTGTTATGACTGCACTCGTGCTGCGATTGGACTGAGCTTAACCTGAGCTCTGGCTGCACTAAGCGTGTGCTTCGGATATATACTTAAATGATATATTGATTATGTTGAGACAGTTCGTCATCCTGTCCACGTTACGGAACACGCCATCATCTGTCTATTACACACATATTACCCTCAATTTGTAGAAGATATAAAATATCGACTTGAGAAGATTATATGAGCTGACATAGAAGTTCGTTAATGATTGTGATGAGTTTTATGAACATTTAGAATATTCAAAAAGATCGATGCAATTGATAAGTGAAATAGAAATTGCTTTCATGGCATCGGCAATATAGGTAAGTCCAGTAATCAACTATGACGAAATACTACGTAATTATATAAACAGCTCGTTCAATCAGTTGCCCAACTCTCTGCCATTCAGTCAATTTGTTGTTAGGGCAGGGAAACAACGTGCTGTGGCCGAGTTGAATGAACCTTTCCGACTAGTTTTCGTACGAGTCTCTATATATGTCATTATTATCATTATCATTATCATTATCATCATCATTATCATCATCATTAGCATCATTATCATGATCATTATCGTCAACTATTGTTGTTTCGCGAAATTGTTACGTAACTTCGCTTGAAGCGCCTCGGGCGAAAGCTTTCAAAGCTTTGCGCTTTTTATTTGCTCGTCGAGCAGCTGAGCCATGAGCTTATTGTTGCAATACAATTAACAGTTATGAGTGCCGTCAAGGTCGCAGCTGTCGAATGATCCGTATGACAATAAATAGTTAGACCCTCCGGCACCCTTCGGCTCCCCTCAACTGCCTTAGCCTGCCCTACACCACTTTGTACGTGATTTTTACGCGTACTTCTCCCCACTGAAATATTTGAGCTTTTGCGTTTTTTTTTTTGGTTAAATTTTTACAATTGTTTGCTTATCGGTTATTGCACTTATTTTAAAAAAAAAAACCCTACCTGCTCTGCCGGGAATAACTGGATGAGAGATACCCTATAACTAGCTTGGAATGTGCCAAGCATTCAGTCTTTTAACCCAAGACAATTGCATATAAGTTTTGCTTCATAAAAGTCGATCAAAAGTGATATCTTAAGCACGGCTTAGGAATCGATTTTTTTTTAATCGGCATTAAGCAGCTTTAGGGATATAATTTAGTGAAACATACAGAGCTTTCGTAGAGTAAAATTGTTTCGTGGTGTACAAATTAAAAATAAATGTTGATACAAATATCGATATTTATCGATAATTTTGTATATACCATGTATAAAATACAATTGGAAGTCTTACTAAATATAAGTATTTTATTCTGGTATACTTAATGCTTATCGTTAAGCCAACATAAATAACTGTAACATATATATCTATCGATTATTTCAATGAAGAAAAATGATCGATTTTCTTATACATTAAATCGATCAAAATATAATTTATTGACTACATATATATATATATATATATATATATACATTCAATACTTGATCAAAATCTAATCTTTTATTTAGCTGTTGGCTATGACAATGCAAAATGACCAAATAGTCTTCGCATCATATCGATAACTTATCGTTCTACGTAGGCAAAAGCAAATTGAAATTCCTTGCTCAATGTTATCTAACACTAGACACTCTCCCACGAAGTCGATGCGATCCTCTAAGATGCCATAAGCCTAGAGCCCTACAGGGCATTGTGATATATTCAGATGATGAATCGGGTTGCTCACACAGATGTGGATACAAGTAGTGGCTGAGCTATTGGTTATTGGATAATTGTCGTGCAGCAATTTACTTAAATAATGGAAACAGTGAGCCAGTTGAGCGAACTGGGCAGAGTGCCTCATTATACTGTATGCCGTGAGTAAATTGCTTAGATAAATCCCATTAAATACATATGTATATGGGTATACTATATGGCATCTACATAAATAACTGGGCGGCTGATCATCAGTGCAATACTCGTGCTTTGGCGGCGATTCTAACTATCGGTCAATGCACTTGGTTGGGGTACGGGGCGGAAGGCCATAGAGGAAAAAGCTCTTGGCTGCCAGCGTGTGTGGTACCTGCAGTGCGAGCGTCTAAGATAACCAGGGTTACGGGACGGGGAGCGACGGCTATCAAGAGCGGGCGATTAGAAAATAAAAAAATACAAAATATCAGTAGTAGTAACAACAAACGCTCAACGGTTTTACGGCCGTATAAATATGAATCGCATCGCCGTCAACAATCACAATTGGCCATGGCATTAGAAAAAGTTCGGTTGTGCGGTTCAGGGCTACGTCTAGGCGCCGTTCAGGGTCTGCTGCTCGTCTGTTTGGCATTGGCACTTGGCCAGCCGCAGGCTGAGGCCGCCTACAGTCAACAGGAGCTGCTCACCTGGCTGCAACGGAGCAACTTTGGCTATCAGGTGTTGCGGCAGGTGGACACGACCACCGATGAGCTGCTCTGTGCCACGCAGGTGGGCCAACTGCTGCAGGCGGCCGAGCAGCGCGCCTTGCCAGCCGTGCGAGGTAAGCGATTTGCGGCCTGTTAAGAGCCGCCACTCACAGTCGCCGTCTTTTGCAGTGCTCGATGCCTGGGGCAAGTTTCCGCATGGCCTGCTCTATGGCCACTTCAGTGATCTCGGCAACTACGAGTCCTGCTTGAGCCAGAGCCATAGCCAGACCCTTGACAGCTCCGCCGTGACCTCAGCTCCGACCAAATACTGCTTGACCCACATTGCGTTCGAGTCGCTCTTAGCGGACGCCGAGGACTCTGTGAGCATCAGCATTGGCACCTGCATCCCAGCCGCATGCAGCGCCACGCAGCTCAATCGCTGGCTCAACCTCTATCTGCAGCTGATCTTCGAGGACGCCCAAACGCCGCTGCGGCACTTGGTGGACGAATCCAATTGCGCCTTAGCGGCGCGCGAGCCACTGTCGGCACTTGATTGGTTCGCCATGTAAGTTGACATATGAATATCATAGCTATATATAGATTCCTGATGATGAACTATAACTGATTCCTAATTTGAACCATCCCACAGAGCTCTGCTCATATTTTTGGGTATCCTCGTCCTGCTGGGCACGATCTTGGACTATTTCAAAGGTGAGTGCCAACTTGCGTAAGACGATTGAGTTGCCTTAGCACTGATAAGTTTGTTCGCTGATAAAGCTTCAGGAGCAAATGTATGTGTACTGAAAGGGAGAGAAAGAAAGAGAGAGAGAGATGGAGAGAGAGAGAGAAAGCTATGTAAGCTATGTAATATCTGAAGAAGCTTACCATATGGTCGTATGCTATCTAGAGCTCAATCACGCTCTCTTCTGCTATTTAAATATCTTGAGCTTTTCATGCCCAAAATGGGAAGAAGCAGACGGCTGGTACTGAGGACTATGAGGACTACTCGATGAATGGTGTCAAAACTTATTGCCCATAGTGCGGGTTGAGTGCAGAATGTATGTCTGTGTAGGCTGAAGCTTAGAGCTCACAGCTTCGCTAACTCTAGTTTTCTAGTCTACAAACAGTACCTGGGCTATCTTGGCCTGTTTTTAATCAATCTCTTTCTGGAGTTATCATTCTCATGCTCTTTCGTTCACACTTTCTCCTTCTCTATATATGTTTATATCTATCATTTGCTGCCTTCATCTTTTTGTCTATCCCTCTCACTTTATCTAAATCTATTTCTATCTTCTTTTCTTTCCCTCTCACACTCGCGCGCTGTATTTGTTTATCTCTTTCTGACTTCTTCTTTACTTTTTTCCCACTCAATCTGTTTCTCTCTTCCGTTACCTATTTCTATCGCTTTCTTTCTCTTCCCTCTCTCACTCTATCTCTCTCTCTCTCTCTCTCTCTCTCTCTCTCTCTCTCTCTCTTGCTGTCACTCTACCTAGTATATCTCTGTATTTCTTTCTTTCTTTCTCTCTTATCTATTCTCGCTTCTTCTCTCTTTCCTCATCTCTCTCTCTCTCTCTCTCTCACACACACTTCAAAACATTTCCTTCTAGGTATTCTACGCTCTCTATCATATATTGTAAATCTCTCTCTCTATTATTAGGTTCACAGAAACTTGTGGCTGCCTTTTCGTTGCGCCAGAATCTGCGGCAGCTGATGAAGACATCGAAGCCAAGCTTAGTGGGGCCTCATATAATACCCTGTTTGCATGGCATACGCTGTCTGACCATTGTCTGGATCATCTGGGGACATGACTATATGTTCCTACTGCTGGCGCCCAGTGTGAACAGCTACGAGGTCACCGATTGGGCACAAACGCCGTTCTCGATGATCCTGCAGAGCGGCAGCATAGTGGTGGATACCTTCTTTTTGCTCAGTGGTACGCTGCTCGCGATGTCCGCACTGCGCCAACTAGAACGGTAAGTGGACATCCCACCTAGTGTTGCCTTTACGGCCACTGCATGATGTTCCTCTTTGATATCTGTCTGTCTGTCTGTCTGTATGTAGCCATTCGGGTCGCTTGAATGTGCCGCTCATGTACCTGCATCGGATCGTGCGGCTCACGCCAGTTGTGGCCATCGCTGTGCTCTTCTTGATGACGCTGTTCCCTCGTCTGGACAGCGGACCGCTCTGGCAGCAGTTCACCAGCTCCTCGCAACTGTGCCACGATACCTGGTGGGCGACGCTGCTCTACGTCCAGAACTATGCCGCAGCGGGTCGCATGGTAAGTAAATATTGGTCAATCAATCAATCAACCAATCAATCAATCAACCAATCAATCAATCAATCAATCATTGAAAACTGTCTAACTCATTGCACACTTTGACTGTTTGCCTTAGTGCTTGGGTCACGCCTGGTACCTGGCCGTGGACATGCAGCTGTTTCTGCTCTCGCCCCTGCTCCTCTGGCCGCTCTATCGCTGGCGCCGCCCAGCTGTGGCTGGAATCCTGTTGCTGATTGCGCTGCTCTTTGGCTGCGTCTGCAGCATCATAATGCTGCACGATCTGAGCGTCTTCAACCGCAACGGGTAAGTGCATCGAATACTCAAATCATGTCAAAGTCAATTGATTGCCAAATTGTGCTTGGCCAGCAATTTGGGTGAGGACAGCCAAGAGATGCGCCTGATCTACTATACGACGCATGCGCGTGCCACGCCCTGGCTGATCGGCCTGCTCTTCGGCTGCTTTCTGCACAGTGAGCAGGGGCGACGGCATCGCCTGGCCAAGTGGCCGATGCTGCTGCTCTGGCTGCTGGCGCTGCTCCTCGTCGCGTCGGTCATCTGGAGCGTGTATCCCTATACGCGGCCAGAGGCAGTGGCTATATCGCCACTGGCTGGCGCTTTCTACTTGTGCTGCAGTCGCATTGCCTGGCCCGTGGCCATCTGCTGGCTCGTCTGGGCGTGCCAGAGTGGGCGTGGCGGCGTGCTCAACACACTGCTCAGCTGGAGCTTTTGGCAGCCAATATCGAAGCTCTCCTATTGCCTCTACATCTGGCATCTGCTGGTCGAGATGGTCAACACGGGTCGCATCAAGAGCAGTCAACATTTCTCCAACTATGATGCAGTGAGTCCTAGCCATAAACTCTCTCTCTCTCTCACTCACTCACTCACCCACCCTTTCTCTCTCTTTCGCTCTTTGCCAGATTCTTCACTTTTGGTCAGACTTTGGGATTACGCTGCTCGTCTCTCTGCTCATGTATCTGTGTGTGGAGGCGCCTTTTGTTCAGTTGGAGCTGCATTTGATACGTTTGCTAAGAGCACGTGCCACGCCCACAGCGCCCAAGCCCCATCCGGTCACGCCCAGCGTCTCGCTGGCGGTAATCACAGCGCCCACGAGCATCTCGCAGCAAAATCTAGTCGAAACTTAGTCCAATGACACCAAAATCTTTATGATATTTTCAAATGCGTATATATATATATATATATATATAGATATCTGTGTATGTGCATGTATGTATGTGTCTCTGTGTGTGTGTGTGTGTGTATATTGTATTTAGTCTTTTATGTTTGGTAATAAACTGTTTTAATGCCTTGCATTTCAAATTTTTATCTTAGGCAACTTCCATAACTTGTTCAAATCTCAATTGCTATTTGCTTTGTTGTCTCGCTATACCCTGTTTTCTTGCGCCAGCAGGGCATATTGGCGATGCTCGCTTATGCTTATGAATAGAGTATATGATATATGGCAATTAAATTCGGGAAAATTCGCCTTGAGAGTCTTTAATTAAAGCTGATAAATTTAGATAGATCTGCGCTCACTAGAGGTAGTGTCACACCTCTATATATATATATATGTACTATATATCACAAGCAGTTTAAAAAGTGTATATCTGTGGGCTTGGCACATGGAAGAGAAGTGCATTCGAAATTGTCTAGCTATGTTACTAAGTTATAGACTTGACTTGACTTATATAGAGTATTGCACAGTTGAGTTCACTCTGCGCAAACATATTTCATAATTCGTGCAAAGTTAGGGTATTACGCCGTCAGTCACTGTCTTTCAGCCTAGCCTTGAGCTAGTCGAATTTCTGAAGTCTCAACTCTGGAGTCAGCTTATTAGCGATTCGCACGCAAAACTTGACGAATTTCCAAGTGGTACAGCTGAAGAAAACTGATTAACAAAATAAAGAAAATATGAAAAAAAAATAAAAATAAATAAAAATAAATAAATAAAAGATATATCTATGCCAAACGAGTTGAGCATATGGCTGCGCAGACCAGCCAAATTCCTGACCAGATTAAATCCCAATTTCATTTTCGTTTTTGCCCACTTTTCCACCTCTTCTGCTCGACTTTCAATTTCCTTTAAAGCTTATGTAAGTTGTGTGAATTTGTATATATATATATATATATATATATATATATATATATATATATATATATATATATATCTGAACAATTCCAAATTACCATTGAATGCCTTTCAATCAAATTTATTTTGAATTCAAATTCAGCTGTGGAAACAAGATAATTTTGAGACTAAATATATATATATATACATATATATACATACACATATATACATATATATATATATATATATATATATATATATATAGTCATATATGCTCGATTCGAGTGCACATAACTAAAAGTAAAGGCCGTTAATTGCTAAGCAAATGCATAAACATAACCTGCACGTCTAGGCTTGCGCCGATCGCGTGCATAGTCGACTGCTTGAATACCCTGGGATTACAACTAACTGCTGGCCATGATAAAATCTTCATCTTTAGTGGGAGCCCGCCAAGTGCGCCGAATGCAGTTGCCAACTTCATTTACTGCACGTATGCAGCATTTAGTCCATCATACCACTTGCCAGGCACTACATAGGGTATTTAAATTAAAAATAAGTGCAACAAGTTGGCTGTAAAAAAATCATAATAGTTGCAAGTAAATTTCATGCATATGTATCATTATAATCAGTGTGCGCACAGTGGTGCCAAATGCATTGAAATGGAGTGCAAACGGAGACGGAAGCGAAACTCTTAATATCTGGATTGATCTAGGCATTACAGCTGAGTGAGGGTAAGCTCAAAGCAAAAAAGAGAGAGAGATATAGAGAAAAATGTAAAGTGTGAGAAAGTGAGAAAAAGAGATAGGCAGAGGAGAAGGTGTGAGAGACAGTGAGAGAGGGAGGGAGAGTGGGTGAAAAACGGAGATAGAAAGATATATAGATACAGATAGAGAGAAAGAGAGAAAAGGAGACAGAGAGAGACACAGACAAATACAAATTGAAAGAGAGAGATATAGATAGAGAGAAATAGATGGAGAAAGGCAAAGTGGAGGAGAAAGAGAGAGACCGATCTAGGGAGAGGGAGAGAAAGAAAAAAAGAGACAGAGATAAGGGAAGAAGAGTCGCAGCGAGAGACAGTCTGAGAGAGACAGACAGGCTTAGGAAAAGAGAAAAAGAGGAAAAATCAAGAAAAGATTAAACAATAAAGACGATAAGATTACGAAAGAAAAAATGAGACAAAGATAGAAATATAGAAAGGGAGAGAGATAGTAAGACTTTGAGCCTGGGAATGCAAGAAGAGAGGGAGTCATAAATATGAAAGATCGAAAAAAAAGAGGAAATCCGAAAGAGAGAAATAAACCTTTCAGAGAGGCAAGGCCATGGAGAGGCATACAAATAATTGGGTAATTGCTGGATCGATTACTCGCAACAATTTACCGTTTGCAATGGGCAATATGTGACCCACTGTGCTGAGCTTTGGTGGGGTCGCAGTTAGAGGTTTTTGCACGAATTATTCGAGTGCCACAACAAAAGTAGTGCAAAAGTAATTGTTGCCACGCACAGAACCCGTTGACAGAGATCTCGCTGGCTCGCTGACTGGCCTGCCTGGCTGGCTGAGAGGCTGGCTCACTGACTGGCTCACTGACTGGCTGGCTGGCGGCTGGCGGCTGGCGGCTGAACCCGTCTAACTCGTTGGCTTTTTGGCCACTTAATCCGCAACGCCCAGGCGCGAGTCAAGGCAGCCAGCGGGCAGCTCGCCAGTTCTGATTGGAACGGCACACAGCGCGGTTTAGCGAGCGCTTCCACAACTCCATCGCCTCGACTCGACACCAGGATGCAGTGGTGCAGCTATTGCGTAACGCTGCTCGCCTTGATCGCCGTCTGCTCGGGCGACAGCCAAGGCGAGACCAGGACGAAGCGCGGCACCATCACCCTCGACTTTGGCCTGCTGCTGCGCAGTCTGCTGCAGAAGAGCGCCAGCCTGTCCAGCGTCAAGGCGAACATTACGCGCAACATAATCAATGCCAAGACGACACGGCGACCCGCCATGATGAGCACCACCACCGCAGCACCGACACCGCCAGCACCACCGCCGCCACCGCCGCCGCCACCGCCGCGGCGCAGACCGCATTCCATCTACCCAGGACCTGGCTGGTGGCCACGACCCTTCGACTACGATTATGACTACAATGATGCACCTGCAGCCAGCACAGCAGCGCCAGCGCCAGCACCGTCGCCAACCACACCAGCACCGTCACCGCCACCGCCACCGCCACCGCCACCGCCACCATCACCGAAACGCGTGCGTCCTCCGCCACGTCCTGTGGGCAACTTTAACTTTGACTATGATTTCGATTATGGAGCGCCCATTGCACGGCCGCGTCCACGCGCACGATCACGCCCACAGCCGCAGCCAGCAGCGCGCCGTCCGCCCGCTGAGTTGCCGGATCAGCTGATCTATCAGTATGCACAACCCGCTGGTAAAATACGCAAACTTTTAACTAATTGCCGTACAATTGGATTCTCTCCAACACTTTGCAGATATCTACTCTGAGCCTGCGGCTGCGGCTGCGGCTGAGGGAGAATCAGCGGAAGGAACAGAGGCAGAGGCAGAGACAGCGGCAGAGGCAGAGGCAGAGGTAGACACAGGAGCAGCGACTGATGATGGCGACGTTAGCAACGCAGAGCAGCAGATTGACGACAATTCCAACACGTATTCGAATCCCAATTCGAATCCAAATCGCTATTCCTCCCTGGAGCAGCCCAGCGATTCCCATACGAATTCCAATGGATTTCTGGTCAACTATCCAGACGACGAGCCGCTGAGCCAGCATCAAAGCTTCAATCTGAAGCCATACGGCTCTGTCAATCTGGGCGTCAATCATTTCGACAATCATCAATCATTCAACAGCTATACATCGCCACAGCTGCCACACTCCAGTTACTATTTGCAGTAAGAAATCAGCGCGATTTCCTTTCATTTTTTTTTTGTTTTTTTTTTTTGCATTTCAATCATTCTCAATTTGCTCTACTTTCTCGGCTTTTGTAAATACAATTAGCATTAAAATAAATGTGTCGTAGTTTCTAAATAGTTTCAGTGTTTTATTTCAGGTGCGATGAACTTTTAGAATTTTTTAAATTTTTTTAAACATTTTTTTCATTTATTTAAATTCTTTTTTTTTTTTTTTTGATTGAAAACTTCTTCAGGCTTGCCTTTATTAGCTCAGCCATATTTGCATGAATTGAACTAGCTGAGACTATTCCAGCTATCCTCCATGATCAGTTTGATCACTTTGGCCCAAGTCCCCTTTGGTGCCCTGGGTAAGCTGACTTGATCTCTTCAGCGCTCCATGGCCACTTTAATTATCTTCTCGTGTGTCAACTTCTTGCCGATGTCCACACAATTTGCATGCTTTGCGTGAAATTGGATTATGCGAAAATTTAAAATTGTTCTTCAGGGTCACATGAGCCATGGCCAAAGTGTGCATAAAAACTCATGTTGATCGCTAGTCAAAGTCAGGTTCCGCTAACCATATTGGATCATAGGCAAACATCCTTCATGGTCACTTTAAAAATGGTTTCAAAATTTTGGCTTTTGTCGCTTGTCAAACCAGTTCGATTTGGTTTTGAAAGCGAGACAAAAAATCAAGCAGGCATCAAACAATCTCTTTTCAACTCATACATCCGCATGGCCACATATATATATATAATTATATATATGTATATATATAGCTACATATATGTAATAAAATCTAATATACGCCCAAGAAATGTGCACAGCTAAAAAGGACTTTAAAAAACAACAATAATTCAATCAATATTTTGAATATCCTAACAATTTTTATTTATTTTTTTTTCAATTTCCTTTTTTATATATATAATATTCTCATGAAATATCATTTAATAAGTTATTAACACATAAATCAAATTAAGAGTAGTATCTGAATAAAAAATTGTTTCATTATATTATTTTAACATTCTTTAGTGTTTTTTTGGTTTTCTTGTGGTTTGTTCTGTTATCGATCCATTGAAATATATATATATATATATATATATATATATATATATATATATATATATGTATATATATGTATATATTTGTATATATAGATATATATATATATATGTCGATATATATACACATATTTATCTTAAATGTTGCTTTCTTTTAGCATATATAAATTAATATATATGCATATGTATATATATATATATATATATTTTCTTTAACTTTTCTTTTTTTTTATTTATTTTTCTTTTTTTTTTTGATAAATGAATTGAGAATATATATCTTAAAATTTTGATGCTGTATTAGCTAAAGTTGTAAAGTTGCTAAGTATGTATATATACATAAAAATAATTTAAACTGTACTTATATATACACACACATGTATATATATATATATATATATATATATATATATATATATATATATATATATATATTTTCTTTATTTATATTTATATATATGTATATGCATATATATATATATGTGTAATAATGTTTAATGTATAATGCATGTATATCGTCATTAAATGCTATAAATATATTTACAATAATCATAATACTTATACATATATATTTGCATATATATATATACTTATATGTATGTATGTCTGTATGCATGTATGTATATAATATATTCCAATAAATCATATGCAGAAATTCAGTCTTATTAAATAAATAAAAACTTAGGTACATCATACTCGTTTTGAGTGTGTCTGTCTGTGTATTTGTGTGTTACTGTGTGTGTGTGTGTTTTGGAAATGGAAATAATCGTTGAACCAATCAATCAAACTTATCAATCAAATGTGTGTGTTCAATCCTGTTGCGTTTGTTACTTGGCTTCGTCGTGAGCTCTTTAGTTAAGTGTCAATTAACAATCAATCATTAATTGGTCATCAATCAATCATCAATCATCAATTGATCTGCCACTAATAGTGTCAATCAATCATCAACCAATCATCAATCAATCATCAATCAGTAATCAATCAATTAACAATTAATCGTCAATTAAATCATTAATTAATCATCAATCAACCATCAATCAACCATCAGTCAATCATCAGTCAATCATTAATCAATCACTAATCAGTCATTAATTATGATCGTTGATTCAATCAGTCATTAATCCATCGCCAATCAATCAATCAAGAAACGACTTGTGCTTCTTCATCGATTACTTTCAGCATTAGTTTTGTGCTTTCTATCAATCAAATGATCATCGGTCAATCATTTGATTAGCTCATCATCTATTTTATCTAAGATTCAAGCAAATATGACCTGTTCTAGTTTATTCTATCGCCTACTCAGTAGCACCCAAATTGATCAATCAGTCGATCAATCAATTTATCGCTCACTTGCATCTGTTATTTAGCTTAAAGTATGTTGCTTGCTCAGTAGTACCCAAATCAATCAATCAATCAGATGTGACCCAATCTATTTCATCTATTGCTTGCTATTTGGTGACTTCCCCTTCTGCACGTCATTCTCAAGCCTCGTGAAGTGGACTGAGTTAAATAAACTAGTTCATGGAGTGATTGTAAAGTTTATTGAAGAAATGTTCCCGCTTTCATATTGTTCAATCAATATTTTTGACTGTTTTTAATCTATATAAAAATGTTTGTTTAACAAAATAAATAAACTAAATGTAATCTAAAAAAAAAAATGCATAAGTTTTTTAACGGAAGCAGTTTGTTTTATATATATATATATATATATATATTTATATATTATATAATATATGACAAAAAAAAAATAAATTGTAACTGTGGAAAATCGATGATATTCTATTAATATTCAATATTTCGTATTTGTTCAGTTTTATATAATAACAGTTATAAACGTTTTGTTCTTTTTTCTTTGTATTTTTTTTTTTTTTTTTTTTTTAGGTGGTACCAGAAGAACCAAGTGGTGGAAGTAACAAACTTCTTGAAGAGTTCATTTATAGTTGTTATTTGTTGTAGTATTTAGCAATTAATATAATATTTAATATTTAGTTGGGCTGTTGCTTGTCTAGTGTTACTAGATACCTTGTACATATGTATGATCTGTCTGGCGGTAAAACGGTTTTTTGTATTTTTAATTTCGTGTCTTAAAATATGATATTTTTTGTGGTATTTTCGTACTTTTTTTGTTGGTATTTTTTTATTGTTTCATTAAAATATATATAATATATATGTAGTTGCGTATGTACAAGTCATTTGTAAATTTGCTTGCTGGGCTCATAGTAAAAACAGAAACAAATTTTTAAAAAATATTAAAAATACTAAAAATACTAAAAATATTAAAAATATTAAAAATACTAAAAATACTAATAAAATTATATAGTAACCAAAGAACATTATAAGACTCTTAACAGTTTGGTCCTAAAACCCACTCCGAATTTAAGGAAAGTGCCGAAAATAGTTTCAGAAAATATTCTGAAACGCGAGGAATATATTTTAGTATTTTCGAGTTAATATATTTAGTATTTTTTCTTAGCAGATGCGTGCATTTGGCACTTAAATTTGAATTGAGTTGTACGCAATAAAAATGGGCTAGAAATTGAAATGATATTAAGTTATATATAATACTAGGGTATAAATATATTGGGTATTATCTATGTACATTTAGATCAATGAAGGATTTGTGATTCTTTAAATTTTTGTTTTTGATTTTTAGTATTTTTACTTAGAATTGGCTTTATCTATAAGAATACATAGGAATAATAAACATGATAATTAATGATATATATATATATATATATATATATTTATATATATATATATATATAATAAGTCGAAATACAAGTGCTTTAGATGTTGGGTATTTTTAGAGGGGCCAAACAACTCGTCCTATTGGAATATACATATATGTATGTAACGCTTCTTAAACTTAAGCTTAACTGTAATAGAATTTTATTATTTTGCTTTACATATATGTATGTATATATATTGTAGTATTTGTTCGGTTTGCTTTTGGTAGTTTCTCATATCTTTGGTATTTGTTTAGTATTTTGTTTATCTTTTGCTAGTATTTGCTTGCTTAGTTGTACCGTTTTTGGGTTAGTTCATATATAATTTTCATTGTTAGTTTTATGTTACCGTTAGAGTCTTTTTGTATAACTGTGTGCATTTGTGTCAGTGTGTATGTACAGTATTTTTTTAATAGATTGTTTTTTTTTTTTTTAATTAAAATTAAAATTAATAAAGTATTAAATATGTTATATAAATCGTATTTACCCATAATATAGTTAAAAAATGTTGTTTGCTTTTTAGTATATAAAGTGGAAAAATGTATGCATTGTATATAAATGTTAGTATTTTTTTTTCCCCCTTTTTATGCATAATTATTGATTTTGCCTTGTTGATATTTTGTTTGTTTGTTATGTAAATGTTTGAATTCGAATAGTTTTGCTTGCGATTATTAAATATGATAAGTTTCATGGCTTACTCCAATCTCTCAGTTTTGGTTTTTTTTTTTTTTTTTTTTTTGGTATTTTTTTGCAGTGTTTTTTCTTTGTGTTTGCATAGTTTAAGTTATTAAATAACAAGAAATACCGAATCGAGCTCAGCGCAAGCCTCTTGAATAGTCGAGAAACAATAACATTTTGTGCGTATATATATATATATATATATATATATATATATATATATATATATACTCTCGTATAATATATATGTATGTGGAGGTATTCGTAATACATTTAAACCGTATCGATATAATTCATATATATAGAACAATAACTGTATAATGACAATGTCAATAATCATAAATATAATATACATAGAATCGATAGCATTAACATATATATATATATATATATATATATATATATATATATATATACATATACATATAAATCCATTATAACATTAGTTTTATTTGTTTTTTTTGCATCGCAAAATGCGCTAAATATGCCCGAAATATTGGCTGTCGGGGCTTCCGCTTAAAACTACATATAAATATGCTATATATATATATATATATATATATATATATATATATATGCCTTGCGTGTCGTGTGCTGTGTGCGAGTGTGTATGTGTGTATGTGCATACTGTACAGTGAACACACGCACGTGTGCGCAAAACTTTAAACTAGTTTCTTTATATATATATATATATATATATATATATATTCCGCCCCACATTAATATATATATGTATGGCCACCCTAATTATTTGTGCTCAACAATCTCAAAAATATGCAGTTATTTTCTTTCTTTGTTTGTCTTTACCCACCATCCGTCATTTGTGCTGCCCGACTTCGATTGGCAAAACGCAAAATTCGATAATCGATAACAAAAAGTGAAATGAAAAGAGAAATTGCGCACTGCCAATCGAACGGAGCTACAGTAGTAACACGCTAGCGCGGCTCTACAACAACTTTTTTTTATATGTATATATGCATACATATATATATATATATATATATATATATATATATATATGTATGCATATATATATATTTATATTTGTATAATTATCATATGAATATATTTATATTTGTATGTAGGTAGTTGATGCTGAGTTGGTTGCTTTATGTATATATATTTAAGTGAAAGTGATAGATACAGTGGAGCCTCAATGGCACTAACAACAACCATCGAGGCTGCGCTGTAAGTAACGCATGTAGTATATATATATATATATATATATATATATATATATATATATATATATATTTATATATCTGAACATATTTACAGGTCATAGCTGTCAGCTCTTAACGCATTTAGCTTGCTTTTTAATTATTATTTTTTCAAGTAAATGGAATGTATATATATATATATATATATATATCCATTCATCTATATATATATATATATATATATTTATATATATCGCCATTTGCTTGCGCCTCGAAGGTAGCCGCTTGGCTGATACACGATCACAGCGAGGCGCAAACGCGAACGGAAACGGAAATGAACTTACGGAAGTTGAACTGTACGATTCCACGATTGATATCGTTAAATCGTCATATGCTGCTCAGCATGATTTAGTCATCCCACGTGGGAAACTGGCCCTCGTCCACGAACATGCTAAACTGCCCGGTATACTGATGCTCCAATGGACGGCTTCGCCCCTCCGCGCTACGTGCGTTCGCTGGCGGCGCGGGCGCCGCTCTCGCGTCTGTAGCTGTAGCTGCAGCTGCAGCCGGTTCGGGACCGGATTTGCTGGCACTGGACGCATTTCGATTGCCAGCAGTCTGGCCGCCAGACGTGGAGTTCTTGCCGTAGCTATAACGTTGCTCTGCAAGCGGATGGACGCGAGTGTTTTGAGGCTAGTTTAATAAAATGATATGCCCTTTGGGGCGTCACTTACTTGTGGTTGGCTTTACCTCCTTGCTGGCCCAGACAGGCTCGTGCGTCTGATTATAGGACTGCTGATCCCAAACGGCTTTGTCATCCACGTTTTTGCTCTGCCATTGACATTGAGAAAGGTAAAATTGAAGTTGTTAATTTGCAAATATGTATAAAATTTCGGATGAACTCACATAATCCTTATCGACATGCAGCTCGAGCTCGTCGCTGGTCTGCTCCATGCTGCTGTGCGTGATGCCGTAGTAGAAGTACATGATGAAGCCGAGAGACATCCACACAGTGAACCTAATGAGGGTCAGTATGCTTAGCTTAAATATTAAATAAATGTTAACAGTTATTGCGATAGCCGGAATAAATGGAAGTCCAGGCGTTAAAAACGCAAGTGCATATCTGTGAAAGATCAAAGACGACGATTACAATTGGGAATTATCAGAGAAATTGCGTGAAAGGTATTTCAAATTCGGCCAAAGCCGAAGATACACAATAATAGCCTTGCAGAAGATATAGACTTGAGTGCTGAAATCGTAAAGCTCAAATAGAGCTCGAGAAGTAAATATAGCTAGAAGCATTGATCGATATTTAGCAATATATATTGAAATTAATTGTATTTAGATTTTACAGATGCACTGGGGATTAATTCTATATGATCATTGCCAGAATTAAGTCATAGAATATGTATAAAATCGATTTTTATCGATATTTGTCAATACACAGAAATTTGACGTAAAAGGCATATATACTAAAAATCGATATTTATCGACTCACAAGGTAAAAGAATAAACAGACAAGAAACTTATGCTATGGATTTAGCTACTCAAATCAACAGTCTAAGCTCTACTTGGCATCCATTTTATCTCTGCACAGTTATCATTAGAATTTATATATATATATTTGTTATTGGCTTTACCTATTCTGTGGTTGTCTCGATATAATCAATAATATCACAAATATGCCGATAAATAAAATGATATAAATGAAGATGGCGAGGCCGCCGGACCAACCGATGGCCGCGAACAAATCCAAGAAGAATATGAGACCGAACATGATTCCAACTAGTTTCGTGACATACATGCCTGGTATGCGGTGAGCATTCGAATTCGAATTCGAAGTCGAATTTCGGATTTCGAATTTCGAATGACGGATTTTTGGTTGAGTAAACAATTTCGAAGTCGCGATGTCATCGGGAGCAAAAAACAATACGAAATGAGAGAAAGCAAAAGAGCAACGAGAATATTGAAAATTCAATTTCGATATCGAATACGAAAAGATAGTGGGAGACAGACATAGAGAAAGAGAGAGAGAGAGAGGGGGAGAGGAGGATAGGGGTGCAAAGCAAGTAAGAGCAACTGTAACATACCACTTTCAGAGGTCGCCTGGCCGGGATTCACCCAGGGAAAGAAGCCGGGGCACAGGTACGCATAGTCATGAATTTTGCGCGTTATAAAATTAAGGCCCATCGTATCAAAGGCTGTGGCCTGTCCAGTGGGTCCGGTCGGTGCACCATGGACACTGCCATAGAACTTATTCTCGGAGCGATCCGATACCAAAAACTGATCATCGCGTCCACCCAAATAGCCCTCGGGACTGTCATCGATGAACGAATCATCCGAATCGGACATGCCGCGCGTGACACGCTTAATCGTTAGCTTAGTCGGCTCCAGGACCTCCGATGGACGAGCATGCGGATCGGTGGCGGTGCCCGGCGCCAGAGGCGTGCGCAACTGCGCCGGCAGCAGCTCCACCAGCGACGTACTATGCGGCTGATAGCGCAACACCAGCACACAGGTGGACACCAGGGTGTACGCAAGCAGTGTGCCAATCGACATCATCTCCACGAGAATGTCCAGCCGCACGGTCAACGCAACCAGCGCGGCGGCCAATCCGCTGCCCAGCGTCGCCAAGCCGGGCACATTTGTGCGCTGCCACAGATGCGACAATTGCCTAAAACGACAGTGGAGTTGGGCCAAGTTTTACAGTCAAGTCTGGGGCATGACTCACCTGAATATCAAGCCATCCTGAGCCATGGCATAGATGACGCGCGGCATCGGAAACATCGAGCCAAACATGGCCACAGATAGACCAGCGGTGGCGCCAACGGCAACAACTGCACGACACTTGGGCGCATTCACATAGGACCACATCTGCACCAGAGCAGCGCCGACATTGATGTGATCATATGGCACTGCAAGAAGAAGAGTGAGAGTGAGAGAAAGAGAAAGAAAGAGGGAGAGATGAGAAAAGCTAATTATTATAGGACCTCGATTTATGTCTCAAAAACCTTGTCATTTAATCGATTTTTATCGAATCTTATTATGATCGAATATATGAATAAGAATATTGGACTAATCCAGAGGCTATAAATAAAGTGTTTAGCTCTAAACTTATGCTCTCTACAGAGAATACAAAAAAATGCATTTATCGATATTTAGAGAACGCTTAATGTTATCGATCAAAAATCAAATCTTAAGAATTCAGAATGGAACAAGCAAAGCTTAAAAATCGATTCAGTTCATGTAGCTATATAAGAGCTGTACAGACTGACACCCTGAAAATTTGACCTTTCTTAGGACTAATATTATACAAGCTCCATGACCTGAAGTAGGGAATAAATAGGAATAAATAAAATTACTTACCGACTAAAGTAAGGACTAGACTAACGCTGACATAGGCAAAGAGGACAACGATGAGGGAGCCAACGATGGCCTTCGGTATGCTCTTTTGCGGATTATGGGCCTCCTCGCCGGTGGTTGCGATGATATCGAAACCAATAAATGCATAGAAACAGGTGGCGGCACCCGAAAAAACCTGCAAAAATATTTAGTATATATTAAGATGTAGACGAAGTGGAGTTTATATTGGATGAGCTGCTACTTACACCACTCCAGCCATAGGGCAGAAAGCCCTGATGTTCCGACCACGTTTTCGTATCGACGTAAAAGAGCCCCGCGGCCATAACGAACACCCACGTGGCCAGATTGATGGCATTTAGGGTGTGATTGAAGATGACTGATTTGCTGGCGCCCATCGCCAAAACGCTGGTCATGATGAGCGTTATGCCAAAGGCTATAAAGTCAGGTGGTTTGCCTAAAAGTAAGCATATATATATATATATATATTTATATAGGTTGAAATGACTTGATATAGCTTAAATTAGTTATGGCCATCAATCAAACAATCAATCCTTCAATCAGTTAATTGTATCTATAAATAATTTTAAATATAGCAATTAAAATAACTCAAATGTCAACAGAGTTTTCTTACTTTATGCTTGCTACAGTTGTGCAGCAAGTCAATCAATCAATCAAATCAATTTAATACACATATACATATAAAAACAAAATATATATAATTTACTTTTCATTTTGAGTTAAAATGTTTTTGATAACCAAAGCTTATTATGATTGATTTTCTATATGCAAAGTAAGTTCACAGCTCTATCAATCGTTCCATCAGTCATTCTATATAATTGTGATAAAGTTTTTTGATTATGTTTAACTCACGGTCAATCAATCCATCAGTCTCTTAGTATTTTCTTTGCTTCATATATTCTTACATTATAAATTCGTAATTATATTATTTCATTCATATATCAGTCAGTCAATCAATCAATCAATCAACCATACTTTGATATAGAGATATATAGTGCATTATCCACTGTCCACCTACCAAATATGGTGCCAATAGACTCACTCATCGCAGTCGCAATGGCATTGCCCGTCAATGAATCAAAACTTGAGCTTAATGCACATGCACAGGCACTTGTTCCTGCAATGATAATAATGATTGATAAGCGATAAATGATGCGGATGAATGTGGATCAGACTTACCTATTAGATATTCCAATATCATGTTCCAACCAATTATAAAAGCTACAAATTCTCCAACTGCCACATATGAATACATATAGGCCGAGCCGGAAGTGTGTGGCACACGAACGCCAAATTCCGCATAGCAAGCGCCTAAAAGTAATATGTTTATAGATATATATATATATATATATTATCAGATGAGGGCATAGATTTTTGAGACTCACCTGAGAAGATGCTCGCTATGGCGGCTATAATAAAACTAATCACCACACCGGGTCCAGCCATCTTCTGGGCCACCAGGCCAGCTACAAGGTACATGCCGGTGCCGCAACATGACCCAATGCCCAATGATGTCAGATCCAGGGTATTTAGACATTTCTAGCGAATACAAGATATAATTAGAAGAAGTAAAATAACTGCATTCCATCGTCACTTGAGATGTAATGGCAAAATATAAAGAATTTCTTTAATGACCACATTTTATTGCATACTTTTGGGTGCTGGCATTGGAGCATTTTTCCCTAGTTACGTAGTATATTCTAATAAAAATCTAGTATAGCTATAAAGACCAACATTTTTTGCCTTAAGAATTTCCTATAAAATGGATTTTTTTCTTAAACTTTTATAACATTCAAAATTTAATATATAATATATAATGCATATATATATATATATGGATTTATATAATATATTCATTAGTTGTATTTGGTACTCAAGAGTCTGGATATTAAATCTGATAACTGCAGAAGTTAAAGTTCTCGAGTTATGCCTAAAAATCAAAACTGAAAACGAAATTTTATCGATATAACAGATAAATCGATATGCAGCAGTTAAGATCAATTACTTTTATGCAGAAGTCTATAAACAAGGAATCATATATTGTTTTATATTGTTTATATGCATGTTATTTTAGCCCATATAAAGTTATCGATTCTCAGCAATAACAGTTTCAGTATCACTGAAAAAAACTATAAAATTTCTGATGCAAAAAAAAACATAGCTATATCGACTAATCAGTCCATATTGATCAGGTATATATGCATATATAGATACATATAGATATATGTATAGATACATATGAATATATGTGGATATATGTGAATATCGATTTATATGGATATATCGATATATGTGAATATATATAAATAGATATACATAGATATCTGTATACAGATTCATTTGGATATATATGGATACATAACAAGTCCTTAAGAATACGCATCTTAAACATGTTTTCCTTTTAGCATTTACTTGAAGGCATATCTAAATTTGGCTTTGCGCCGTTCTTAGTACTTGTTAATTGTAGTGTTATTAATTGTCGAAATTTAGGTGTACACTTACCGTTAGCTTGGGCTTTGTGGGCTGTGCATTGCCATCCTGCAGCTGCTTCACATCCTTGGTGCGTATGAGCTTCGGCAGGAGCGTCGTGGAGCTAACGCCCGGCGGCAAGGGCAGCCTGAACTTGACCTGCCCGAAATCGATGGCGAAACGACAAGCAGCAGCCGAAGAGGAAGAGCAGAGAAAAAAGATAAACCAGAGAGATTAGAAGCTGTTGTAAAAATAGTAGCAGCAGCAGCAGCAGCAGCAGTTGCTAACAATAATTTAATAAATTGACATCCGAGTCAAGTGGACGTCAATCACAACATATATAAAAAGCAAATCAATATATATTTAACCTTATATATATATATATATATATGATAAAAGATGAAAGTGGCATTCAAGTGATGCGACGCAATCAAATATTAAACAAGAACAAAAAATTATATTGAGAAAAAAAATGGTGATGGGTAAATGAAATATGAAAGGCAAAAAGGAAGCTGTTAAAAGTCGAGTGCGCTCAATGCCAAAGCGCAAATTGAAAATGCCTGCAACAGGCCCGCAGTCACACGAACCCCAAAAGCGCCCACTGCCACCCCCCCCTTCTCCACCACTCACCCGGCCCTTGCCACTGTGAAGGCTTTGCAAGGCTTTGAGCCACAGCGAGAATCGATATTTGCAACAAGTTTTCTGCGGCCTACGCAGCAGCTCGCCAAAGGACATATCTATATATACGCATACACTGGCAGAAAAAGTGTAGTTGCTTTAGCTATCTACGTTTTATCTATGCTTTATCTATGCTCGGGAGCATATTCAGTTTCATTTATGTATCTAATATCGCAGCTAAGCAGCAACAAGTCGAAAACGTTTCTCGGTCTCTCGTTTTTCGCTCAGTGTATTTACACATGCAGAGCTGTGTGCATATTTATAGACTTAGCTCAGCGCTGTGCAGCTGTGGGCGTGGCTGGCGGTGCTGTGGCCCGAGCTTGTTATATAACCAACTCATTGCTATGCTAAACAGCAACCTGCCCTATTCCTGCACGTACTTCGACTCCTATTGCCACTCCCACTCCCACTCCCACTCCCACTCCCATTCGCACTCCCATTCCATTTCTCCTTGTTCTAGCAAATGCAACAAGCACTTGCTCCAATGTCTCCCCTTTCAGCTCCACGCCATAGCTTCTCCTGCCCTTTTGAAGTGGTTGTTATTAATGGTGCTGCAAAGCAAAAAGGTCACCAGAGCCGAGCGCTGTGCAGGGTGGCACCACAGCAGTGACAACATCAACATCAACAGCAGCCGTAGCCCTAGCCCTAGTCGTAGCCATAGCCGCAGCCGCAGCCGCAGCCCCCCGTCACCAATCCCCAATCCCCATTCCACAGCACCAGAACCAGATCTGAATGGCAAACAAGAGTCGAACAGGCGACTCTTTGTTCGTCAGCATCTGTCGGCTGCTCTTGAAGGATGACACTCCTGCCCCTGCCCCTGCCCCTGTCCCTGCTCGTGCTCCTGCCCCAGTCGCATTGCTGCTCATCAAATGCCATCAACTGGAAACTCAATTCAAGCCAAGCTGCCCGCCGACTGAGCTCAAGGCCAACGCAAACTGTGAGCTGTAAGCCCTACGCAATGACTCGGGAATACTCTATCAGCAGGTCAGAAAAAAACCGGAAAAACTGAATAGAAAATCCAATAAGAAATTCAAGTGCTGACTGAGCCGAGAGAAAAAAGCACCTCAAAGACTTGGGCGTAAATATTCCAAAAAATGTAGAAAGAAACCCCAAACCAGGCAAAACTTGAAAGCAAAAAGCTAGAAAATGAAAAATCCAATAAGAAAATCTGCATTTAAGTTAAACTCTCATCGGGCTAAAATATATATAAATAGCTAGATATCTAGAACCATTCAAGAAAACCCTAAAAAAAAGACTGGCTAAAAAAAAACTAAAAGTGAGCAAAGCTGTAAAGATAAAACCAACAAAGAGGGAAAAGCCAAAGCACACAAAAGTAAAAGAAAAGCTGTGAAAAAGCCTAAAGGAAAATGCATAAGGCTGCCGTAAGAAGGTCACTTAGACGCAAGCCACGTTGTAAGACTCCAGCTGACAGCCAGAACTTAGAAACTAATATGCCCCTTCCCCGCAGCGTGAAGCGTGCATTAAAATATACAAATTTATTTTCAATGGCCTGATTATTGTTGGCCACTTAAGTAGCCAACTATTTACTCTGGGCTAAATGAAACTTGCGGCATTTTCCCCACCTTTTTGCATTTTTGTTGAGCAGGATTAAGTTGCAAGCTAATTGCGGCGGGAAAAGGATGCTCGAAGAGGGCTGGGTTAAAGTGGGTTTACTCAAGTGCATCCCGCTTGGAGCTCAGCTAGAATAATACTTGCTTAAATGATAAGCTCTTTATGAAATGCACGGCAAAACTTGAGTGAGAATTATCTTATTGTCGCTTGTGCTTACTCAGCTTACTCAGTTCAGTGTTGTGAAGTTTTAGTAGTCGCTGATGAAGACTTAATCAGACTTAATCAGACTTAATTTTCTCTATTTATAAACATTTTATTTTTTCAATTTAATCATATTTAATTAAATCAAGTTGTCAAGCCGAAAGCTAATATACCCTGTCGGCAAATATGTTTTCAGTTTTATTTCTTTGCTTTTATTTTCTGGTCCAAAATGTTATTCTATTTTCGATTTGTGACGGGGCAAGTGGGGCGTATGAGTAATGTGCGTATGAGTGATATTTAGAGAATAGCATCAAGCCACACACACACACACACACACTCGAGCCATTCCGAACTCTTTTGTTACATGTTGAGCAACTGTTAACAGTTTGCCAGAGTTTCCCCCAGAGCCGTTTCCTACACTGATCAAAATCAGCTGTCAGTTATTGTTGAGCAAACAAACAGCGAAGTGAGTAAAGCAAGAGTAGGTCATGGAATAATATGAAATATGCATGGCCACAGGGCTGAGGGTATATAAAAATCAATAAACATATGTGTACGTATGACTGACTGATTGATTGATTGATTGAGTAACCGATTGATTAACTAGCTATCTGCATTATGCGTGCTATATAGTCGAAAGGCCTAATACAAGGATTTCCTTTCTTCCTTAAATTTTGTTACTGATTTACTGAATGATGGACTGATTGATTGATTGATTGACCAGTAATTCATTTTATGCATGCTTTATACATATATATATATATACTTGTATGGCATTGTTCTTTAACTTTATAAATGATTTACTAATTGATTAATGCGCTTAGCTGTCAGAATTAGTATTTGCTTTTCTTTTAGGAGTAAATGAATGACTAACTGATAATCTAAATGATTGATGAGCGATGCCAGGTGCATGATAGTAGTAAATTACTGACTCATTGCGTAAATGATTGACGACTAATTGAGTGATTGATAAGCGATGTCAGTTGCATAGCTCTTGACTGATGGAGTGATTGATATGCGACGCATATGCACAGATGCTCGCAACAGTTGCATATTTGTTAGTAAGTAAATGATTGACTGACTGATTGATGACTTATTCATAACTGTAGCTACCTGAACTAAATGTGTTTTTCTTAATGTTCAATGATTGATTGATTGATTAATTGATTTTCGTTGAATTTATCCCAATGCCTTTTTAGACACCATCTACTAATCGTTTATCTGACTGACTGACTAATCTTACTTATAATTGATGCGTCGTTCCGCTAAGCAGGTAAATCTATCTGAAACTATGTAAAAACTATGTACCCAAACTTATTTTTCATATATGCATATATTCCTATATATATATCTATATATATATATTTATATATATATATATATATATATATAAATATATATAAATACATATTTAATATTTGGTACATTTATTATTTTTACCCGTGGATCAACTATCCCAACGGCAGTTTCTGACAACTTGTGATACACTGAACCAAAAGCGGTTGTCAGTTGGTCAGCTCTAGCGCTGCTGCTTCTTCTTGCTGCTCTCTTGTTGTTGTTAGTAATGGCTTTCTGGAGTGGGCCATTAAAAAAGGAAGTGTAAGAGCCACCGACCCAAAGTGGACATATGCATGAGTATATATATATATATATATATATATATATATATATGTATATACTATGTATAGCAGCGGCTATATAAATATATTATATATATATATACGCTCTGTGCGTTTGGGGTACTGTAAAAACTGGGTAACTGGGCAACAGAGTTGAGCGCAGCCATAAAGATAACACCCAGCGGAGCCGAAATGCTGAAACTCCCATACAAGCACTCAACGCCTCGCTAGCCAGCCACCCACTCGCTGTTGCTGGCATACCCTAACCCCGAACCGCTTGCTCCCACAGGGTATTTTTTTATTTTTCCTGCTCTTTTTTTTTGTTTTTTTTTTTTTCGCTTCGGCTTTAGCGCTCGTCGTCGTCGCCGTCGCCGTCGTCGTACTTGCCACGTACTAGCTTTTGTGCATGTGTGTGGGTGTGTATGTGTGTGTGTGTGTGTGTGTGAGTGAGCAGCGAGACTTCGCAGTCAAAATGGATTTGCATAAGTCTACACACACATGCATACTCATGTAAGCCCTAGCTTGTATGTGTGTGTGTGTGTGTGGGCGTTTATTATAATTCCCAATTTAACAGCAAATTCGCCTAGACAAATGCTTCATTTGTCTACGCCATTTTTCGCCGCGTGACAAGTGTCACTTGTCCGCGCAATTCGCTTTGCATTTCCATTTCTATTTTATTTATTTTTTTTTTTTTTTTGTCTTTTCATTTTGCTTACCTTTTGCAACACCAGCAGCAAGTCCGATGGCTTCATTGTGTGTGAATGGCACTTATTTTTTGTGTGTCGCAAATGTTTTTGTTTAACTGTTGGTGCACAGCTTTAATCAGCTCTGCTGCTGCGCTGCTGCTGTCGCTGCTGCTGCGCTGCTACTGCTTCGCCTTCGTGCTCCTTCTCGCTGTTGCGCTATGCTGCTTTGTTGTTTTTGTGCACAATTTGTATTTGCTGCTCCCTTTTGCGCCCACGCAACGCTAGGCCTAACTGTCCTCTATATATGTATATATATATATATATATGTGTGTGTGTGTGTGTGTGTCTGTATGTCTGTGAGCGTGTTTTTTTCGTACTTGCGTGTGGTGTCTGTGTGTCTGGCTGTCTGCTTTGTTTGTATGGGTGCGTGCGTGTCAACGGCGGCGCAGACGGGCGCTTGTTGTTGTTGTTGTTGCTGCTGCTGCTGCTGCTGTTGCTTTTATCGCTTTATATTTTACATTGATTTTTGTCTGCAACGTCATTCTATATTCAACAGTTTTAAAGCTATTTGTTGCTGCTGTTGCGGTTGTTGTTGTTGTTGTTGTGGTTGTTTGCCATTCACAGCTGTAAATTTAAATTTCATTTTCAATTTCAATTTCCTACACACACACACACACACAAACGCTATCACACTAAATTCACTTTCACTTTCATGCACGGCGAAAAAGGCAACAGCAGCGAAGCTAGTAACGACGCCGACATCGACGTCGGCGCTGACGCAGCTGCCCTACTGCCCAAGTTCGGACTCCGCTTCACTTTTGTCACTTTCTCTGCCTGTGCCTTTGTTGTTTGTGCGTATGGCTGTGTGTGTGTGTGTGTGTGTGTCGATATTTGTCTATAGGTATTAGTGTTGTTGCGCGCATTTGATTCACGTGGCTCACACACGCACACACACGTACACATACACACACAACCACACTCAGCAGGAATGCAAATGCAGTAATTGCACACACACACACATACACGCGCGCACTGTTGCGAATAATTGACAAAAAACATTTACAAAAAAAAAAAAGAACAGCACACTTTCACTCCATACATATACACAACTACACAAAACGAAAAAAAAAAAACACAGAACCAGTTACAGGTATAAAAAAAATTACAGTTGCGCGTGCAGCAAAGCGCAATTTCCTTCTAATTTGATTTTATTTCTATGCGAATTTCTTTTTCCTTCTTTTCTTTTTGTATTTTTTTTTTTTTCAGCACGCGCGAATTTTTTTAGCTACAGTTTGAGCAGGACTCCGGACTCGAACTGTGAATGAATGATTGCAATCTTTGCCAGTGTGTATAACTTTCTTTTTCCTTTTTTTTTCTTCTTTTTCTACGTTTTTCGTTCGAGGAAAAAAGATACGCGTTTCAGTTCCGTTAGAGTCGTCGTTGACTTCTGCTGCTGCTGCTGCGGCCAGTGCTGCTGCTGGTGGTGCTGCTGCTTCTTCCTACACAGTTGCTTTTGGCGTTTCACACACACACACACACACACACACACCAACACAAAAAATAGACAAAAAGGAAGAGAGAAAGAACGAAAAAGCTTTCACCGCTGCCCTTTACAGCTTCAGCTGTGCGTGTGCGAGCGAGAGCGCGAAGTTTGTTGCGCGCTGCTTAACAAGTTGTTGCCAGACTCGTCGCGGCGACCACATACATGCTTTGGCGTGACCAAACGCCAGGATCTGGCAACTCCAGCCCAACAAAGCTTTTCGACTTCCAAACACACACACATACAAAGGCACACACTCGCGCGCCCACACGCAAACATACATGTGCATATGTATGTATCTATAACAGAGTTTCTTGTTGCTGTTGTGCTTCACGCGGTGTGCAAACTCTCCCTCTCGCTTGCTCGCGCACATCCTGCCGCATAAGTAGAAGCGACGCTCGAAAGTAGGCAACGGCAAATGCAGCGACCAATCGCGCAGACGCACAAGCGTCAAATTTGCGCCCTCGCCAACACACACCCACACAGACACACCTTGTGTGTACTTTCACTTTCTTTATATCGGCTCACCCTTCAAGGCTATGCAAAATACTGCCGTATGTGTCATAAGACGCCAAGCACACCTGTTATCACGTTTGGGGGCTCACCTCAACATATTCAATTCGAATTTGATTCAAGCTCTTGCAACGACACTTGTCTCTATGCGTGTGCGTGTGCGTGTGCGTGTGCACGGGTGTGTGCGTGATTTTTGTATAACTTTTTTGCGTTGCCATTTTCAGGGTTAATAATGCGACACTTTTTGCGTCCTTGTGGCCTTGTGGCATGAGTATGCACCGCTGCACGCTAGATGGCGCTTTGCATTGACCCTTTCAATTTTTTATATCTGCATTAGAATGTTTCTATTCAAATTGACCTCTCCCTCTCTCTATCTCTCTCTCACTCTCTCTCTCTCGGTACATTACACACACACACACACGCACTCTCACTCTCTTTTAACCATTAAGCTCTCTCATTAACTGTTTTTAGCTTTTACACACATTTTTCTGCGCATTTTCCGGGTTCATTAAACCTCACTAATTTCACAACTTTAACAATTTGTTTATACTCTGTTTGTCAAAGCAAAACGAGCGTATAGGACTTTTCAAGCTGCTTACTTAAAAGCTTTAAGTAATTTTTTAATTTAGAATAAGTTTTATATAATATAGAAAGAAATTAATAAATATAAATATTTTGCATTTTTTATGCTTTATAAATTGTATAAAAAATTCTAGACAGTGTTGAATATAATGGATTTAAATGAAGTCGGATGCAATTAGAGCTACTTTCCATAAAAAAAAAATTGTACATTATAATATATGAAAATATTAATACCCATTATTATTATATGATTGAAAATATTAATATATATTCTTGCCGATAATAATTTTTATTATACATGCTACAGAAAAAAGAAGATAAAATGTAGAAGAATAAGAAGTAACATAAGGGGCATTAAAAAGTGCATAAATAAAGCAAAAAAAAAAAAAAAAAAATGATTAAAAATTATAATTTTTGGCTTATTACAGGTCAACTGAGCGTCAAGCATACCCAAGCACTTGTGCACTTACTTGTTTTTAAATGCATGTACAAATACGAAACGCTGAGCGCAAGCCAAATGCCAGCCAGCTGGTATACATATATACATATGTCTATGTACATACATATGTGTGTATGTACATACATATGCATGCATACTACTTATATATGAAGTGTGTGCGTGTGTGTGTGTGTGTGTGTGTGTGTGCGTGCGATCCCTACGGTTGTTAATATGTCAGTATTTAAAAATAGCAACTATAAATCTTATTGAGCGTCACGTTTGTCCAGACCCAACGTTCGTTTACTCTCTCGCTCTCTCCGCTGCCGTCAACCCCTCTCGCATGCTGTAAATGGCTCCTCCAAATCGTCAAGTATATACATATGCATGTGTATGTATGTATACATATACATACATATAGAAAACTAATGTTACTTAGGCAAATCCTAAAAATCCAACTACGAGAAAAACAAGACAAAGCGAAGGCCCCCACAGATACAGATACAGTCACCAGCTACAATAACAACAACAACAACGACAATGGCGATGGCGATGATGATGACAACAGCGACATGAACAACAACAACAACAACAACAACAAGAAGAAGAGCAACTACTACGAAAAACGAAGCGTAAGGCAAATGTTAACGAGTAAAAAATCAGAAAGAAAATATATTCTAAAAATAACTTTTGTACTCATTTTCTTTCAAAACAGCGAAAAAAAAAATAAGAAAACCAACTGAAAATAAAAAGAAAAACAACTGGGGGAAAATATAAGAAAATACTGCGATACATAAGATGAAGAAGAAGATGAAGAAGCTGAGCATGATGATGAAGCAGCAGAAGCAGCAGCAGATGCAAAGACAATAGCCATTAAATGCAAAGATATCGATCAAAGATACTCTCGAACAGAGCTTTCTCTGTGCCATAACAGATAGCTCTATATGCACATAATATATACATGCATATGTCTAGCATATATATACATATATATATATATACATATGTATTTATATGTATATACCTATATATCTACGTATAAACATTTACTTTTCGCTTTGTTCGCGCTCGCTTTGTAACTACGCAACAAAATTGCGAATTTATTTGCTTTTTTTTCTTCAAAAAAAAATTACGAAAATTACTTCTATATATTATTTGGATTAAATATTGAAAAGTCGAGCTTGTAAGGTCTTAAGCCTTATTGATTTCATTGTACTCAATCCAAGGCGAGCATATTGGCTTTCTGCCATATCCTTGAGTTTGTCTGTCTGTCTATCTTTCCTTCCGTTCGCTCGTCCTTTTTTAAGCCTAGCTCATCCAGCCTTCAGTACTCTGTCCTTCCATTTTGCAAGTCCACATCTCCGCCTGTCCGTCCGACAACATTCTCTTGTCTAGCCACTTTTCCTTCCGTCTACCAGTTTCTGCCTGTCCTTCAGCTTATCTGTTCGTCCGTCTTTCGGTTCATTCGATATTTCCTTTCAGTTTAGGCATATATCCGTGTGGACTTAAATTGGGAACAGACCCGCAAGTAGACTCGTCTATTCAAAATTAAAAAGAATACATCTAGGGTATTTCTATAGAGTTGAGATTAACCAGTAATGCTGAGGCCAAGCTGAAATAAATAATAATAATATAATATCATGATAATAAATATAAATCATTTAATATATATATACATATGTAATACAATCTATGTATATAATATATATCTAATATATAAGCTATCAATTTTCCCTCGAATCTAATGCAAATTATTACAAGAAAAGTTTCACTATGGAAATTGCATTGTTATATAATATTTATAATAATGACAGCATAATGTTGATATATGTATGTACACAAACATATACATACATACATACATATATATGTACATATGTCTAGGCTAGTCGATGCTTGAGGGCGTAGTTGGTTTTCAGTATTTTGTCTTCCATTATTGAGTCAAAGATAACCCCGAATGCTGCTGCTCAATCGTAACTAGGAGAGAGACCATCCAAAGTACTCTTCGCAACTCGCATTATTTTCGTCTGTCTGTATGTGTGTGTGTGTGTGTGTGAGTGTATATGAAGGGGCATTGAAAGCGATTTGGTTCATTTTTATACCCAGCACTCATGGTTACGAATGGGGCGTATATGCTATTATGTAACCCCCTGAGAGGCAAATAATTCCAATATCAGAAAGATGTCGGATTTCTTCTCGCTGCACTTCTCTCATTCTATTGCTTATTGTATCTCTTTCTGTTCTTAACTTTCTCTACCGAAGTACGTATAGTACGTAAGTATATCTCTCCCCTATTAACTAACCCTTTAGCTTCTAAATTGTACCGCTTAATATCTTTTCCTATCTCTCTCTCTCTCTCTCCGTCTCTTTATCTGTCATTACGTATATTTTTTTCTTTCCCTCTCTCTCTCACCCTTTTCCTCTATCTTAATTTTTTGTCTCTATTTCGTCTTCCTTCTACATGTTTTTCTTTCTCTCTCTCTCTCTCTCTCCCTTCCATCTATCAATTCTCTCTTTCGCTCGTTTACATTTTTCACTTTTTCAACGTGTCCTCTGCCCCCTAACAGTATTTCTTTCTCTCCCTACCTCCCTCCCTATCTACCTCTCTCTCGCGCGCTTTATTTATCGCTTTCTCTTCTTCATTTATCAGTCAGTCAGGTACAGGCCATCCCACTCGTCGATCACTCCCCGTCGATAGTTTCTTGTTACTTGTTTTTCTTGCGTTCGCTTTGAGGCATCCGCCACGAATAAGAATAACGGCATGAAAAACATTTACAGCGCGGCTCCAGCAGCTGTACCAAAAATATCAACGAAAAAAAAAAAAGAGAGTGGGCACGAGAGCTGGCAAAGTGAATCGCATACGGCTACAGATCCAGATACATTTACAGCCACAGATACAACTACAGATACAGATACAGATACGGCAGAGAGCCCAGATACATTTACAGCTACCGCTACATTTAAGGCTACTGCGCACATAGATAGAGATACACTGAACGATGAATTTCCAGATTCATTTCTATTGAATTACAAATATCAGACGATCAGCTTAGCTATATATATATATATATATATATATATATATATATATATATGTACATATATATTTGTATGTAGATATGATATGAAAATCACGATTTTGATTTGAAGCAAACACAAATCGAAATTGAAATCGAAATCGAAACGAAAAGCTTTGGGTCAGAGGTTAAGCGCTGTTTGACTTAGACGATTGAAGAAGTGGGAAAAAGAAATTCAACAAAATAACAACCGGCCGCATATTCTTAGCATATTTTATAGATCAACCTTTAAGCAGCGGCTCAATTCACAGTTAGAAATCGAAATCAAAATCGAATTTACCTTAAATAATTCTGGAATAAACCTCAACTGGGGTTACGTACCGCAGCCAACCCCAGCGAAGCGAATCGAATCGACTAACAAATTGTGAAAACAATGTTGTTTCACTCTTCATTCATAATTCATCAATCTCTTTTCTTCATTCAAGATTCTTATTCTTCAATCACTGTTAATCATTCTTCATGAATGATCCGCCTTTGTTTAATAATTATTCTTTATTCATCTTCCTCTTTTCTTTACTTAAGATTCTTTGGTCTGCATACATCATATTTTGGTTTTTTATTCATAGATCATCAAACTCCTATTCCATTCATAATTCTTTCCTCTTCAATCATCAGTTATCATTCTCCTTTCTTCATTCATCATTATTTATACTTTATTTAATAATGCAGAATTCTTCAATCACTGTTCATCATTCTTCGTGAATCATTTTCCGTCAATTATTCATGATATTTTATTCATCATTCCCCTATCTTAATTTAAGGGTTCATCATCCTTCTTTTATCATTCCTGATTGTTTAATATTCAATCATCATCCTCTTCTGTCTTCATTTTTGATTCAATCTTCTTTATGTATCCTACTTTAATCATTCATGAGTCTATCTAATCTTTGCCTCTTTTTTTCATTCTCGTATTCTATTCATATTCGTTAATCTTTATTCATCATCTTCATTTATGCATTCATTGAATTGTAACCTAATTTTATCGTCCTTCATTTCTAATTGATTATTCATCATTCGTGATTCTTTATTCAACATAACCCTTTCTTCATTCATGGTTCTTTAATGTTCATTCTTTATTCATCATATTTGTTTCATCATTCATGATTCTTTTTCGTTCATTCATCATTAAGTTTTAACGGCTTTATAGAGGCATATGTCTTACTAAGTTCTAATAGCTCCAATCTCATATCCTTATTATTCTTAAAAATTAAATATAAATAAATAATAAAAATGTAAAAAAAAATACTTTTATTTCATTATTATAGATTTTTTAGCTGATTCTAAACAGATCTCTTTCTATAGACATGGTTCAGATTTCGCAGATGTCAGAGAAATGGTTTGAGCATTCTTTTATTTTTTCTTTTATAACTTTTGTTCTATTAAATATTTATGTAGTTAGATATCTGCAGGCAAATTTTAGTTTTGATAAATAATAAATAGTTTTTTTTCTGTTAAATATTTTTTTTTCGATTATATGACAGTAAATATTAAGCTAGAGCTAGAGAAATCTTTCTTAACAGTTTCTGTTCTTGTAATGTTTTCTTCTTTTTTTTTTTGTTCAGTGAGAGATCATCAACCGAGTCGCCGCTGCTTTGGGGTGCATATGCACACACACACACACACGCATACACTTGTATATATAGATCATATAGTATAGACTGTATGTATGTGTGCACATACATACATAAATCGAGCATACTTATATCTATTTATAGTCTACGATTTTTCCCACTCGCTGCTGCTGCTGCTGTTGCTGTTGCACAGTAATATGCCCATAGATTCCTTTTGCCTGCAGCAGCATGCACCATGCCCCCAGAGAGTAAAACACACACACACACACATACATACATACATACATGCATACATATGTATATGAGTACATTTGCTTGCATGTGTGTGTAATTCCTTGGCTCGACTGTTGGATTCGAAATCGAAATCGAAATCAGAATCAGAATCGCCATAGGCCGGGCGCATCAGTTAACTGTCACTATTCCCGTTGCTCTGCTGCCGTGCTTCTGGCGTTGTCTCGACGTTCGATTCTATAAGTAGACATACATATGTATTTATGTATATTTACACACATACACACTTCAGACATTTGAACACATGTGAAAAAGTGAGAGCGCGGCGCCTCTGCCGGTGCCGCTGCCACCGTCGCTACCAACACTGCCATCACAATCTACTAAGTTAAAGCACAGGCCAACAACAACAAAAACAACAACACGAAGAAGAAGACGAAGAAGAAGAACGAGGCACGCAGTTCCGAGGAGCAGCAGCAGCAGCGACGAACGCGAGCGTCGTCCGTCTGCCTAACGATCGTAGCAGAACTTGGCACAATGTGTGTCTGTGTCTGTGACTGCCGTTAGTATCGGCAACGGGATCGCGACGAAAAGTTCAGTTTCATTTTCGTTGTCCGTTTGTTTGCTGCTTTGCTTAACGTTTCGATTAGTTATTTTAGTGTTGGTTAGTTCAATCGTGAAGCCCACAAAAACGGATATTTGGCACGGTCGCACCAATATATGCATGTATATGTATGTATACATATATGCATTTGTGAGTATGTGTGTGTTTGAGTGGGAGTGTGCATATGCTTGTGCCTAGGTAGCTGTAAACGGCAAGCCAATAAGAAAACAAGAAGTAACAGGAGAGAGCAAGCGAGAGGCAGAGCGCAAGAGCGTGCGCCGAACAGAGAGCACTGGATCGCAGAACGAATTAAGAAAAAAAATGTGCAACAAATTGCAAGTGCAAGAATTAACTATTGGCCAGTGAACGTGCGTTCGTGCGTGAGCGTGCTCGTTCTCGTGCTTGTGTTCGTGTTCGTGCTCATGCTCATAATAATGCGCGAAGGAAACAACGGAAAAACAAAAACAAAACAAAAACAAAGCAACAGTAACAAATAGCGCCGTAGTCGGTTATATTCGTTTGTATTAACACACACACAGATATGCATGTTGATACATACATATGTATGTATGTATGCATGTGTATATAATTTTGTGTTTTACTTTTATTTTTGTTTTTGTGTCGCGCTTTTTTCAACTGTAGCCGATGAGCCGCAACGCGGGGCTAAAAGGTTAACTTCTAAATATTAATAGTCGTCGCCGTCGACAAAAAAAAAATATATACATATATATAGTACATGTACAATAACAAAACCGAACATCCAACAACAAAAATTAAAAATTTAAAATAAAAACATTGTGAGAAAAGAAACCAAACGTACAAGCAATTCAAGTGTACTTTTTTTTTTTTGTATTTCTGCTGCCTTTGCTAAGTGCTCACATACACACGCACATGCATACATACATACGTACATACTTATGTACATGCTCGCAGCGTGCATTTGCATTTGTATGCGTTAGCATATGCAATACTTATAGTGTGTACATGCCAATTAGAAGTGCGTTATTTTTAAACGGTTTTTCTATGTCTCTCTTTATTTTTTTTTTCTTTTGTTTTGGTTCCTTTTTTATTTTTGTTCATTTAGTTTTTGTAATGCTAACGTTGCCAATGAAGAAGAAGACACCAAAACGGATACCAAGTTAGAATAGAGAACAGCGCGAAAATCTTCGCGTAACGCTTTCTCAGCACAAAACGCTCGCTGCCGCTGCTGCTGCAGCGTAGCAGCTGACGTCGACGCCGTCATTTCTGTGAAATAAGCTGCTGATTCAAACAAAATTTTCAAATGGTAAGTAAAGCACCTAGCAAAAGAACAACAAAGTTAAAGAGCAAATCTGTTTGGGGAGAGCGAGAGCAAATGCTTCGGCTGTCACTCTCCCTCTGCCTCTTTCTCTCTATCTCTCTCTCGGTCTCTCTTTCACTTTGTTATGCACGATCGCAATGCGAGAATGCCGAATGCAAACTCCTAGCCAAACTAACGTGCCTGCGGTCTGCCTTCGCCTGCCTCTCTCTCTCTCTCTCGCTGATGCATATAAACATGGCATAGCTATGCAATTACAGTTATGTATAAATGCTTTATTTTGACTGCATAATGTTGAGGGTGCAGCAGGGGCATTCGCGAGCTCAGTTCAAATTTTGTTTTATGTCCGATTTCACGCGGCATCAAGTAACACTTAAAGTTCCCAGAGTGTTTTTTTTCCCAAAAATTTAGTTCATCTCCACATTTGTACATACATGTATGTATGTATGTATGTATGTATGTATGTATGTATATACATATGTACATAATATACAGCTATAAATATATGTACTCTTTTGTCACTGCTCTGTTAGGGTATACTAAAGCCAGTCGATCTGCTTTAGTTTTTAGGGTGAGCTCTAAAGCGGTTATCAGTTGGAAGGTCTTCGTTAGGGTCAAGTTGATTTCTGAGCCATGGATCATATCAATTCATTCAGTTTACTTTGATGTTTCGTATTCGAAGTCTGCCAATGATCGTTTTATTTCTCAATTTTCTCGTTTCTAACTGCTGATACCTTGCTGCAATTTAAATGGGGCGTTCTGAATTGGAAGTGCCCATAGATGTAGGCATACAGCTTGTTATCGTTATCGGTATATTAATATTCATTAATGACGTTACTATAGTTCAAAATATAGCTACAAATTTCATTTTTTCCAGAATAGTAAGTAGGATTCACACTTGTGAATGAGAGAGACCCAGAGGGAGAGAGAGAGAGGATATTATTGTATATTATTCGCACTTATCTCTCCCGTTCTCCCTCTCCCTTGGTCGCTCTCTCTCCTTCTCTGTCTTCTTGATTTTCCTTGTCGTTTCTTATTTCTTTTTGTAGCTTCTCTGCTAACTTATATTCAAAATTATACCACATCTCTGGCATTGGGGTATTCCTTAGTCATACAGTCACTGTTTGAGTTATTAAATTTAAGCACTTATTTCTCCCACTCTCTTTCTCTAACTCTTTAGCTGACCTTCATCTATGCTAGCTATATAAGCTTTTCTGTGATTACAGGATATTTATCAGTCAATCAATTACGTTTCTTATTTGATTTGAGCTTGTTGTATTCATCTGCTCCCCCTCACCCCATTTCTTTTATTTTTTCTTAACTCGTTAATTGAAATCTGCTCACCTAAATTGGCTTCTTGCTTTCTCTATCTCTCTCTCTCTCTCTCTATTTTATTCTTTCTGAATTATCTAATTTGATCTTTGATTGGAGCATTTCCTAATACTTTTCTCAATTTTTTCACACTTTTGTTTTTTTTTTTTTTAATTTATAGTTATCCCCGCTTAACAGAGTCAATCTTTTCGACTATCTCTCTCTCTCTCTCTTAAACTCTGGGTTTCTTTTCTTATTGACTCTATCGCTTTTCCTCCATCTCTGTTTCTATATTTTGTTTTCTTTTGTAGCAAGTTTTCTATTCTTCCTTCTCATGCTCTTTCAGCTTTGTATAGCTTCTAGTAGCACTTTTTGAAGTAAACCTTTCTCTCTCTCCCTCTGCCTCACTTCGTATGTCCCTCTTTAAACCGCTCTCTTTTCACTCACTCACTCACACTCTTTTTCTCTCTCTCTCTCTCTGTGTCTGTTTACCTTGCAGGAGACAAAGAATCCGACGCCTACTGTCACGAGTAGCTATCATCATCAGCGTGCGCCGCGTACTCCCGAAAGCTACTTCAATGTGCCCGAGTCTGTGGCTCTGCTGAATATCGTCAAGTCGGAGAGAATCCAGAGCGCGTTCCAATCGAATCGCAAGAATCATGCGAGCGTGTGGGAAATGGTCGCCGAGGTGCTGAACCGGTTCAGCGCGAGGAAGCGTACGGCCAAGCAGTGCTGCAATCGGTACGAGAATCTGAAGAAGATCTACACACAGCTGAAGAAGAATCCGGAACGGCACGTCCGTCGCAATTGGCCGTACATGTTTCTGTTCAAGGAGATTGAGGAGCAGCGCGGCGAGTGCTGGGGCTCCAATGGGAAGCGATTGGCGCTGATCAGTAAAAATCACAATGAGCTTTCGTACTATCAGCGGCGCAGGCAGGCTGCTGAGCTGGGCGTTCTGCTCACCAAGGACACCCTGACGCCGCATCAGCACAATTTGCTGCAGAGCCTGAGCCACGCCCACTCGACAGACTCCTCGCAGAGTGGGGCGAGCAAGATGGAGCGCGGCTTTATGCCAAATCATTTTGTGGAGACGCAGCTGAGCGAGGGCCCCTGCACGAATGCCCCACTGACAGTGGGCGTTGGCCAGGTGGGCGTGGCTGGCGTCTACGATGATAATCCCTTAGCGAACGCCGTCGCCGCAGCTGCCGCAGCAGTTGCCCAACTACAACAGCAGCAGCAGCAGCAGCAGCAACAACAACAACATCAACAACAACAGCAGCAGCAACAGCAGCAACCAAATGGCCACGACCAGGAGCAACAGCCACAGCACAGTCTCAGTCATAGCATCAATCACAGTCTCAATCAGAGCCTCAGCCTCAGTCACAATCACAGTCACAGTCACAGTCACAGTCATAGTCACAGTGCCGCATTTAAGGATCATGGACACGGCTTGCACGACGAGCCGCCCGAAGCCTCCGATTTTGATAAGGACTGCAATGGGCCGCTCAACTTGCATCACAACAGCAGCGCTGGTAACGACAACAACATATCCATGAAGTGAGTAGCCCTTCTATGCGATTCTCAGTGCAATGATTTTATGATAAACGAGCTGCTTTTATCGTATGACAACTTAACTTTAGTTTTTTTTTAAATATTCGTGAGAGTAAAGGTAGCCTTACTATCCGATTCTCATTCCACTCTTTGATTGATTGATAAGCAGCTGTAGATGCGAGTGTACAGAATATATTATATATTTGTGCAGTACTTCCCATATAAGATAAAAGTTAAATAGATAACGTCGCTGACGCTTAATTGATTGATTGATGTACTGATTGATATGTCAATACTCTGATTGATTGAATTACTAACTGATTGAGCAAATTACAGTTTCAAGTTAAATTTATTTTATTAATAACATTTTAATCTAGATTACTTCGCTCTTAGATTGTCATTCAAATGATTGATTGAATTACTCATTGATTGAAGCGTAATTTTAGATATAGCTGTGTCGTAATTAATATATAGCTGTTGCTTGATTGATCAATGGACTATGACATAATATAATATAATGAAATATATTTATTTGTATATATAGATACATATATATATATATATAATCATTTCAATAGCAGTTATCTCTGATGTATGAATATAATTCTATTTGAATGATTCACTGACCAATGGACTGATTGATTGACGAACTTTTCATAACTATTTATGATAATAGCTATGAAGAAATTTAACTGTTAATATTCTATATGATTGACTGATTGATCAAGCGAATAAGTAATTGATCAAAATCTAGCCGAAGCAGACCAAGTCATTGATCTAGTTAATTCCTAAATCTAGCTGCTTTTGTAACTTTTTTTTATGATAAGCAAAGATCAGTGAGGCAATGATTGACCGACTGACTGATGATTGATTGATGATAAACAAAATCACTTAGTCAGAGGTCAAAACGTTCTAGCTGCACTTAGCATAATCTTAAATAATCTAGAACAGTTCAAAATGATTGACTGATTGATGGTATCTATGAAGTAAAGATTTTCTCTTGATCCCTATTGATTGAGCTCTTTCTTCGCCTTTATTCACACAGATCCGAGCCGCTATCCGAGGGTGAATTCAATCCAGACGACATACAGCTAATGCAGACCAACTACAATGGGTAAGAATTCGCTGAATCGCCAGTCACTAGATCGAATTAACTTTCACTTCTCTTTTTGCCCATTGGCAGCGCTCAGAACTTTTACTCGCCGAGCATAGATCAGAATATTCTGCATCCGGATGTGATTGTGGATACGGATAATATATCCGATTGCAGCTCATCGGCATCGCTGAAGAGCGGCAAGCGGAAGCTGTCCACATCAACGGATGGGGATAGCACCAACTACGAGCTAATCGAGTATCTGAAGCGACGCGAGAAACGGGACGAGGAGCTGCTCAAGCGTATGGATGCGCGGGAGGAGCGCCTCATGAATCTGCTCGAGCGCACAGTGATTGCCATCGAGCAGCTGGCAAGGGGCAATGCTGCAGCGTTCGTTGCCACCAAAGGCACCGAAACGGAAACAGTAACGGAAACGGTTCTGCTGGATACAGTTGCTCCAGATTTACCTGCCAAGTATGTGGAAACAGATGGGGCAATCGATGCAGATGTCGCGGCAGAGGAGTCAGAGGCGGAGTCGACCGAAGTGCAACCAGAAGCCGAAGGAGAAGCAGCAGCAGCAGCAACTGCACTGGGAATAGAGCCAAAAGTAGTTGAACTAGAAAAAGGAGTAGAAATAGGAACAGAAGCGGAGATCGCATCGAATCAAACGTAAAACTAAACAAAAACAAAAACAAAAACAATTGAATGCAGTGCCAAAGACGAGCCATGACTCGGAATCTAAATGAGATTTTGCAACGTTTACTTAAAACATATATATATATATCTATATATATATACATATATATACATGTACCCCAAGTGCTTAAGCAAAGAGAAAATCAAAAACTTGTCTAAGTTATATAATATTGGCAATATTCGTGCCAGCACTATTTAAATATTAAATTAGGCTTAAGCTGCAATGAATCCTCTAGTTTATAGACGCAACCAAATTTTATATATACTATACAAATATTTTTTTTTTCCTATATAATCGAATCATTCTGCATGTGGTCAAACAATTTTTTATTGCAATTCATTCATGTCGTCTACATACACATTCATATTTATGTGTGTGTGTGTGTGTGTGTATGTCTATTTGATAGCTTTGTTACTTGGTTTGCGTTTTGATCCCTTCTTTGTCTCGTAATTTTAATTTAATTTGTTTGCAAACCAATCTTATTCGATTTAAGTTGGAGCTAAAATGGGGCTCAAATGCATTTGTGCAGTTACATATATTAATATGTATGTATGTGTGTGTATGTTATGTATACATCGAATTTTTTTTTTAATTTAGTTAAATACACAAAACCAAAATTTTGAAAGAAATACAAAATGTTTGCACTCTTCGTACTTAAGTTATGCGTAGTCATTTCAAAATGGCTGCCATCAAACACATCAACAATAGTGCTACCACCTAGTTCATTAGCGAAAGCTTTAGGAATTTTTTTTTTTTTTCAAAAAATAATGAGAAATTTTTGCAGCAGCTAATTAACTATAATATGCAAAGTTAAAAAAAAAAAAAAAAACAATTTGGTTCATTAAATTTAATTTTAAATTTAAATATAAATTATTTGTGCTGCTGTTACTGTCATTGTTATCGATACTTTGACGCTGCCATTTACAAATTCAAAATTATTTCACGATATGTAGACTGAGCTGCCAGACTGATAATAAAATATACGTTCGAGGTGACGATCGCGCACTATCGTAGGAGAAATATATTTCAGTGGAAATTCACGGAACCGGCTGCTGGCTAAATGGGCTAAGAACTTGTCGGAATGCCCTCGCGTTTAAATTGTATACAAAATTTTAAGTTAAAATTTGTTACGCTTTTTATTTTTGCTTTTCTTAACAACTTTTCCCGGCTGACTTTTCTGTGTCTTTGCAATTTTCTTGGTAATAAGAAATTTGAGACGCTTTTTGACCTCGTCGTAATTTTCGCTCTCCAGCTCAGCTCTGCCTGACTCGAAGAACTTGGCACCTTCTGTAAGAGATATATGTATATATATTACATAATTCACCATAAGCTTTTGATTTATACCTTTAAGTCTGACATCGTTTTTGGGTATGAAGAAGGTTTCCATGAAGATTTTTGCCTTCTTTTGCTTCTGTTTGGTTGGCTTTTCATTCTCCTTGGACACCTGCTGCTCCTCGTCTTTCTCCTGGCGCTGCTGCTGCTCCTCATCTTCGCTGTCGGAGGAGTCGTAGCTGAATGGATTTACTTGACCCAGACCCAGTTTATTGGACTTGTTGACCAATATCTTTTCATGGCTAATCTTCTCGAGCTGATCCTGTCGCTGGGCAACCGCTTCCTCATGACTGCTGCCAAACATCTCCAACAGGCTGAAACCTTCGCCGCGCGTCTTCAGCGATTGCTTAAGCGTATCTGTAACCACGTAGAAGGCGCTCTGCGAGACGGGCGTTGGCCTTGTACCATCTTCTTCTGCCTTCTCTTTTGCATCCTTCTGCTTTGGCTGCTGCTTGTCTGTATCCTTGTCCTTGACGCGGACCAGCTTTTGGTGCTCCTCCTTGGCAGGATCATAGCGCAACATTTTCTTACTCTTTGCTGTCTTTGCAGTTGTGGCGTTGGCCGTATCGATTTTACGCCCAATCACCTGCTCCAATATGCCCATCTGCCAATCGCGCTCGTTGTCCTGAGGGTTCTCCGATTGCTCGGGCTCGTCAGCCTGCTCCTCTTCATCCTCTTCACCCACAAAATTGGCTGTTATACGAAATCTGGGATCCAAGCTCTGTTTGCTCTGCATCTCGACCAAACGTTCGCCCTTTTTGCCGCTGTATTGGGGCAGCACAACCTCCTGCTCTTCGCCATCTTCGTCATCGAACAGATCGCGACCTTTTGACATCTTCACCTTCTTCGGCTTCTGCTCCACTTCGTCGTCCTCTTCAGCATCGCTGAACTTGATGCGCTTCGCTGCAGGCGCCTCCTTGGAGGACAATGCCTGCTGTATGGCCGACTTCTTTTGCTGATGCTGATGCTTCATTTTATTCAGCGATTCCTTGCGCTTTTGGTCTGCAATTGACGCTTTCGCATCCAGCTGTTTGCTAGTAGGTTTTTTATGTTGCTCGATGATGTGCAGCGGCTTCACATCATGCTCCTGCTGAATGACAATCTGCAAAATGATGGAACGAGATTAGCCCATTTCTATTATCAAATATCTATAGGGTTAGTCACGCACTTTGCCATTGTGAATGGAATTTGAGGCACGCTTTTTGGTTATTAACAGCTCGGGCGCCACTTCGTCATCGTTGATCTCCTCGTGCTCTCCAAAGACGCGTCGCTTGTTCTGCGTACTTTGCGGCAGCAGGCGGGAATTCCTTTCATTGGCTTCGCTGTAAGTTGGTTGATTTAGCCTTTGTTCTTCCTCACGCTCACGCTTAAGACGCTCCAAGAAGGATTCCTTGGCCAGCGCAACCTTCAGCTGCTGGCCATGCAATCGCTGCCAATTAAGCTCGTTAAGACCTGCAATTGAATGGGATTTATTTTGCTAGTTGAATATTAAGCTCCCCATCGGTCTCTGCTTACAGTAATTCGCATCATCTGTCTTCAGTGTCACAAATCCGATCAACCTTTCAATCGCTTGTTGTGCATCAACAAATTGTTCCTTTGCCTTCAGTTCCACACGCTCGATCTGGCCATAATCCTGAAACAGGATACGAAGATCTTTTTCTGTTGTGCTTGCCGGCAAGTCCGCAAGAAAGAAACGCGTGCTGCTCATAATTAATTAAGCTTCTATAAAAAAAACAACTAACTATAAAAAAAATAGCCGCACTACACGTGCGTAAATCAAATCATCTGTTGTTAGCCAGTGCTGTAAAGCGACTTTCATATAGCTCATATCGATTATTGTGTTTTCAACGTCAGCAATTGGTGCCCTGAATGCGGGCAAATAAGAGATGGAATGTGCATATCGAACGTTAAGAACCGATATTAAATGATAATATATTGCTAATATATTTATATCTCTTCTCAAATATGTATCAGTTTTGAATATTTATAGCTAAAATTAAAATATTTTAGCCTTAACTGCTTATTTATGTTAATAAAAATTAGCTACTTGGTATTCTCGACGTGTAGTTCATCGAACTATCGTTTCGTTACGATATGTCTTCATTCAATACACTTCTCCATATACGCACACACACACACACACACATACAGCCAGACTTTTTATTTATTTTGGTTTTCTGCTGTGCTAAAATTTTTGAAGCGCCAAAGATTACATCTAAAAGGAATTTATACAAATATACACTAAAGAGATAATGGATAAGAGCAGAACTGGCAGCACAAGTACTCTGGAGAAATGGGGATTTCCATTGCTGGAGCTCTATCGGCTCGCCTTCACCTTCTACAAACGTAAAGCAAAAAATTTCGATTTGTCTTGCATGTTTATTTTGTTGCATTTTTATGGCTTCCACGCGTCTTTGTTTTGCAGAAAACTCTGGAAAGGCCATACATCTGTCTTATGAGGACAATCTGAAGTTGATCGCCTTCAAGCAACAGGCCGCCCTAGGCCCCTTCAATACGAATGATGCGCCGGCTCTTGGGGTTCTGGACGTGATCGGACGCGACAGGCAGCAGCATTGGCAGCTGCTGGGCGATATCACGCGGGAGCAGGCAATGGAGGGTTTCATCGATCTGTTGGACACAATGTGCAGTGCCTTTCGTCCGTATATCGAGGCGGTGCGTCAGAATCGCGATGCCAATCTGAAAGCCGACCTGCGGCGCATGGAACTGGAGAAGGAGGCGCGCGAGAAACGCGAACGCGAGCAGCAAGAGCTGCTCGAAGAGGGCTACAAGGAGGAATTGCAACGTCGCCAGCTACAGGACGCACTCAACAAGCAAACGTATCAGCAATTTAAGGTAATTTTTAAACTGCCTCGACACACGCTATCGATTTTCTAATACCACGTACGCAAGACGTGTCCACAATGAGGGCATAAGCGCCGTTGCGTTTGTTTTAGTAATAGCAATTGCACAAGGCCTACGCTCAACTAAGAGTTAATTATAAAGCATATTTTTACAAATATAATATATTTAATATAGAAAATGCCTAGTGTTAGTGTCTGTGAACTGGTTCAAGTGTTAAGTGTATTTAAAATATGGTTTATGAACCAACTCGAAAAGCATTAAAGTATCGAAAAGTATGAAAGTATTTAAATGTCAAGTTTAAAACTATATTTATCGCGAACTGTGAACTGCTCAATTGATTAATTGGAGTTAGTCTAGTTGTCAAAAACGAACGAGGCTATTTGAACTACGAACTAGTTGTAATGATAATATAAGTTAGCATGTGAACTGTGAACCGATTCAACTGTGTTGAACTAGTAGCATATTTGATTGAGCTAGGAATATTTGGACAAAATATGTGTGCCGATAAATGTATGCATTTATGTAGTTCTATTATATTTACATAGGCAATAATTTAAAGGGTATTTCGTAGTCAATAATTGTCGAGCTACAGCAATTTGTGGGTCAGACATTTGCACCTGTTGTGCACTCATCCCGCTAGTCCTTGCCGTCCTCATCAATAATAAATGCTAATTGCCGGCGACGTCGACGGTAACTTGATTGAGGTCAGAGTCACAGTCACAGTCACAGTGACAAAAGCATTAAATGGGGTCAAGGATACGCATTTCATTAATAAATATCAACCATTGTCTATTGTGGCCTGTTGCCCGCCTACTTTGCAGCTGTACGCGGAGAAGCAGTTCCCTGGCAATCCCGAGCAGCAGGCTGTGCTCATTCATCAGCTGCAGCGGGAGCACTATCATCAATATATGCAGCAATTGCATTTGCAGAGTCAAGCGCAATCGAATCTGAATCAGCAGGAGCAACAAACACCCGGCGTGGACAAGGACACGGACAAGGACAGTTTGCTGCATGAGGAGCAGCAGGAGCACAATACCAGCAACGGGAACAATAACAATAATAATAATAACAACAATAACAGCAGCAGCGGCGGCAGCAGCAGCAGCACCAACAGTCCTGGCCATCCAAATCTCGTCCAGGCCATGGATACGATGCAATTGAACGCATTCGAGTGCCAGCAGCACGAGCAGCAGCAAGAGCAACGGCCTGAGCAGCTAGCGGGCAACGATGAGTACGACGATTATGTGATGATACGTCCTGCCAAAATTTGGACACGGCCCGATATCGAACAGTTCAAGACTGAAGTTTCTGCCGGTGATGGCGATGGCGTCATATCCATCGGCCACGGCGACACGGTAACGGTGCGTATTTTATTAAATGATGCCAAATGCATTTCACAGACCAGATTAACTGATCTTTGTTTGTTTGCTTGCTTGCACAGGTGCGCGTGCCCACAAATATGAATGGGAAATGCATCTTCTGGGAGTTTGCCACGGACAATTACGATATTGGCTTTGGCATATACTTTGAGTGGGCAAAGCCCGTCACCAATGAGGTGACGGTGCACGTGAGCGACAGCGACGAGGATGAGGATTGTGTGGATGAGGATTATTTATCAACCACCGAGGACTTGGAATCGGGCTCCCTGCTGCAGGATCGCAACGCGCTGGCCGCCCAAACTGTTGCGGCCGCTGCCAAACCGCCCATTTCCATTATTGTGCCCATATATCGGCGCGAATGCTACAACGAGGTGTACGTGGGCTCGCACTCGTATCCCGGCGAGGGGGTATACCTGCTGAAATTTGACAATAGCTACAGCATTTGGCGTTCCAAAACGCTTTATTATCGCGTCTACTACGAGCGATAGGGCCAACAAATGTAAAACAGTCCAGTATTAGCGTTCTGGAACACTTACCAAGTGCATAGGCATATACACATTTAGGTGAGGTGTATAGTCCAAAATAATAGATATATATCTAAGAATTACGAAGATCATAAAAACTGCTGGGGGAGGGGGGGATCGTGTGTGTCGTGTGGGGTGTGGAGTGCATTGGGGTGTGTATGTAGAGTGTGCATATGCAACTATATTGAAATGACACTTTTCCACTTTCAAGCTGATTAAATCATTATTATTTATTGTATAGTTTCAAAAATATTAAATAAATTACCGTGTATTTAAAAAACTAAAATGAAATCTATTCAAATCAGACTGAAAGAGAGAGATAGAAATACTTAATCCAATTGGCGCTCAGAGCTTTGAAATGCCGCAGTAACCAGAGCTGCCAGATGCAGAGCTGACTGCCATCTGTTACATGCACGAGTAATGCACAAAAACAAAACAGACAAGAGTTACATATTTTTGTTAATTTATAAAATAGTTTTATTTAGAATCTTCAATTTTGAATAGGCCGTCGATAACCCTTACGCTACCATATGCTAACAGCTTTTTGCTTGCTGCTGGCATACATTTAAAGACTTCTTTTATCAGCTGTTTAGCAATTAGCCAGAGCTGCCAGATGATTAGAGTTTTGTAGTTCCCAAACCTGCAAGAACAGCTGCTTATCACGGCAACGTTGCCAGATATATGCCATGTATTGTTGTTGTTTTTATTTAAAAAGCCGGTAAATTCATGTGTTATGTATGCAACCGCATTGCAATTGCCCAAATGTCCAGGCGCAGGTTATCGAGTGGGGAGACGCCTGGTCAGCTATATGTTGGGCATCGAAACCTCCTGCGATGATACCGGCATAGCTATAGTGGATACAAGCGGCCGAGTGCACGCCAATGTGCTTGAATCACAGCAAAAGTTTCACACGCGGTAACAAATGAATATCCTAAAAAAAAAAAAAAAACAATTATATATATAAATTTGTAGTTACGGCGGTATTATACCACCACGTGCTCAGGATCTGCATCGGGCGCGTATTGCAGCGGCTTTTGAACGCTGCTTGGAGCAGGCGCAACTGCGACCGGAACAGCTGGCGGGTATTGCGGTGACCACACAGCCGGGCCTGCCGTTGAGCTTGATTGTGGGTCTACGCTTTGCCCGTCATCTAGCACGCCAGCATCGCAAGCCCCTGTTGCCCGTGCATCACATGGAAGCACATGCTTTGCAGGCGCGCATGGAGCATCCGAGTGACATATGTTATCCATATCTTTGCCTGCTCATTAGCGGTGGACACAGCCAGCTGGCGATGGTCTATGGACCTGGTCGGCTAACGCTGCTCGGCGAAACACTGGACGACGCGCCCGGCGAGGCATTCGATAAGATTGCACGACGTCTACGGCTCTATGTGTTGCCACAGTACAGATTGTGGAATGGCGGACGGGCCATTGAGCATGCTGCTCAAAATGCCAAGAACCCGACGGCCTTTGACTTTCCATTGCCGTTGTCGCAGCAGCGCAATTGCAATTTCAGCTTTGCCGGCATCAAGAACAATTCCTTTCGGGCCATACGCAAGCGGGAGCGCGAGGAGCGAACCCCGCCAGATGGCATCATTAGCAACTACGGCGACTTTTGTGCGGGTCTGCTAAATGCTGTGAGTCGCCATCTCATGAATCGTACACAGCGCGCCTTGGAGTACTGCTTGGAGCGGCAGCTCTTTGGTGCCGCACCGCCCACGCTCGTCATCTCTGGGGGCGTGGCCAACAATGATGCCATCTACGAGAATCTGAAGCATTTGGCAAGCGCCTACAATTGCCGCTGCTATCGGCCATCGAAGAGCTATTGCTCAGACAACGGCGTCATGATAGCCTGGCATGGCATCGAGCAACTGGCCCAAGATGAAGAGCAGAGCCTACGACATGACATTGACAATATAGATATCGCAGGCAGTGCAGGATTTCAGCAGTCGTTGATTGACGACGTCGACCGGGCGGCCATCAAATGCAAATGGATTAAGACCCTGTAGCACGAACATTATAAAGAGTTATAGTTCTATAATGTGGAAGTTTTTCCCCTGATAAGATAGACAGATAGAAACAGCAATCAAGCTATCGCCGCTATATAATATAAGTAATTTCATTGATTCATGCCTTACTCATATACGCGCCGTAATATCCATTGAAGCACTATGCTCCCAATAGTCGTAGCGCGCAAGAACAAAGAGCTGAAGATAACAAGTGAAAACAAAGAAAACACTCGAGCTGTGTACTGTGGCAAATAAAATTCTTGGACTACAAACACAGTTGATAAAGAGCTAAGCAAAGCTTACGATAAAGCTGCGCAGACTTTTATCGTATACGAGCAAGCAAGCCTGACCTATACCAAGCGCTGATAATACGAGTGCGAGATGAACCTAAGTTTAGCTTTTAGGCTCCATTATTTTAGATATTATATATATATATATATATATATATATATATATATATATTTATATATATATATATGCTCAACTTGAGATATTCATCTGAATCTTCAGACATGCACAACTCAGCTCATAGCTATATACTCCTATATATATTAAATCCTTATATCTAATATAGAGATCACTTGCCAAAAGTTAATATATATATATATATCTATACATCCTCAAATTCCCCCTTCCTATATCCCAGCCATAGTTGTTTTCATCATTTCATTTGTTTTTACATTATATATATATTTGTTTTTTTTTTTTTTTTTAATCTTTTCATTCTTGTTTTATTATATTATCTGAAATCAATAATGTCAAATTTCTAATGTCTAAAAAAAAAATGTAAAAATTGATAATGTATACATATAAAAATATTAAAAAATGCATTAGTTCTTCCATCCGACCGACTTCGTCTGCTTCTTCTTCGTCTGCTACATTTTTTGTTTGTTTTTATGCTGAACTACAATACAATTTTTGTTTTTGTTTTCTCTTTCGCTTCTCTTTTGTTTGGATTATACTTATATAGAGTTTAGTTCTTGTTGTTGTTGTTGTTGTGTTTCTAAACCTTTTTTTTTTTTTAATTTTTTTGTTTTGTTGTTTGCAACGTTTACTTATATATTTCAATACTCTTACTTCTTGTTTTTAATTACATAATTGCGCTTTACATACATTACGCATAGCTTTTATTATTATAATTTGTTTTTGTTTTTTAGTTATATTTTTTGTGTACCGTTATTTATTGCGTGTGTGTGTAAACAATTGGTAGACATATGCACGTATTTTTGTATTATTATTTTGTTTATATATATATATATATATATATATATATATATATATATATATATATATATATATATATATATATATATATATTTATATATATATATATTTATATATATATTTATATATATTATTTGTTGTCTCTCTGCTCGCCGATTCCTCTATTGCTGTGAGCAGTTCTTTTTCTTCACACTTATATATATATATATATAAAGTTATATTTATGCAAAACATGAAAATTTGCACAAGTTTTCAGTTTTGTTTTTGTTTTTAGTTTTGCTTTTCCTTTACTCTTTTGCTTCTCTAATATATATATATATAAATATATATATACATTAGATACATATATATATAGTTATATTATATTTGTTTCGCTATTTTGTTTGTTGTTTTTTCGTTTTTTTCTCTTTTACTTAGTGAAGGAGCGTAAGTGTTTGATAGACAGACAGACAGACAGACGGAGAGAGAGAGAGAGAGAGAGAGAGAGAAAGATAGGGAGTTAGATACACAAAAATATATATATTTATATGTATATATATATATATATAAATATTTTTATAATAAAAGTTTTAAGGATTGGCTCGGATAGAGCGCACACTGGTTTAAAAGCAAAAAGAAAAAAAATAGTTAAACAATTTAAAAGACAGGGAAAAGTTCAATACATATATAAATATACATATGCGTATATATATATATATATATATATATATATATATAGATATATATATATACCATTATAGTTGCATATGGAATTTCTTTGTTTCTTTTGAGAGCGTAGAAGACAAAAGCAGGCATATAAAAAGAAGAAGAAAAAAAAAACACAAACAACAAATGGAAACAAAAGAAATTAGAGGAATCTGCATTTCCTTCGCTTGGTCGGCTCTGGCGGCTCCAAGGCGGCCAAAATCGCCTCATCGAATACATTCTTCAGTCCCTTCTGTGTGAGGGCCGAGCACTCAACATATTTGACCGCCTTCAGCTCTTTGGCGAGCTTCTCGCCCTGCTCCGATGTGATTGGCTTTTGCTTATTCTTGGCCAGTTTCTCCAACGTGCTCGCCTCGTCGCGCAAATCGATTTGTGTGCCAACCAGCAGGAACGGCGTCTTTTGGCAATGGTGCGTTATTTCTGGCACCCACTGTAATATGAGAACAAAGAAAATGATATTAATTAAACTATTGCACTCACTCTCTTGCCCGCTTACCTTCTCCTTGACGTTCTCAAAGGAACTGGGACTGACCACCGAGAAGCAGACGAGAAAGACATCCGTTTGCGGATATGACAGTGGACGCAATCGATCGTAATCCTCCTGTCCGGCGGTATCGAATAGTCCCAGCGTATACGGCTCACCGCCAATCATAACGGTCACCGCATAATTATCGAATACAGTTGGCACATACTCTGATGGAAATTTGTTGGTTGTGTACGATATTAGCAGACAGGTCTTGCCCACTGCGCCATCGCCAACGACCACGCACTTGATGGTTTGCATACCGTACGAGTTATATTGAAAGCGACTTCTACAATTCAAAGAATATATATATATGTATATATATATATATATATATCAAATTAGTATTAATGATAGATGATAATTGTCTGGCCTGCGCACACAGTCAACAACGAAAGTATATTTAAAATGCCGCTATTGTCACTTTCAAGTTCAAGTCTCACGGAGTCATATGCTGCACACAGCCAAGTCGCAAAAAAATTTTTTTTTTGCTTACTTCACGAGCCTCAATCTATCTCAAACCTCAAGTGTTTCATGCCGCTATTTTCTTGCTAAAATTCGGCTTCATACGCCTTACTGTAATCCAAACAGTCATGTGTGCGAATATACATACACCCACACACATACATGTGCATGTGTTCTTAGGAGGCACACTCAATGCCATAATTACTTTCGTAAAGAGACGTATGGGCGGGCGTGAAAATAAGGGAAGGCCCTTGCCCGGCCAAGTGATTGTCGAGTTCCAGGCACAGGGTGGTTAAGTATCGAAGTAGGGGAGGAAGAGAGGGAGGGCGCATTCGAATAATTGAAGAGTGCGCTTTGTTATCATCAACACACACACACACACACACACTTATACATGGATGCAAAAATACTTCATATCAATCGTCAAAACGTATAATGCCATTAACTCGTAATTTTTTTATTTTATTTTTTTTTTTTTTGCATAACTATTGTCTTATCTATGCGTGCGAGTTGTATCTGTGGAACTTTGTACACAGAGAACACACACAAACACACACACTCTACTACTACTATACACTGACACCCGCCACACACACAGACGATAGCCGGGCGGTATTGCCGCCGTCACCGCCGGCTTCCTTTTTAATGGAGCATAAAGCAGAGAGCCGCAGGCAAAGGCGATGACTCAAACTGTGCATGTGTGCATGCAGAATAAAAGAAAAATAAAAAGAAGAGAAAAAAAACAACACCAAGCACTCACACACATACACGCAGCCACTCACTCACAAAGTGCCTAGATAAGCGCGCAGGCAGTTCTAATATGAAATATGCAGCGGCCCCTACCATAACCAAGTCACACATGCACACATTGATAGCGTATATGTGCATGCATGTGCGCGCGTGTGTGTCTTAAACGTAGTTTTGCTGCAGCCAATATGCTAATTTATTTTGACACAAATGCACTTGTGTATAAATATATATGCACACACACGCACGCATGCACATGCATATGCGCATATTGTTTGCATCGCCCACACACACACACACTCGTACGAAGTTTATAATTATTAGAAAGCCAGGCAAAGCGAAATGCACAAATTATGTTCACATTTCGAAAATTCGCCAACAGCAAGAATAAAATTGAACCAATCGTTTGCATCAACACACTGACGTATGCTCAACGCACACACACACGCACACTAACGTAGAGAACAGACACAAGCAGCTTAAGCAGTCATCGTTAACATTTTTCGTCACTTTTCACCCGACAGAATTTTCTCTTTCTTGGCGCACCAGATGTATTGGTTTTTTACAATTAATAAATTCATGTCCTTCCACTAGCTCGAGTAATTTTACTTACAACTGATCTGAATTAAAAACGGCAGATAAATTTGTTTAGTTTTTACTATTTTTTTGGGCTGGGTTGGGCGTCGATTCGTATAGAAAACTACTATTTTTCTTTTGTGTGTTCGTTCTCTGCAGCAATAGTAATCTGTATTCGTGCGAATGACGAAGCACAGGGTTGCCACTGCGACAATCGCTATCGTTTAACTGACGTTTATAAATGGCAGCACTATAAATGTTGCCACTCCGATCAAATGCAACTCTCTCATCTGTCATCTAGAATAAGAACAAGAGAACGGGACAGCGACAACAAAGTAGGCGACAAAAAGTTCAATTGCTTGAAAAAAAAAATTGGGAACCGACGGGAATGACATCGAAATGGATGGATTTTTAAAAGCCAGGTAAGTCATTTATTGGCCAATTATTAAATATTTTAGCCAATCAAGCCATGTCAATTGCGACTTAATGCAGTCATGCGCAGGCATAAATTGAGAAACGCACATATGCATGAACACCATTACAGTGACCTGCAGCTTATTTGATTCATGGCCAAATTGTATTTCATCAATAATGCACACACATGAATGTATGCATATGTATGTGCATATCAAAAACGTGATTTTCATATCCTATCGACATATGCATATACACATAGCAATACACATATACATATCTATACAGGTGCATACAAATACAATTAACTTCATTGCAGAAAACGTAGTCGCGAAGATGATCTGCCTTGCGAATCAACCCCACTTTCTAAGCGTATCAATAGTCTGCATTTAAACTTCGAGGATGGAAACAGCAGCAGCAGCAGCAACTGCAGTATCCCAAATCTAATTAATGATAACAATAACTGTATATTACCAACAATCGCAAATGGAGGAATCAGTCCTGCTGAAGTGGTTGGCGGTGGCATACATCAATATAATCCCGAACTGAATGCTGATCAAAATCCATACTACTATGAAAAGAACAAAATGTTATATGACTTGCACGTTGAACGTGTAAAGCGCAACAATCATTAATATTTTATATGGATTCAACTTAATGCTCTAAACGACAAAAAAAAAAAAAATAATAATAATAATAAAAAATGTGCATATAACACGCTTAATTCAACGTGATACTGAAGAAAACCAAGAAATCAATTCAAATCTCATATAAAAATAGTAACGGACAACACCATAAAAAAAAAAAAAAAAAAAGAACAAGGAATAATCAAATCGCTTGCCTTATCCATTCGTTAACAAAATAAATAGCAATATGATAGCTGATAGTGCCAATAATTCAAGGAAATAAGCTCAGATGGATTACTTAGCCGATCTTCTATTTAAATGTTCATTTATAAGAAAAAGGAAAAAACAACAAACAAATTTCTGCGAATTGAGACAAAATGTGTTCGAAATATATATATAAATATATGTATGTAGAATTAAAAATAGGCTTTAGCTAACGATACAGCTGTTAAATATAAACCTCTAAAAAAGAAGAAGAAAAACACCGTAAAATATAAATAGCTAGTGATTTTGAAATACCTACGTACACATAAACAACAAGACTTTTCAAATTTCCCTCTGCACACACAAACATGTGTTAACTATGTTTAATGGACGATACAATAGTTCTACATCTCTAGAATTGTGTGCTGGAGTGGTTTACTTCAATATAATATAAGTTAATGATAAAAAGCCATGTATGAAGCAGCAATACTGTTAATAAAGTATTATAGGAATTTTCTAAAAAAAAAAAAAAAAAAAAATAATTTTATGTTTATTTTTGCAATTGAACTTTGGATGTTTATTATGACAGTGTGTAACCACTGTGCGTTCGCATATTGAACGTCGCTGTTGTTGGTGTGTCAGTTGAGACAATGCAATAGCGTTCGCTCGCTCTCTTGTCAGCCATTGAACGCTCTCTCGCTCGCCGTCCCTCATTCACATTGGTACGCATTCACGTCCGACATACGCTCACACACACGATCGCACACATGCATGCAGGCACACTCATTCTTTGTTGTTGCTATTTATACGCTCGCAATTTATTTTTGACAACGTAAAAATGTTGTAATATATTGTTAAAAATTTAGTTATAACATTTTAAATTAAGTGCCTTCACAGTGCCAATACAGTATTTATATAAAAGAAATCAATTAGCTTACAACCACATAGTGCAATATGTGCGAATGCGAACGAGGTGGAAAATGTTTGACAAGTGCAACAAGTAAACAGAATAGCTTCACATAATAGCCAATTATAAATATATTTATTCATATATATACATATGTGTGTATATATGCATGCATATATATGTGTATGCACATAGTAATAGCTGAAGAATACATCACAATCGATATTGCAATCGGAATCACAATCGCCATCGCCGTAGATGATGAGCCCATTCGGTTCAAAGAAGAATCGTTCATTGCCGGTGCGCGTGAGCACCTTTGATTCGGAGCTGGAGTTCGAATTGGAGACGCGCTCCACCGGGCAAGAGTTGTTCGATCTGGTTTGTCGCACAATTGGGCTGCGTGAATCGTGGTATTTTGGACTGCAGTACGTCGACACACGCAACAATGTCTCCTGGCTGAAAATGGATAAAAAGGTCAAAGATCAGCGTGTCGAACTGCATGCAAACAATAGCATTTATGTGTTCAGTTTCTATGCGAAATTCTTTCCGGAGAACGTCAGCGAAGAGCTGATACAGGAGATAACGCAGCATTTGTTCTTCTTGCAAGTGAAACAGAGCATTCTATCCATGGACATCTATTGTCGGCCCGAGGCATCCGTTCTGCTTGCCTCGTATGCGGTCCATGTCCAATATGGGCCCTACGACTACGAGACCTACAAGGATGGCATGCTGGCCGGTGGTGAATTGCTACCCAAGGGTGTTACCGATCAGTATCAAATGACACCCGAAATGTGGGAGGAGCGCATCAAGACCTGGTGAGCATTCGAGCAACATACCCCATGCGGCAATATAATATAACTATCGAATTTCATTTCTACTAGGTACATGGATCATGAGCCCATGACACGGGACGAAGTGGAAATGGAGTATCTCAAAATCGCACAAGATCTGGACATGTATGGTGTTAACTATTTTCCTATTACGGTGTGTAACCTAACCTTAAATCGAGAACGTAAACGTAAACGACGTAAAACCCGAATTCGATTTCGAAAACTAACCCTAGATCAGGCTTAACCCAAAGTTATCTAACTGTCATTCGAAGTCCAGACTAAAGCAACCTAATCTTATAATTCAGCTCACACTTCATTTTATTGATGTACTCTTAATCTCTTGATCGTAGAATAAGAACAAAACCAAATTGTGGCTGGGCGTTACGGCCGTGGGTCTGAACATCTATAATGAACGCGACAAGCTAACCCCAAAGACAACGTTCCAATGGAACGAAATACGACACGTTAGTTTCGATGACAAGAAATTTACGATACATTTAGTGGATGCCAAAGTGCCGAACTTTATATTTTACTCGCAGGACTTGCACATTAACAAAATGGTGAGTGAATAACGAGCTCATTTGAACTGGTTCCAAAATTAAACAATATGGTTTGATATATAAAATAAGCTTAAAAAATTTTAGGTGAACTGTTCCTTAAACCCTTTAATGAACTAGTTCAACTAGTCAACTAAAAGCAGCAAAGACTTAATTACAATTTTTTGCATATTACTTGGAACTAGTTCCGTATTACTTTTGTGTTAAATGAACTAATTCTAAGCATTCTTCTTCCATTCGCAGATACTTGACTTGTGCAAGGGCAATCACGATCTCTATATGAGACGCCGCAAGCCGGACACCATGGAGATTCAACAGATGAAAGCCCAGGCTAAGGAGGAGAAGCAACGACGCCAAATCGAACGAAAAAAGTTCATAAGGGAGAAGGAGCTGCGCGAGAAGGCGGAACACGAACGGTACGAGCTGGAGAAGCGACTCGAGCATCTGCAGGACGAGATGCGCATGGCTAGCGATGCGCTGGTAAACTGATCAATTCAATATATATATATATAAATATATATATTTGTATACTTATGGATTGCCTTTGCAGCGTCGCTCCGAGGAGACAAGGGAGCTGTACTTTGAGAAGAGCCGCGTGAACGAGGAGCAAATGCAGCTGACCGAATGCAAAGCGAATCACTTTAAGACAGAAATGGATCGGCTGCGTGAGCGTCAAATGAAGGTGGAGCGCGAGAAGCACGACCTGGAGAAGAAGATAAGGGATGCCGATTTCTATATGCTTCAGCTGACTGTTGAGAATGACAAGCGCGAGGCCGAAACAGAGAAGCTGAAAAAGGAACTGATCTGTGCCAAGATGGCCGAGAGAGAGGCGACCGCACGTTTGCTAAATTTCCTAAACAGCGGACGCAAATCGTCAACGGACAGCCTGCTGACGACATCGACGGTCTCCCAGGCGAATGTCAATAATCCGTCAAGCATCGCAGCGATTAGTACACCGTCACTGACAACGAGCAGCTCCACAAACGATCTGGAAACCGCCGGAGGAGCAGAGCTTACGAACTCTGCCTCCCACTACATTGTGATGGGCGATAACTCTAGCGGCATTTCCGACGATTTTGAGCCCAAGAAATTCATTTTAACCGACAATGAAATGGAACAGATCGCCAATGAGATGGAACGCAGCCATTTGGAGTACCTGCGCAAGTCCAAGAAGCAAGTGCAGAACCAATTGCAGACGCTGCGCAGCGAAATCGCACCACACAAGATCGAGCAGAATCAAAGTAATCTGGATATACTCAGCGAGGCGCAGATTAAGGCGGGCGAGAATAAATATTCAACGCTTAAGAAACTCAAATCCGGTTCGACCAAGGCGCGTGTCGCCTTCTTCGAGGAGCTCTAATCGCGTCGGACGATACACTGCAAGAAAAAAGAACAGAAACTACCTATTGAAGACTCGTACAGCCTCAAGTTTTAAGCATTATTCTAGTTTTTTTTTTTGATTTGATTTGTCAATTTATCTATGTATATGTAATAGTCTCAGTGTATATCATGCAATGCAATTCACTGTATTATCGTATAAACAAAAACATAGATTTTTTTTCAGTGTAATTTGATTCACTGTATGACGTCTAATTTGTCGCTCAATTCAATTTTCTGTACAGTCTTTGTTTATCCGATTTACTGTATATACGTAGCTATTTGTCACTGTAAGACAATTTCAATTTGTCTCAGTGTATATTGTATATATATAATGCGTTTTATCTCAGTGTATCTATGTATACCATGTCAATAGCTATAAGCCCCTAATGTTGGCATTATGCTAAGATTTGTTGCCGAATTCAATAAAACCTTTTAAATCAGGGTCTATAATTAAAAGCGGACATATTTACATTTCGACGATGGAATTTTTTGGCAAAATATTTAGAGTGCAAGTGCTAAAATTACAATAATTCTAGAACAAAGAATCTCCATGATTTGCCGTTAAGAATATTATTAATTGATTGCATATATGTATTTATATATAATACAAATGTTTGTGTATTTATTTTAGTTTTGCACATTTTTGCATAAAAGCTTAGTTTAGGCCTGTAAGAATTGCATTTGCTTCCCTCTCTAATCTATGTAGTTGTATAGCTTTCGCTTATACATATATTGCTGTGCTTCTTGCACACGTCCTCATTAGATAATGGGATCTGGGCACATTTCTAACGTGCATAATTTCCCTAAAAATGTCCCTAGGACATTCTTGATATCTGGCAACGCTGTGGTATAGCTCAGAAGTGAATATATTGAATAAAACTAAAAAATAATCCACATTAAAATTATAGCTCATGCTGCATGCACTAAATCTCAAAGCTAAGCAATTTTCGGGAAACCCCAGTAATTTGAACTTCACGCAGTTATCGAAACAGAGCCAAGAGCCAAAAGTTGAGCCACCATTGAAGCAACAGGAGGCCACAGATGCCTATCGATTAAAATTTGAATTTTTGAAAATCATTTGACCATTTACATTTATTTTATTTTACTCTTTTAGATTTTCACACAGAAACACGTAAACGTAGTTTTCCTAACGAATAAGTTTTCTTCTTTTTAATATATATATATATATATATATTTTTATTTTTTATTATTACTTGTTTGTAGCTTATGTAGCGGCGTGTCCTTTGCCAACTTTTGCACACATATATACTATATGTTTGATTTCGATTTTATTTAATGTTAAATTGGAACACGCACCTTTAAGCTTCCCTTGGAAAAAAATAGATATATGTTTATATATATATATAGCACCCCCATTGCTACCGACGACCCGCAAATTATGACATACAAGAAATTTTTTGTATTTTTTTGTTTGGTTTTTTTTTTGTTTTTTTTTTTTTTTGTTTTTGGTACTAAGGAATTTCAAATATTTGCGTCTTTTTGTATTTTTGCTTTTTGTAACACCGTGGAATATTTGATACATATACATATGTATATACATACATATATATGTCTTGTTCATTTTAGAAAATGTACAACAAATAAAAACAGACTGAAAGTTTTTAAAATTACAAAAAAAAATTGTATATATATATATATATATATATATAAATATATATAATTGTTGACTATATGTTAAACAATTTGAAATAGAAACTTTTTTTAGCTCCTGCTTTCCTTGTCCCACATTGAAATCCTATATATCCATATATAAGAAATATACATATATTTATATATATATATATGTAGTCACACATTGTTAATAACAATATCGCTCTGCCCCAGACTTTGGCTTGTTCTTTTTTTTCTTTGTAAATATTATATATATATATATATATATATATATATATATATATATATATATATATACATATATATATATAAATATAATTTTTAAGCATTTTTGTTTTTTTTTTCAAGTTTATCTTTTTTTTTTTGTTTTTGGAAATTTTGAAGCAAAATTATGTGTCTGTGTGTGTGTGTATTAAATTTATAGGCTTCCAGGCGTAAATATTCTTCATCTGCACATTAATAGCTTACGCTAAATGTGTGTGTGTGTGTGTGTTTTTGTTTGTTTGTTATATGTATGTGTGCGCGTGTATGTGTACGGATGTGTCAAAGCTTATTAGCAAATATTACAGCCCCGCTGTTAGCCTCTTCCTTTGGGGCTTTAGCACTCGATTTTTCTCCCCTCAAAACAGTTTGCGAATTTACAATGAAAATTTTGTATGCACTTATGCACACCCACTTCACTGAGAGACACACACACACACACACACACATACATACACACAAATATACAAATACACATATATTTATATAAATATATACATATACCTAGAGCAAGCAGATATATATATACGTATATAAATATATAGATATAGATATATAGAGACGATATTGGCGTGTACAGAAGGCAATCGCCTTAACAATGTTAACTCAGGGACAATTGATTCAGCGACAATAAACGCTCCACGGCTGCATTAATATCCCCAAATGTTGCAATTAGAGCTGTATAGGAGAGAAAGAAATTGAATGAGTATATATAGATAAAAAATTAATATAAATATATATATATATATATATATATATATAGCTAGTTATCTGTGTAATATTTGAAGTACTTTTGCAGCAGAGTTTGGGAATAGAACAACTAAATATCTTCAATCAGATTTGTCAAGGTATATACTTTAGGAAACCTCTTCTACATATTATATATATTTAATTTAGCATATTTAATTATATATATCTGAATAAATATATATATATATATAATTAGTTTATCTAGTAGTTTCATATAAGTCAAGAGACTCATCTATAAAGATCTTTTGATTCAATAACTGCAGTGAGAGTATATACATATTTTAACTAAAAGGCTGATCGACAGTTTATAGCTTCAGATAAACTGACTAAATATATATGACAAGACTTTGAACTGAATCTGCACATCTAGCTGGAGCATCTTCAAATATTACAAAGATCATTTTAGCATATATACATTCAGATAGTTGGCAAGCCTACCCTGCAAATTGGCATCGCGATTGACAAAGCCCATGGAGGCGAGCTGCTCTAGTTGGGATTGATAGCGCACCTCCGGTGGCTGCGTGCTGTCCGCATTGTTCGACATGCCATTGAGCATGCGCATAATGAAATCGTTAAAGAGCTGGGCATTGGGTCCACCACCTGGGGCCAACATGGGAGCAGCCGGATTCGTGCCACCCGATAGTGGGGCATTTACATTATTCGGCGTTGTTGAATTGTTAATGCTGCTGGCATTGGTGGCGCTATTAGTCGAATTCGCGGTTGTTGTGGTGCCATCGCCGCTAGCCGGATCGGTGACACCTGTTGGATTGACACCCGGTGGAGGCGGCGGTATTCCCAGTGAGCCAACTAGATTCGGGGCAGCGCTACGCAACTGTTCCATGCCCTGTTGGATCTGTAGGATGGCATTGATTGCCTCCGGATTGGATAGCATGTTCATCACATCCGGATTCTGCATTTGTGCCATAAACTGTGGCATCATCTGTCGCACCTGATCCTGCAGCTGTGGATTGTTTGTGAATAGGGGGCTGGTGCTAAGCAAACGTGACGCCATATCCGGATCCTGTGTCATTGATTCCATCATCGAACGTGTATAGGGGGCATTCATCAGATTTTGCATCAAAGCTGGATTATCGGCCATCTGTTGAAGCAGACTACGCATTGCCGGTGTATTGAGTACATTGTTTGGTGGCTGATCGCCGGCACGTTGATTATTTGGGCCCGCATTATTGCTTTGGGAGTTGGTATTGGTGCCGGCACGATTGCCACTACCGGTGCCCCAAGGATTTGGCAACGGGTTGCGATTTTCGGTGCCCTGCTGTGGATTAACACCGGCCGCATTGCCACCGCCGCCCTCGACTAAGCCGGCAAAAGGATTGCGTCCAAACGATTCGGTCGCTGCATTCATCATCGGCTCCTGAATATCACGATAGATGCGCTGCAATGCGCTATATCCACCAGGCACCGATTCCAAATTCGACATAGCACGATCATGCGAACGCATCAGCTCCTGCAACATCGATGGATTGCGCGCCAATTCCATTGTCTGACGCAACAGATCAGGATTGTTAAGCATATGCGAGATTTCTGGATTACGCTGCATTAGATCCTGCATTTGAGGATTTGATGTAATCAACTGACGCATAGTCTCCGGATTGTTCATCATTTGCTGCACCAACGGATTATCCATTAGCGAACGCAACATATCTCCATTATTTAACAATTCATTCTGCATGCGTGCCTGCAAGTCCATAAATGTATTCGAACCGGCTCCCAAAGCCTCCATACCAGCTAAGCCACCAAAATGATTCAGGCCAAATGGGGTTTGACGTACATCGGCCGGTGCACGTGCCGGTGTTTCATTGGTACGTGTTGGCGATTTGATGACGAGATGTACTGTTAAATTGTCCTTGATGTTGTGCATCTTAAGGGTGTCGGTGTCCTTCATGATTTTACCCGCAAATATGAGCACTAGCTGCTCTGGTTCGGCCTCAAATTTTTGTGCTACCAAAATTTTGAACTAATCGAAAGAAATAAGTGTATAAATAAAAATAAAAACAATTAAATTTTACTGGCAAAATACGAAGAAAATTAACTAAAAATGTTGCCCCATCATCATAAATATTTATACACTCATACACACACACACACACATGCATATACAGTATTTGCACTTTGCCATCCTTTCTAGAAAAAATAATGCACTGTACCTTCAATTATACGCACGCACACACATGCACATACGTGGTGCACAGAAGACAAGTGTGCCCACCCCTCCGGACAGCGCTTAACCACATTAATTATGTTTTATCTGAGCAGCCCCTGTCTCTGCCCATATCTTTTCGCTTAGCACTGCTTACTCACATCTTTTATTCCAGAATCTTCATCGACTTCAACAGTTTTCTTGTCCTTTGGCGTTTTAACTACCACGTTAATGCGCTTATTACCGCCTTCAGCCATTTTGATATTGTTTTTTCAGCGCTACTTTTATGCGATTTCTGAGTATAATTTATGTTTTCACAATGTTTATTTTGCTGTTTTTTTTTTCAGTTTCTGTATTTTTTTGTGATCGTCTATTGAAAGTTATACGTGCTTTCAAACTAAATTATTTTCCATTTGATGAAAAGTAATTCGTCACTTTCTCACATACGACACACACACAAAATGAATGTGACCAACGGCGCGTATTCAACACTCCGCAAAAACAAAGATTGGGCATGTGGTCACACACTCAATGTCGAGTGAGCAGTATTTTAAACGAACAAGTGGCGCAGTTAAAAAATATACTCAATTTAAAATCAAATTCACAGAAACTTGTAAGAAATTTGTAATATGTAAATGTTACAGTAAGATTTTTTTATTATTATTACATTAAACTTAGAATTAAATAATACAATTTTTTAATTATTATGAAGAAATACGATGTATTTTTGAGTATATTTTTGTATTTTTTTTCGTAAGTAGTGAAGGTTACACTGGAAGCAAAAAGAGACGCATATAGCAAAGTAAACGGTTGAGTTAGTGATATCGTGTGCATGTGTTTATTAAAACGCAACAATAAACAAAAAAAAAAAAAAAAAAAAAAAAAAAAAACAAAATACGTTGATTATAATTCAAATATAAAAGTTAACCGTTAGAAGCTCAATTATTGTTTTGGGCATAGAAAGAATAGACCAGTATTTGGTACAAAATGCCATAAAAATCTTGGAAGTTCTTTGGGCAACATATCAAACGGTTTCTGAGAACTACCAATACCAGTGCCAACAAGTGCCTCACACCAGGCTTTTTTTTTGTCTATCGAATAGCAAAGGTGTGTACTTACTTAAAATATACGATTGTGTGTGTGCAAGTGTGGCCGCATTTAAATAAATGAATATATATATGTATATATATTAATGATGCATATACATTTTGGTATATAAATTGCAGATGCAAATCAATGATTGCTGGCGAACGAAAATGCAACAAGCATTTGCGCTCGCTGTTATCTTTGGCTTCTGCATTGCGGGTCTGAATGGACAGCATCCATCTCCCGGCTGGGTGGTGCCGGATAAAGCGGAGGTGCCCGTTGGCAGCGATCTAAACATCACCTGCACCATCAATCGGGCATTCTTCGATTCAACAAAAACAAATGAAACGTGCAAGGTGAACGATTTGTATTTCAAGGCGACTATCAATGGTGCCCAGCGTTTGTTCAATGGGAGCGATTTACAAATTATCAACGATACCACCATATTAATGTCCTTCACAAATATGTCCGATCAGGAGGGTGAATACCTGTGCATGTGCAAAGAGATGGGCATGTTCTCCTCGCATGTGGATGTCGGCACAAAGCCACTACTTGTGCAAGACTTCAATTGCACCAGCTACGATTGGGATTATATGTTTTGCAATTTCACCGCCCCGCGGAACAGTATCAATACCAAATATAATATCAGCTTTACAACGGATAAGAATACAAATTATCGTTACTATGTTGATTGCAACTTCGATGCATCACCGTTGGTCAATTGCAACATAACGAGCGAGCAATATAAGAAATTTTCGCAAATATATTTCTTTCGCTTGGACATTGCCAACACCTTGGGCAATGCCAGTCAGGACATCGAGGTGAATAATGTGGAGCGCATGGTCCTTGCGCGTCCCGGCCAAAATCTAAAGCTACTCAATCGCACAAAGGATTCGATTTGTTTGTCGTGGGAGATGCCGCGACGCAGTAATTTCGTTGGTGGCGTCCTCTGGCGCATCTATGTTACGCCTGAAAACTTTCCCACATTGCTGCGTCCAATGTGGCGCAATAATTCGTCGGCGGCCAAGGATACGCTCTGTCTAACTGAACTACCGTATCCCGGCTACAATTATCTGCTCGAATTGCGCGTGCGCAACAATAAGACCAAGTCCCGCTGGAGCCCGCCACTCAATTATAATTTTCGCACAGCCGCCGAGCGACCGGCGCGGCCGCCACGCATGACCAACGGCAGCTTCTATGTCTATTCATCGGAATCCTCGCTCACACTCTACTGGGAGCAGCTGCAGAAGCATGAGATGAATGGCGATAACTTTACCTATGTCATCAGCGAGTACCGTTGCAATGGTACCATCAAGTGAGTAAAAGATTCACGATAAGCTTCCCAGTTAGATAATCGATATTTATTGATCCGAATGCCAAAATTATTTTAAAACTATCATGATAAGCTTTTCAAATGTTTTGTTTTCTCATGAATTTTGAATTCATACGTATTATGGTCATGCACGTTGATGATGTTTTTGTTTTCGCGCAAATTAATAATAATTATGAGCTATATAAGGTCATAAACAAGTATAATAAAAACATTAGTCAAGACGGTACGACTAGGAGATACCCTGCACCATAAGTTTCTCGTATGCATATCATATAGGAATTGTTATCAATATAATAATGAAATGAGCTGAATTATCGATCAGAAATGAATAGCTCATACACGAGAATGGTAAACAAATTTAAGAATTCTCTCGAACTCTTATCTGTTGTATACATTTCCACAGAACCATCATACCCAGAAATCTCATTTGCAATGGAATTAAGGTATAATGATTTACGCGAAATTCTCAGTTTCCAAGTGTTTCAATTCCTAGTAAATTGTGCATGTCTAGTTCCAACTAATCGTTAATTAATCGCGCTTGAATGCAAGGTTAGACTTTCAATTTCATTAAACTATTTACATTGAATTTTATTGATTTTAGCAACTTTTGAAAATTTGTGCCAAAATTGTTGTAAATATTGAATTAGGCGAGAGTGTTGGGTATGTCGAATATGTTAAACTGTCCGTAAAGTGTCTATATAAAAATATTTATATATATTTTATATACTTTTATAATTGAATAATGATAATAATAATTAAAAATATACTAAATCTTAGTATGATTAAATAATATTAATAATCGTAATACATGAGTTATACTAATATTTAATATAATTTAATATTAATAATAATAATAATAATAAAAATATTAATATTAATATTAATAATAATAATAATAATAATAATAATAAAAATATGAATAATAATAATAATATTAATAATATTTTTAACTATACTAATACTGATATATATATATATATATATATATTATACTGCTTTATATAATTACTTATACTTATACTGTTAGTAATACTTATTGGAATTGCAACTTATACTCTCGTTCAAATACTTATATAGTTACTTATGCAGACTCTTATACTAAGAAACTTTTGATAATTTTAGAGCAATTGTAATTAGTGCTCGTTTCAATTAGCAGGCGACAAGTGTGCGACTGCAGACATGCATATATATGTGCATATATATGTATATGCATATGTATATGTATATGTGTGTCGCATATATATTTCGAATCTCAAATTGCAGAAAAACGTCATTATTTAAGCTGAATTAGAACTAAAAACAATAATGTGAGCATATACATGTACACAGAAATATATATATAGATACAAAGTTCATCTGGTCGCATGTCTGATGCGGAACTGCATTGAAACATTGAGAAATTCCCATTAATTTTCATTCATACGATACTCTACAAAAGTGGCATAGCCAACATATGCTATGTATGTATAGGGAAGCTAGCAAAGAAACGGAAGATTTTGAATCTATTTAGGAACATGTATATATAATATATATATATAGATAACTGGGAAAATATAATGCTATACATATCACATCATATCATAAGCTAGGGTATTCACATGTCGGTGTTTGGCCCACATCGTAATGAATGCGCAGCCAAACAAAATAATTCAAAGAATTTTTAAAAATAAACAAGTTTTGAGAAATTTTCGAACACCTACATATACATATCTATGGATGTATGGATGTATGTATGTATGCATGTATTTCGAGTGGCTAGCAGAATGGAATCCGAGACACTACATGGATTTAATTATGGTCTTGTAGTTAAGTAGTTGGGATATATTTTTCCGACAAGCCCAGGATATTTGTTCAATCTTTCATTGAGTTGTTGAGTTATTTTTGTTAATTTGATGAGGTCATGTTCCCCTCAATGTCAATGATCGCATCGATAAAAACCCACGTCTTGAACTTGAACATCTTGATATGATATGGTTCGCCCATTGATCCTAATGGTTAATCTGAGAATAGTTTTACCATCGTCAACGAATATTTTGCAGTCGTGTGCACAACGAAGAGCTATTTACTTATGGATTTCTCTCTTCTTTACCATTGACAGAGACGCCTCGAAGATTAAGGTGGACACGAATTCGGCGACGATTGACAATTGGACACAGGATGCGTATTACGAGATCTACGTGCAGAGCAGCAACAATGTGGGCACCTCGCTGAATGCGAGTCGCCTTTATATACCCAGCATTAGCAGTGAGGACAAGCTGCGTGTGCCCTCCAAGATACAGGGTGTCTATCATTCGAGCAACTCCAGCTACACGCTTAGTTGGAAGCCACCGAAGAACAGCTGGGAATTGGTGGACTATACGGTCTTCTGGTGCAATGCGAAGCCGGCTCTCTTGTCCAAGTGCAATGGCTCCATACACTTCGAGCACGTCTCGCCCGATCGGCTGGAATATAGTACCGCAAGTGGACAATCCCCATCGTTGAATATGGCTGTATCGGCGAACTTCATTAGTCGGAATACGGGCATGCATTGGGTGACCTGTACGGGTGATGGTAACGATGATCTGGCCAAAATGGATCCGGCTATTGACGAATTGACGGACACATCCATTACCGTCAAATGGGGCACCGAAGGAGTATGTGCGGCAATCTTAAGCGGCTACAATTTGACCTATTGCAAGCGGTCCGACGGCAAGCCGGATAATTGTACAACCATGGAGCTGCCCAAAGATGTTACATCCTATAAAATTGAAAATCTGGAGCCCTATACCTTCTATACTGTCAAGATGTCCATGTATTCGCCAAAGCGTGCCAGTAAATACAGCGATGAGCTATTCCAGCGTACAGCCCAGGGGGCACCCACTCCGCCACGCCAACTGATGTACTTCAATGTGAGCAGCACGAGCGTGTTGCTCGCGTGGAAGCAACCGATCAAGGCGAATGGCATGCTGGTCGAATATCGGGGCACCATAACCCATGACAATATTACCACTCACTTCGATATGCGCACCCTTACCGCCGAGCTGATCAACAATGAGAAACACTTTGTATTAAACAATTTGACTGCGTATACGGAATATGAGATAAGTGTGCGTGCAAAGACCATACTCTACTCGGAGCCAAGCAATAAGATACGCTTTCGCACAACCGTCGGAGGTAGGTGTTCCGATTCTATTCCTTATTTAAATTTTTAATTCTTTGTCCTTATTGAAATATCGAGTTCTCTTAGAGATGCATTTTTTAATTATTCTTTATTGTTCATTCGTCAACATGTCCAATTTGAACAACAGCACAAAAGAACGTATGAACCGATATACAATTTATTTCGGTATATCGTTCATAATACCAGTAGCTTAAAACAACGCATGGTTCACTATCGATAAAAAAAAGTCTGTCTTAGCACTAGGTTCAGTAGTTCAGTAGTTCGCTAAGTGAACAGTTTTAATTTGAATTTAATATACATTTATTTACAATATTTATGTTCGAAATTATGTAATTAAAAGGACTTGTTATTTATTGCTTGCAGTGCCCTCGCAGCCTGTTGACCTGCAAGTGGATAATATACAGTGGAATACGGTGTTGCAGTGGAAGCCACCTAAGCGTCCGGCTGGACGATTGGAGTTATATGAAGTGGCCATAATTGAGAGGAATGCGAATAATACGATAATTAGCCAGCCACTCAGCTATATTAGCGCACGTCCAAATCTCACGTGTGTGATGATTACGCCTCTTTGTACGCCGTTGCATCGTTTCCACTACAAGGTGCGAGCCGTAAATGTGGAGCCATTGGAGCCAATCCTCTCAACACATGTGGATCAATTGTTAATGCAACGTCTAATGGAAAACCAGCAGTGTAATGCTGAGCCGTCAACGACGGCCAGCGAATGGATCGCCATACAAGGCTATTTCAATTTGAGTCGTTATCGTTTATACAAGTCGGCATGGACTACTCATGAGGTTAGCTGTTCGCCGGTACAAAACAGTATGAAAGCGTTTGTTACCCTCGCCAAAGCAATTATAATTTCAATATGTATCATTGGAATTTGTTACGCAATCTATCGCAAGGTATTGCAGATGTCGGATATTGATTTGGTGCTTCCACCGGGCATTGATGAGACCCTCAAGAAGCCCATCGAGATTGGCTCCAGTGGTGGCGGCACTGGTGGTAACGGTGGTGGTGGCGGCGGCGTTGCCAGCGGCATCATAACTCGAATCGATCTGCCAAGTTATTCGCAACATGATTTGCCGCAAGATTTTAGCAACGGCAATGAGAGTTCCAAGCTACTTTTGGCCAACAGCTCGAGTGGCGGTATGCTGGAGCAACGGGATGCGTATGAGGAGAGAACGTTAACAACGTTGCCGCCATCCAGCTACTTGTCGATGAGCCAAGGACTACTGCTTGACGACGATAATCAACTGGGCGCCACAGAGCTGCAGACAAGCGGCCAAACGAATCCAAATCCAAATCCAAATGCTGGTGGCTACATAAAGCCCACACAAATGAAGAACTGGTCAACGCCGAGCAATATGGCCAACACATTGCCCACAACCAACGGACAGTTGAGCATGTCTCTGAGTGGCTATGTACCTATTCAGGTGCTGCAGTCTCGAGCAGCACCGGCGCCCGCTACGTCACCGGTAGCGGCAGCAGCAGCGGCAGCGGCCACACAACCGCCTATTCACTTGCTCAACACGAGTAACTACGTACAGGCTGCCGATCTGCATAAGCTTAAGCCGCTGCCTCCAATGGGTACAGTAAATGGCATTCAGGCCATGCAGTCAACGCCAGCTGCAACGCCGCTAATGATGCCTAATGGCTTCGGCTATACGGCCATGGAGCAATTGCAACGCAATGGCCTGATCAAGCCAACGGCTGCTGGGGCAGCTGCAGCAACGGCACAGAATTCACAGCAAACCCCGCAAAGATTGCAAGCAAATATTGGTGGATATGTGACGCCGCAGGACCTAAATGCATTGGCACACAATCGTCATATGCTCTAAGTGAGATGATAACAGAGAAAGCGAGAGAGAGAGAGAGAGAGAGCAACACATACATACACATACATGGATCAGCTGCATTTGAAACATGCAGCCAGCTAGCAGCTACTATTGCCTTCCGTTAAGACATACAGAGATAGAGATTGAGATGGAGATGGAGAGGGAAAGGAAGAGAAAGGAAGAAAGGGAAAGCAACACTCACATTAAATATACATTTATAATAAATCAGTTCATTTAGCACACATGCACAATTTGTTGGCGCTCGCAGCTATTCATACACACGCCCACACATTGTACACACACACATGCGCCCACTTAGCCTGGCCAATTGTATTTAATAAACTATTTATATACTCTTCCCTTTGTATGGCCTATTAATTTGTAACTCTTACATTTTAATTGTACATCGGACATTATAATTTTAAATATTTGCCCTTTTTTTTTAAACTTATTTTGTATTTTTATTTTAAACATTTAATTTTAATACTTTTCATTTTCGTTTTGTCACGTGTTCGTTGCTAGTTTTTTCCCTTTTAATATAAATAATTAAATTTACATGACTACCTACTATAATTACATACAAACACAAATACATATACATTTATATAAATATATATATAAATATATACATATGTATATTACATATATATATATATGATTTAAGGATATAAATTATGTATACATAATATATATAAATATATATATATATATATATATATATATATATATATATATATATATATTTATATACACTCTACGTGAAAAGGAAAATGAAAAGATAACGAAACCCAAACTGGCATTTTTATTTCCTTTGTCGACTTGTCTTCCACTAGAAATTAATAATAAGTTATCGATAACCCCTAAAATGTTTATAATTTCAATCTATTAAATTAATTATATATATATATATATATATATTATGTATTATATTATATATATCTTGATTCTTAGGTTTCTGTTTTTTACTATTCATAATTTATGATTTGGGAAATTTATGCTTAAAATCCGCAAAAAATATATTTTTGATCAGGCGCAAGGTTGGCGTTATAGAAAGTTATCAATTTACAAATTGTGGCTTATGGATTATTACTGAAATATATACAGATATCTAGCAGTCAGGTCACTTTCACTTCGCTTGTATTTTAGTCACGTCAATTTCGTGTAAGCTCTATATCAATTTCTATACATTATTTTAAATACATTATTCATGCAAGCTGAATAGCTGCATAACTGTTATCACTGCACAACAGCCATCAGTGAAGACAGCAATTGATCATTTTAATTGACAGTCGTCTATCAGCGATTTGTTGTCTTAAGAATTCTGTGGAACGACTTAATTATGAAACGTAGATTTGGAATACTACGGGGAAATATTCTAGGGTTTTTATTATTTTGAGTTACATTGAAATTTTTATTGCGATAAGAAATATTTATATACATACATATGTACATAGAACAAGACGAGTGAATTGAGCCCTCCTCTCCGTTCGTATGTATCAACGCGTCTATCTCAGAACTTATAAGAGCTAGAGACTTGAAATTTTTGTTAAGCTTGCGTATACCACGCGCATATCGAGTTTGTTTCAAAAAATCGATAATTATTCCTGAATAATTGTAATCGACTTGAAACCATATGAAAACCATATTAGCTAAGATCTTTTCTATTTTTCATCTTAGAAGCGAGAGTCTTCAAATTTGGCATACAGCTTTATGTATATTCTTAAAAGAATTGCCTTATTTTCCTCAAAATCTTGAAAATTATGTTTAGATATGGCATATATGTGAAGGATTTTGGTTTCTAAAAACAAAAAAAAAAAATATTTACATCAACTGGAGAAAGTTTCTCAAAATCCAAAAAATAAAAAAAAAAAAACAAGTAACGAAACTCTAGTCGAGACTGCTCGACTAAGAGATACCCTGAATCCATTGAGCTGTAATACCAATCATAAAAAGATTCATTTATTCATCAATAGTAAACCACACAAACAAACACATGCATGCACGAACATGCACGTAATATGCTCACTGCGCAGTTTTGCGGCTGCAGAAGAGGCTGTGCTATGGAAACTTTATTGTTTAATAACTTTTTTTCTCGACATACGTTCTTAATGAAATTTTCGGGGAATGATTATGACATCCAAATGTACCTATTTGCCAAATTTCAAGTCTCTAATATTTGATATACGTGAGTTATCGTTTTTGTTGTATTGTGGGCGAAAGGGGCGTGGCATCAAAAATAACAAAATGTGCGGATTCAAAATAGCAATCAAACACAACTTAGTGCACGATTCTATCTTTAACGGTGTGCACGCCAGACCTAAAAAATAAAGCGATATTTTCGATAATTATCGATTATAAGGAAATGGGATGAGTTATCGAAAAAAAAAATAAACTTGTACAGCGTATGGTATTATCGAGCATTTTGCTTTTTATTTGAAGTCTCTAGCTTTTGTGGTTGCAGAAATCCAGGTGTTTACACGGACGGACGGACGGACGGACAGACGGACAGGGCTAGTTCAACACAGCTCATCGAGCTGATCAAGAATATATATACTTTATGGGGTGTGGCACGCCTCCTTCTGCCTGTTACATACATTCGCACAAAAACATTATACCCTGAAATTTCCATTTTCAATGGATTCAGGATATAAAAACATTATACCCTTTTTTCCCATTTTCAATGGGATCAGGGTATAAAAACCAAAAAATTAATATAATTGAACAATTAAAAATCATGTTTTAAGTAACTATATATATTTTTATTTACATATTTATTCATGGCTTATCAGTAGTGGGCATTCACAAGCTATGAGTGATGACGAGCAGCGCCTTGAGAGTAGTTTATAAGCTGACTTCACGGAGAGCGTGCTCTTAAAAACAAATTGCAGCACAATAATATCGCACAATATTAAAAAACACATATTTATACATCATTTATACATCATTTATGACGACAGTGCTCTGGAGGGAATTCGAAATGCTGCGTTCTGTTATCTTTGGTGTTGTGATTGCCAGCTTTTGGTGTGTCCAGCGGTGCCTGGGCGACGGCAGTCTTCTCGATCATTTCCATCTGGAGACATCCAAGGGCAATTTACGCGAGGGCGATGCCTACAATGTTAGCTGCTGGTCGGACAATCTCGAGGCATTGCACACGATCTGCGGCGACGGCGGCGTGGAGCGATTGTATATGCAGGCGCGGCATACGAATCTCACTGTGAGTGTGCTGAATAACGGCACAATTTACCATACGGTCGAGTCGGCGCGGCCAAAGCACGAGCGGCTCTTTGGCTACGAGTGCCTATGCAATGGCATATGCATACTCTCCTTGTTCTTCGGAGTGGGCGTGCGGCTGCAGATCGACGACTTCGATTGCCGGTTCGAGGATACCACAAGTCCGGCGCCGTTCAATTGCAGCTTCAGCAAGCCGGCGATGAACGATGTCGTGGATGCCAGTGCCAGATACACGCTGTGGCATGACAATCAGACTATCGAGTGTCAGCCGCTTGGCCCAGGGCTGCAGATGCAGTGCATCGGACGGCTGAATAATTTCAAAAAATTCTTCAACTTCACAATTGCCATGCAGGATCAATTGGGCGAGCAGCTGAACCACTTTCAGTTGAGGCGCGATCAGATGATTGTGCTGGAGCCGCCCGGAGCCGATCTGAATGTGAGCAGCTTGAACAGCTCATCGATTTGCCTGGAATGGAGCGCTAAGCGCTCAACCAATCACATCGGCTATACCATAGAATGGTCGAAGCTGCTGCTAGTGCAGCCGCCAAGCGACATAAACAACAGCACCGTGACCTGGTCGCCAGTGGAACAGGCTACGAACAAGGAGCGTTTATGCCTGCATCACCTGCCGCATCCATATTACAACTATACAATACAGCTGAAGCGTCGCTATGACTCTGCCCGCTGGAGCCAGACATTTAGCTACAGCTTCCACACACAGCCGGAGCTTCCGGCACGACCGCCGCTCATCTGGCCCAGCGCCTATCACATCGAACCCAACGTAGCGAACGAGCTACACGTCTACTGGCAACAGCTGCCCCAAGTGGAGCACAACGGTCCATGCTTCACCTACAACGTGACCATACAAAGGGTCGGCGATGCGAATCCAATCACGTGAGTCAGCTTTTTCATCGCCTTCGCCCGACTTGAGCCAAGCCTTATCAGTTCAATGATTTCATTGGCGCTGGGATTCGTATTAAATTGTACTTCGCGGCAGCATCTGTTAGTCACGACTAAAGCTTGTCGATCGGCTGGTCAGTCAGTCAGTCAGTCAGTCGAAAAATCAATTTTGTTTTTCAATAAGTCCTTCATTCAGTCAATCAAGCAATCAATCGGTCAATTAGTCAATCAAACTGTAAGTCAATCAATCAATCAGGCAGTTAATCAATCAATCAACACAACAAATCAGTCATTCAATCAACTTTTCCATCAGTCCTTCACAAATTTAGTCAATAATTTAATCAGTCAATCATTTAATCGGTTAGTCAATCAATCAATCTCAGCCTAGTGCTTGGGGTGCTTCAAAAATGTAAGTCGATTAATTGACTATCGATTTACTATTATTATAATATATCGATTCTTAGAAAGTGATTTCATAGCTTATAGGAAATATTTCTGATAGAGTAATTCTCAATTAGATGATCGATTAAAAATGTATTGAGAGTACAATGTGTCCAATGAGTAAATAATTAAATTATGTACTTCTGAATGATACTATTTTTGGGCGCTGATCGATTTGAGCCAATTATCGATAGTTCGAAGTATCGATAATTGTGTCAACTTACCACATGCATCGATGTCATATTCCATTGATTAAACTAGTAAATTAATCGAGCTGTGCATCGAATTATCGAACATTTTAATCATAGACTTATCGATATATCACGTAAGCTACTAATTTAATATGAATATGAATAATTCATTCTCGATATTTGGCTTTAGTTTAGTCAATAAGATTTCTGCTTCTCCTTTTCAGAAATGCCAGAGTGACAATCGAGTCGAATAGAGCGATAATCCGCGACCTGGAGCTGAGGAGGCATAGCTTTACGATAATCGTGCGCAGCCAGAATGCGTTGGGCAGCTCGTTGAACAGCAGCCGGATACGAATACCGCGACTGCTGGAGGCGACGCGAGCACGACGCGTGCCCAGGAACTTGGCCATTGACACGGTGGAGCGAGAGAGCGAGAAGCGTCAGAGGTTGACCTGGTATCCGGCTGAGGAGCAGCAGCTGCTGATCGGCTACACCGTCTATTGGTGCAGCTGGAACACAACGGATCGCAGCCAGTGCAACGCGAGCTTGGCCATCGAGTCCGCCGAGGTGAAGCGCTGCAGTCAATGCCAATACGAGCCGCTGTCGGGCCTGCCGATCGGCGCCTACAACTGGGCCGTTTCGGCCAATTATGATGAGCGCGACGGCGCTGGCAGCGGCGGCATCTCCTGGCTGGCCTGGTACCACGGGCCGCACGTAACGTCGATCATCGCCTCGGATCCACTGCATCAATTAATCATTATTGCGGTGATTCTGCTCATCGGTTGCATATATTTCTTAGTTCAGAAGTATCGCTATATGGCCGATATCAAAGTGGATCTGCCCGTGGGTCTGCACAGTGTGCCGGCACTGGCCAAAGTGGAGCAAGACTTTCCACTTCTAGAGCAGCAACAGCAGCAGCCGGACGAGAAGAAAGCTGCGAGCCATCAGCATCAGAGGACTTTCGATTACACCTTTCAGCTCTCGCCGGTGCTCTTTGGCAACTTCCGACCACCGGACACGGTACAGCTGATAGCCGCTCAGCCAATGCAGTATGTCAACACGTCGAGTCCGCCTACGCCCACAGGAGCAGCCGCTAAACTGGCCACATCTCAGGCCAAGCACTCGGAATATATTTGCATGCAACGCGCTCAGCCGCCAGCCCAAGTCACAGGGTATGTGAGCATATGCTAAAGCATTTCGATTGCATAGCTCTTGCTCACTCTATCTTACTCACTCTCTCTTACTCTGTCTCTCTCTTTCTCTCACTTCGATCAATATTCCCATACTTCCTTCCTTTAATTCAGTTAAGCAGAGAGACAAAGACACAAATACCACTTAGATATAGCAATATTGTAAATATTTACGATTTAAATTTAACTAGCGCTGTACGTGCGTCCGTCCGTCCTCCTATGGGCGCCTGTCTATTTGTCCACCTCTCGGTCCGTGTTAGGCTACACTATAAGTCGTGTATACCATACGAGCTAAGCTTTTTATACCCTGAATCCTTTGAAAGTGGAAAATCAGGGTATAATGTTTTTGTGCAAATATATGTAACAGGCAGAAGGAGGCGTGCCACACCCCAAAAAGTGTGGCTGAGCTGAGTTGAACTAGCCCTGAAGCTATAGACTTCAAATAAAAATGCTGCAAAATGCTCGATAATACCATACGCTGTACGAGTTTATTTTGTTTTTTTTCGATAACTCATCCCATTTCCTTATAATCGATAACTATCGAAAATATCGACAGACGGACAGGGCTAGTTCAATTCAGCTCGTCGAGCTGATCAAGAATATATATACTTTATGGGGTGTGGCACGCCTCCTTCTGCCCGTTACATACAATCGCAGAAAAACATTATACCCTGAAATTTCCATTTTCAATGGATTCAGGGTATAAAAACTAAGAGCGGGTGGGATTAGGGTATCCCCTAGTCGGGCACGCCGACTAGAGTTTTCTTACTTGTTTTTATTTTATATAATATATAATATATAATATAATATTCCAAAGGGAATGCTTCAAAACTTTTACCGAAAACAGTGATTCGATAACTGCAAAGGATCTTCTGACTTGATCATTAAAACTATTCAACTAGTCGAACACATACAAATTGTAGGCTTTTAATAGAGTGACCCAAAGTCGAAGAGTTAACAATCTTCGCCGAAAAAGTCAAAACTACTCAGCAAATAGCACTTTTAATGATTTATGAATGAAATTTGCAAAAATTGCTTAAGTGTAGGCCTTCGTATACCTCCCCAAACAAAAAAGAGGCATCCGAAAATATATATATGTATATCAGATATGCATCCAATATAATCAATTTAATACAAAAAATAATTGTAAAAAAAATAAACCAACCAAAAAAAATAAAATTAATTTTAAGAGTCAACCGCGTGCAGTAAAAGAATAACGCCTATGTAGATGCCTAAATGTTATACATATAGATCATATACATATATGTGGCTGTGGCTAGAGTTAGTGATAAACATGAACATAAACACCGATAAATTCCAAAATTCAGAGATGCGAAGCATCCGTCCTGTTACCGTGCCATTTGTAGGATCCAGAATAGATGAAGTTATTCTCGACGCACTTGCGATCGGCCTCGGCGGGACCACGGGAGCCGTACGCATAGGCTATGGGTGGGATGCGCTCGTGCTCGATCTTGTGCAGGATCGGTGTGAAGATGCGCCACGCCTCGCGTAGCTCGTCGGAGCGCACGAAATGCATTTGGGAGCCGCAGAAGACGTCCAGAATGAGTCGCTCGTAGGCATCGGGCAGTACGGAGTGCTTGTAGCGATGCTCATAGGTGAGATCCAATTCGGTCTCCTCAATGTCGAAGGTAATGCCCGGACTCTTGGTCATCATCTTGAAGTAGAGCGCCTCGCCCGGCTGCACACGTATCACCAGCTCGTTGCGCTTCGAATTGCCCTCAAAGATGTCGCCGGGCACATCCTGATATTGGATGCGCACCTCGGCCTTGCGCTCGTTCAAGGCCTTGCCGCAGCGCAGTATGAACGGTACGCCCTGCCAGCGCTCGTTGTTGATCTGAATGACGGCCATGGCATAGGTGGGCGTCGTCGATGTTTTACTAACAGTTGGATCATCCAAATAGCCCGACTGCTCCTCGGCTGTCTTCCCTGCGGGATTGCCAACATATTGACCCAATACCATGTCGCTCAGCTCCAATGGCTTGATGCACTTCAGCACTTTGACCTTCTCGTCACGTATATCATCCGGATGGCAGCTGCATGGCTTCTCCATGGCCACCAGCGATAGAATTTGCAGCAAATGATTCTGCATCACATCCCGTATGATGCCGAACTCATCGAAGTAGCCGCCACGTCCCTGCGTGCCGAACGGCTCCTTAAACGTAATCAAGACGGATGCAATATTTTCCCGATTCCATGTGGAGCTCAGTATCTTGTTGCCAAAGCGTATGGTCATCAGATTTTGCACCATCTCTTTGCCCAAATAGTGATCGATGCGATACAGTTGCTCCTCCTCGAACAGGCCGGCCAAGTGATCGCTAAGCGCCTTCGAGGTAACATCATCCCGGCCAAACGGCTTCTCAACGATCACACGATTCCAGCCGCTAACAAAAGACATCAACGCATCATTATATACGTTCCATTTGGAAGGGGGATATTCGATTCACTCACCGCTTGGACATGCAATTGTGCTTGATGTTAAACGTGACCTGGTTGTAGACTGTGGGCGGCAATGCCAAATAGAAGATGCGATTCGCAGCCAGTCGATTCTCAATTTTCTCCAGGTGCTGATTGAGCGTCTCGTAACCGGACGCTTCATCATATGGTCCGGCCACATAATTATTCAACGCCCAGAATTCATTATATTTTGTTTGCTCATGCGGTCGCACCTGTCAATGACATGGATGTTGTCAAGTGCATAAAATATATATTGATGACTGTATGTGTACAGTATATTTGTTTTGTATCCGCCCCCTTTTGTATGTGCATCTGTCCATTCGTCAGGACTCTTGTCTGATCGTCCGTCTCTCTGTCTTTGTCTGTCTGTCCTTCCGTTTGTCTGTCCTTCCGTCTGTATATCCGCCCGTCCCGTTGTCTACCCGTCCGTCTGTCCATCCGTCTTTGCACCCGTCCTTTTGTATACCCGCCCGTCCAGTTGTCTACCCGTCCGTCTGTCCATCAGTCTGTCCACTCGTCCATCTGGCCGCCTATCAATCCGTCTTTGCACCAATCCACCTGTCTACCCGTCCGCTTTACCCGTCCGCTTTACCCATCCGTCTATCTGTCCGTCTGTCCACTCGTCCATTTGTCCGTCCCGTTGTCTACCCGTCCATCTGTCCATCAGTCTGTCCACTCGTCCATCTGGCCGCCTATCAATCCGTCTTTGCACCAATCCACTTGTCTACCCGTCCGCTTTACTCGTCCGCTTTACCCATACGTCTACCCGTCCGTCTGTCCACTCGTCCATTTGTCCTTCTGTCTATCCGTCCGTCTATGGCTCTACGACTTTACCTTCATGTAAGTTTCACAAAGCGTCTTCAATTGATCCACTGTCATCTTGGAGCGTGCATAGCCGCAAATTTTTGTTGGCTTTGGCAGCAGATCGTCGCGATACAGCCACCATAATGTTGGATATATCTTCTTCTTAGCCAGATCGCCCTGTAAATGAAATTGATTTGCCGTTTCATAGAGCTCACTATTACTATTATTTGCATTTGCATCTTACCGATGCGCCAAACACCACAAAGGTATGTGGTATCTGACCATCGAAGTGTGTGCCCTCGCATATCATGGTTGAGCACTTGAGAGTATTGATGATGCGATCCAAGGTGCCCGAAGGCTCTGAGCACTTGCACTCTAAACAAAACAAGAGGAAGAAGAAGAAGAAGAGGATGGTATATATAAGAAATGGAATGTATAAAGGTTGTACGAGGGTCAGGCGTTATGGCTATATGTATTTTCGGGAGATCGACTCTGCCGCGCGTATCGTACGATCCACTGACCAGAAATGACAAATGCTCTCAGCTTGACTTTCAAACGTTGACTATATCTTGGTCCCCAGCTCATACCTGTATGTCAGATAAGTGCATATAATAAATATATATATTTATATGTATTGACATCGCAATAACAGCTGAAAGTCAGAGACGGAAATCGTTTGGTCTCGCGCTTCGTTCGCATTGCTTTTGGTTTCATTATTTACTTTGTTAGGGAATCGAATAACATAGAAGATTCATATAACAGATAATATAATTCACAAATTATACTTATCTATATTTATTCATCTTATATATTTGTAAATACTGTTTTTTACTTTCAACACGTTTCTTGAGCAAATCACATCTAACTATATATGTATATAAGATATTATATTTGATGATATAGCTAGATATGTTATTATATATGACCTACTTAAGAAACGAAAGATCTGGATATATACCTATTTATATATATTATAGTTTTATATATATATAAAACTTTCAATTATAACTATCAGATATTGCTGAACTAGACTTAGATAATTTCAGTCTGCATATATTATTTAACTAGCTTTATAGTAGAGTTAGACAAATCTATATATGTATACATATATAATATATTTTCAATTTCAGTAATCTATTAAATCTCATCAAATTACAGCTGAAGCTGAAACGTATCGCATAGCGAGCGTTTACTATAGTTGTACTGCGCTGATACGACATGCAGAAATGCAATAACAGCAATATACTAAATGATATAAAAAAAAACTTGTTTTTTTTTTTGTGTTTCTTTTACTTTTCTTTTAACTGCCTTTTAGCGGCATATTTTTGTGCTTATTTCTTGATTTCAATGTTTTTTTCTTACGCCTACAAGATGAGTCAGCATCATGTTTAGCAAGGCATTGAAATACATTTTGAAAGGCTTTTTATGCACACACACACACGCACACAGAGGGACGCACACGTGTGGCGTGGTATGTATGTAAACCATTCATACATGTGTAATAATTTACGTGTACATTTTCAATGTCATTAGCATTGGCTAATTCTCAATGCCAGTGCACGCTCTCTCATTCGCTCTCTCTCCCTCTGTCCCGCTTAACTTTAACTTGAAAGGTTAACATTAGCGCATTAATCTTTGACGTGAATGCAAATAACAACAACATATAATTGGAGAATGAGGTAAAGTGATTGGGAATTGCGATAAGCCGACGGGAAAGCTTTGTAGGTGACCCTTTTACCTAAAGAACACAATTTGAAGGGCATTCTTTTGCGCGCGCTCCCTCTCACTATATCGTTCTTCTATTCTCTTTTGGTATGCAACGCTGTAACGCACATTGTACGCCACCTGTTACGTTTCCCAACACCAAAACCAATAACATGCACCACCGTCTCCAGCTCCCCTTGTTTCATCACTAACTGCATGCTTGCATTCATTGAGGATTCGCTTACAATAAGCGTAAATCGTACGTTAACTTACCCATGCTTATTTTAGTTGTATTTACTAACTGCTGTTTGTTTACTTATTTTTTATTGACAGTCTCTTGTGCTGTGAGTTTTGTAAGCCAACTTTGTTTAGTCTCTTGTGCGTCAATTAATCAAGCTGTTGGCCAATAATTTGAATAAAGGTCAAGTGCAGAAAAAAAATTGGATTTCGCTGCGGTTGGCAACACACACGACTGCACTTGCACGCAAGCGCAACGTGAAGTTTGTATTAATCGTTTTTCTTTTTCTTTTTGGTTTGGTCTTTATTTTTGTTTAGTCTGTGTTGTTTGAAGATAAAGGTTTAGCTTTATGTGGCTCTTGTTTTTTTTGTGAGCCCTCAAATGTTCACGATATGTAGCTTGAGACGATCGCTGCGCGAATGCGCCAAAGCAAATGTGCAAAGCGAACATAAGCAGCGTCAACAACCAGCAGCAGCAACAACAACAACAAGCACACACTGTATATAATGTGTAAAAAAAATACAAAAACAATGACAGAGAGAGAGAGAGAAAGAGCGGGCGAACTTGTGATATTTTCAAGTTGAATACGGCCAATGTGCCGGCTCTCTGTTGTGCATAGGCGCACACACACGCACACGCACATGTACACAGCTCTGCTAATAACGAAAGGCGTAGCCAGTGTTAGACAATAACAACAACAAGAAATGCTTTTAAAAGCTGGTAAAATGCGCTAAATACGCAATGTCATGATTTCAAGTACATTTACATGGAGCCAAGAAGTAATGAAAGTGTTAATATACGCTTATAACATAGATCATAGCCCAAATGTTATTTATAAATATATATGTTAATAAATTAAGAATAATTAATAAACACAAAATGAAGAATTTTTTATTTTAATTTCAACTAAATTTAAAAAAAATAAAATATAAAAGTCAATTTTCTTAATCTGAATTTAACATTTATATAGTTTATTTTGTTCATTTGTAGAAATTTTGTTTATTTAGTTGGTTATCATTTGCTTCATTTGAAGCTCTCAATACAAACTATTTTTCTTGTTAGCACAAATAGTTATTTTAGACCCCAACGCGCCTAATACTTTTTTCCAACTTTCCGGCTTGGTAAAAATTGTTGGAATTGCTTAGCTACTAGCTGAAGGTCATTCAGATTGGGGACATACCTACATATCTGTAAATCTGTTCCAAAAGATTCACCTGCATAGTACTGTGTCTATATATATATATATATATATGTGTGTGTGTGTGCTTAAGAGCTTATCAGTTGTCTCAACAGGTAGTTAAAAGCCTCAGGTGAATGTAATCATAAAATACAACACCTAAGAAATTTGCCATACAAATAAATATAAGTATATACATATAAGTAAACATCTACATATACATATATATTTATCCATATGCAGTGAACGCTTTTTTGACGTAAACTTTGTCTTTCTAAGATTAACTCAATCAATAATTCGCAATCCTTCAATTTTGAGGATGTCAGCTTATTGGTTGATTTCGTTCAAAAGCTCTTTCAATGCATATTTGTGTCTCTTCATTGTTGCTTTAAAATGCCAATAAAGAAATCGTTCTTTAATTTATATTTACAAAGAAATTAGGAATAAACTTCGAGAACATCATATACAAAATTACAAACAATCAGTTTTGCACGATTCGTGTAGAATAACAGTCTAAAACCGCATCGAATATATACATGTATATGTAAATTTATATATGCTATATACATATCTCCTCAACATATATATGTATTATGAATGTATGCATAGCACATGCAGTAAACACGTATTACAATTTTATTGTATCATTATTTTTGCTGTTTTCTTTTTGGTTTTTCTTTTTGTTATTTTTTTTTTGTTTTTTTTTTTTTTTTTTTTTTTGTTTGTTTCAAATTCGACCTTGTGAGTGCGTTGTTGTTGTTCGTCCTATTGGTAGACATGCAATGTGGACATTTATAATCGATCCGCTTAGCATAATTTCAAATGCTATGCGTTGATCGATTGTGGAGCGCAGGTGAGTGTTTGGACAAGTACCGTTACCAAATGTCTTCGGCTGTCAGTAAAAAAGCACAGAGTGGAGAATCACTCGATTTCTTCGCTCCTCAAAATCTTGTATCATTTCATCGATATCATTATCGATATCGTTTGATTTCGCCATCTGCAAATTAAGCAATAAGCCAGCACACGAAATGTAAATAATGATAGAAAATTAATAAAATACACAATTTAAATACCAAATTTAGCATGTCCGTTATTAAAAAGGCGCCCATTAGCGCATCCTCAGCATTGTCAACGACATCGACATTTAGCACATGGACTGGACGATTATCAACAGAGTCCATTGATTCCATATGCATCACAACCAAATCATAAACACGTTCCTCTACCGTAATAATAATATCAAATTGTTCTTTGGTTTCTTGAAAGCGTTCTGGGCACTTTTTGATGCGACGATTTCGGTCCAGCATATGTAGCAGACCATTCTGTGTATAACTGAAAGACCAGTTGAAAATGTACAATTAATGACTCATAAATTCAGTCAACTTACAATTCTTTGTCCTTGGCTTCCAGATCACGATATATTTCCTCGTAGCTGGTACCAAATTCGTAAACATTGGGCTTATCAAATGCGATACCGGGTAGTTTAACCCGTTCGCCGGTGCCGTAGGAGCGCACGTTGAAGCCCTTTTTGGCGAGGAAATTGTGCGCCTCCATAGAGCGATTCATGTTCGATGAACAGACGACAGCAACGGATAGCTTACTCGGGTCAGTCATGTCAGTTTTGGCAGTGTACTTGATTGCGTTAAAAACCAATATAAAATACGACAGAGATTATCAACGGAATGACAACGGTCTTCGTCAATAATCTTACAATGCGTGAGGTAAGGCGATAGACTGCGACAGACAAAACAAATAATGGCGGTCGGTCGATAGATACCAGTGATGCTTTAAAAGCAATTGAATATCTATAATTAGTGTGACCATATGCCAGACACATTATTTATTTGAAATTGGCTGGTAACGCTATAGACTGACAGACTGTTAAAAAGGCGTTACAATTATAAATATAAAACCAAATACTTAATAAATATTATTAGAGCTACTAATTATCTGTAAATATTTTTTTTTTTTAAAAAAACTTAGTATTAGTAATAATGTTTATTGAATAAAATCAATAAAGAAATAAATAAAATAAGCATTTTCAGCATTTCGATGGAATTTATGTACAATGTTTATACATATGTATGAATTTATGTACATGTGCTATGAATGTTTGGTATGTACGTTGAAGTAGACGCAGAATGTTGATATGTGGCAAGTTGGAACGGGCAACAACCAGACGTCAAGCTCCCTAGCTGATGCAAAAGAGCGCACGCCCTGTGCCCCATCCAGATCCAGCCGGAGCCCGAGGAATGCGGCTTAGCAAGTTGAAGCTGTCGCTGCTACTTTTGCTGTTGTTGGTGGCACACCAACACGCGCTCGATTTGCCTATACCCTATAGACACACACACATATACAAATGCAGATGTGCAACATAGACAGAGCGCCGATCAGGTTCAGGTTATTTGCTTGCTGCACAGTGAACTCAAATTGATGTTTTTCGGTTATTACCAATTTTTAGTTAATAGTGAATTTACAAAAAAATATTTTATTTTTAGTAGAATTTTTAATATTTTCATTGGCCAGCATCAAGTGAAAACCTTAAACACATTTATTGATAGCAGTACTAATAGATTTGTACCACTATGAAACGGCGTTGTTTGTTTTTTTTTTTTTCTTAGCGTCAGCCTTGCGTCCAGCTCACTCGTTCGCTCTATCTCTTCCCTACGCATACAGAAGCAGTCGTATATGTGTTGCCTTGTTAACTGGTTATGCGAATAATGGAAGCAGCAACAGCAGCAGTGGCAGCAGCCCCTGCGGCTAGAACCAACGGCTGATGCCGACTGCGGTTCGGGCTCGTGTTCGGGAATAGTCGTTGTTTGTCACTTGATCGCTCATCGTTCACTTGTCGTCCGCTCTATTCACGCATACATTCATATATATAGTATGCACACACACGCACACATGCAAATGCAAGTGTGTTGAGTCGCCTGTCTCTTCGCTTGACTCCGTTTTGTTTTGCTCGTGCTCGTCCAGTTGCTGCTCATGCCTCAAGCTCGTCGTGTCGCGTTTTCGCTCCACGCTCTCTCGCTCTCTCCCTAAAAAATGCCGCTGCTGGAGCACAGGCAGGCCTAGACCCGTTCCGTTCATCGGCTCACACACACACACACATTTAGCCAGCCAATTTTTCAATTAATTTCGGGCTACTCAAAATATTATTTAGTCATGGCTATGCAAATGTCACAGCCGCGCAACGGAAATTAAAGAAACGACAACATCGAAAAACGCCAATAAACAAAAAAAAAAAAAAAAACAAATAAAGAAACAGAAAAAGAAAAACATAAATAAAAGGTAAACTTGTTTAACAACTCGCCAAAATGCATTGCAGTGTTTACCATACATACATACATGCACACAAATACACAAATGTACATATGTATGAATGTGCATATATTTTTATTTGTTGTTTTTTTTTCGGTGTTTTGTGCATGTGCCAAATTGCAAGGTAATCAAAATTTCGCCTCAAGCCATCTGCGAAATCAGTGTAAGAAAAAACGTTAAGAAAACACACAGGCGAAAGTACTTGAACGAAGTTTAAATACTCTAGCTGCTACAGAATTACGATATTCAAGATATAGCATATACATATGTATATGCAGACAAGCAAATTGGAACCTGGATTTTTGTTTAGCTTAATCAAAGCTTAAATATCTTAGCTGAGCGCCATGTGACATTTAATGTACGATCTATTGCAAATGCAGAATTTTAGCAAATTATTAAACCAACTTTCTAAAATAAAAGCTGATAAAGATACGATATTCAATATGCAATTTAAAATCCATGCAATATATTTAGGCAATATTCTTAGATGCAATTGAAATGCGGAGTAATGTGGGGCCTGAGATTGAGCATACACGATATACGATATTCAGTATATAATATTTTATATATTATATTATAACTGTATGGTATTTAATGAATGTCTTATCACTATATGATATTTTAAACACGATATTCAATATATTATATTAATATAATATTCAATATACGATATGTTAAATATATAAACAATTGATTTAGTCAATTTCTTAGATGAGCTGCAGCTTAGAAGATCCACAATGTAAATGAAATTACGATATTCAAGGAAAGCCTTAGATTAGATAGATTGCTATCTAATCAATTGTTTTAAATATAATTCAGTTCGATGATCTTAAACAGTTGGTCTAAATTCCTAAAAGTCGACATCTTTTTTTATTAGAAAAATTTACAAAAATCTTATTCTTATCTATATATATATATAACTAGACTTTACAGCAGTCAGAGTTATAGTGAGATAGCCACTTTAATCCTCTCTTACTCTTCCTTTTGGTTTTTTAAGAACTTTCCATGGGTTAACGAATATGCCCACTGCTGCAAGGGCATAAAACGCTAGTTAGCCAAAAAAATTGCGCTTAATTAATTTGAATTGTGGTTTCTACTTAAATATGCCAAGGATTTTGATCAAGAAATTTTGAAGCTGTCTAAAATTACGTGTATTTTTGTGGCTTTCTTTTATATTCTAATAACACTGGAGTATATCGTATGTAAATGGATCGGTTAAGGAACTCGACTCTACGTGCCGCTAGCCACTTAATTCTCATTGCTCTGGCTCAAGCTGAGCGTGCGAATGCTTCTGCATTTCGTATCTCTATCTAAGTGTCTGACTAGCTGGGTGTATCCAAGTATCTGAGCGACTCAGCTTGGCCGTGGCATGATAAACAGTGCTGAAGAAGGCCATTAAAACGGTGCAGAGCCAAATGAGTGGGGGAAATTGAAGAGCAGAACAGAACACAACAGAACAGAAGAGAGAAGACGATAAGAGAATGCATGACAAGAAGGGGCCTACAACTCAACCAATTAGATGACGATCCTACACATTATGGGGCCAGAGTTGAGACTCAGCTCGAGGTAAATCTTGGATTTTTGGGAAAGTTGTTTTGGGCTCGTTCCCTTGCTGCGTCCTCAAGCAGAAATTGAAATAGGGCTAACTCAACTACAGAGCAACGCTACTTGATCCGAGGGCTGCCCACAGTAATCCTTGTCCTCGGCCTCCACTGAGTGCCTTTGGGCCGCCTCATTGTCTTCAGTGGGTTTCCTCCGCAATACCTTTTCGGCTAAGTCAGACCATTTGCTAAGCATTTCTCATTGTACATCTATTATGATCTAGACATTGACTTTACCACCAGCTGCTGCCAGGCTGATCCATTCTTCTGTTTCATCTACCGCTGCAGCCATGACTACCCAAAAAAAAGGAAATTAAAAAAAAATTAACAAAATTATTATTATATTATATATATATTATTATCATTGCTTCACTTTGGTCATTATTATTAATTGCCATCAATATACTAGTCATTAGCATTAGCATTATCATTAGTATATTTATTAGTATTTCTATTATGTTTGTCATTATTATTATTATTATAATATTCTTGTTATTATTGGCATTATCATTATCTCATCATTATATATATTCCATGATTATTAATATTTTGATTATCATTATACATTTGATTTTAGCTGTGATTCACTTTTGTACTGGTCATGAGCAATGTCATTATTATTATCATTATTATAGCCATTATCATCATTATTACTATATATTCTATGATTACTAATATCCTGATTCTGATAATTTTGATTTTAGCCTGTGTTATTACGATAAGATTCACTTTTATTTTTGTCATTATCATTATCATTATTATCATTATCACTATTACTATGACTATTATTATATTGCATACATAATTTCAGCTTCATAGACTTTCCGGCACAAGGCATTCATTATGTGAACCATCCATGGAACATTGCGTTGCGAAGCAGACTTAGCCAGCCTGCAGCAGCAGCAGCACCACCAGCACCAGCACCGGCAGCAGGTGCCACTGGCGGCATAGCGTCATAGTCGAAGCGGGGGCTGAAGAAGCAGGAGCAAAACAGAGAGTGAGAGAGAGAGAGAGACAGTGGGAAGACTCTCAACTAGCTGGACAGGAAATGCTGAAGCACGCCTCAAATGCGAGCAGCGCCACAGCCGCTGCGCCCGTCAGCGGACAGCTGCTGCGCACTGCCAACAGCAACGGCAACAACAACGGCAACAGCAACGGCAATAGCAACGGCAGCAGCAATACCAACAACAGCAATTGCAATGGCAACAACAACAGCAGCAATCCACCCCCAGTGGCAGTGGCAGGAGCAACAGCAACCACCGCCACCACCATTGCGACGAGCCCCGTGCCAAACGCAGCGGCAGCGGCAGCCGCGTCGGCGGCAGCAACTGCTGGTGCATCGCCGACACCGGTGGCAGCTGCCGTTGCCAGCACGGCACGCAACATACACCTGCGACCGCCGCAGCCGCTCAATATATCCGCGCTGAATGCGTCCAATTCCATGCTGAACGGTTGTGTGAGGAGTGCGGCAAATGCATCGACGTTGCTCAATATTGCCACGCAGGCGCCACTGAAGCCGCTGACGCCGCTCACGCCTAATGGCAATTGCAATGGCAACAGCCTGCACCATCACACCTACACGAATCAGCACATGTTGGCCAGCAGCAGCAGCAGCACGCATCAGCATCAACAACAACAGCAGCAGCAGCCACAACCACTACACCTGCCACACCATTCCCTCAGCAACAACAACAACAACAACAACAACAATATTAATAACAATATGCATAACTATAGCCACTGCAACAATTTGGGCATCAATCCAAATTCAGTGCTGCAGACGACTGTAAAGCCGACCAAACACGGCCCAGGACCACGCGAAGTGCTGACCAGCTTGGGCTTGCTTTGCTTAGGTGAGTGAAGCACACTTTTTAATTTGAATTGGCAGCACTCGATCTATTTAGAGTGCTTTGTGCGTTTGCATAGTGAGTGTCATCCCAGCATAAATAAACATCTTGACAAGTGTCATTACAGCATAAGCACTGCAATGTGATAAGAGCGTTACCAGCTTAAAGTTTTTACAGATATGATCTGCGTGCACTTTCTTTTTCTATGCAGTGTTGCCAGCTTACTATTATAATTTGACAGGTGTCATTCCAGCATAAGCAATGCACTGTGCTAAAAGCGTTGCCAACTTAAAATGCTTACAGATACGATCTGCGTGCACTTTCTTTTTCTATGCAGTATTGCCAGCTTACTATTATAACTTGACAGGTGTCATTCCAGCATTTAAATTGCACGCTCTTTTCTTTGCAGTTTCACTGCTGTTGGCGCTGCTATCGTTGATCTTTCTGCTAAAGATCTCGCCGAACAGCCGCGAAGATGCGCTGACGCGCAGCATCAGCAGCGACGATTTTATTATCGTTTACGACGTGACATTGGCCCTATGCGCTCTGTCGCTCTCGCTGAATCTGTGCTGCCTACTCGTCTGCGCCATACAATTTCTATTTGCCGTCAAGCTGTTGCGCTCGCCCATGTTCGATGGCCGCGACAATAAGTATTTGGAAAAGTCGAGTGCCAGCCGAACGTGCGCTGTGAGCGGCTTCTTCATCTCCATACCCGTATTTCTCACTGGCATCATATTGTACACCTTCAATCATTTCCACTCAACGCCGGCGATCATCACCAGCATTCTGATTGGCGTTGGCATCGTTTTCTGCGGCGGTGCGATGGTGCACAACGTTTTCGTCTGGCAGAAGGAGAAGACGATCAGCTATCGGAGTCCACCGTTAAATATGTCGCTGCACTTGCCACCAGTTCAACTGTTTAACAGCAGCGTTTGTCCGCCCGTGTTGCCGCTCTATGGACAGCAGAATCATTCCATGCTGCATCATCCTACTTCAGTGACGCCCGTCTCTCCGAATCATTCGCATGGCAGCTTCAATCCGCTGCTCTGCACGAATAACAATAATAATAACAATACTGGCGGCATTATTAACTCACCGTATCTCGTGCGACCGGCCACAGCGACGCCGCCAACGCCTAAACCAATTTCCATTGCGGCCAATGGTAGCTGCCTGATGGGACGTGAGGCTAGCGGATCGGTTAGTCCGGGCATTCCGCCAACGCTGGACATGAGCAACATTACCATTTCGCTGCATGAGCTGTCTACGCTGGTCTAAGCCCAGTGCCCCAACTTCACAAAATACCACTAAAAAATAAGTTTTAGCCGTTAAGTTTAAATGTATATACATATACATGCATATGTGTATGTATGTATGTAGTTATAGACGACATCCACCGTAAAGTGTTTAGCTTTAATGATGTCCCACTTGCCGTCCTGTTGCCGTTTATGTTTTAAACTGTTGTATATATTTGTATATAGCTATAATGAATCACAAATACATATTTAAATTCTGCGCTCAATCGATTAGCTCATTTGCCATATGCCAATTTATCGATGATGAATTGACACGAAAGTATCGATAATGAAGCTGGCAGTTTCAGTAACAGTTATATGCGTTTCAAACACCGTAAACATTTTGGGCTTTCATTTGCAACAATTTAATAGGAATTCGAAAAGGCTGAATACATTTGTTCATCAAACTTAATAATTATGCAATTAATTTATACATTTTGCGTTCACATTGTTACAATCGTAAGTTAGTAGCAGCTGCATAGCGATGTTATCGATATATTGTGCTGCCACAAACGATGGGGGAACACTCAACGCTCAGCAGTGATTTTCCTTCCTTTCTGGCATCTCTTCGTAAATCTATATAAATATTTGTTTTTAATTTTTAATTTCATTTCGTGTCAATGCCGCTTCTTGGCAATTTGCATGTAATGAATAACAAGCCAATGAAAATAAAAAATATATAAAGCGAATATCATGTATCAACTATATCTAAATTTGCTGGCTGATGTGCTGCGGTAACCAACTACTTTTTTGCTCGTCCGCGTTTCTTCAGCGGCACATTGGCGTCACTAACTGTAATGAAAATTCGACTTTAGTTTGAGGCACAGGCAACTGACAGCCAAGCACTTACCATCGGGCACGGCTGGCGCAGACTCTGCAGTATTTTCTGCGTCTTGTGACGCCTTGCTTCGGCTGCGCAGATTCCTTGTCGGCACTGGCTGTTCCGGTTGGTTTTCTGTGCTGAGCTTACGTCCGCGACGGATTTTGATTGGGATATCCAGTTGACCAGGCGGCTCACTACTGCTGCGCAGTTTGCGCTGCTTCGTTCCGCTATTTGTAGCCTTCTCTGCTTCAGCAACAGCCGAATGGTAGAGCTGTGAGCGGGAGCGCGTGTGCGGTGTGGATGACGATGCACCTTCGCCTGTCTCGTCGATTGCCTCCAATTTGCGAGTGAGGAGCGGTCGGCGACGCTTGGGCGTGGACACCGGCACCGTTGATATTGGCGGCAAGGAACTGCCACGCAAAACGCGTCGTTGTGTGGGAACAGGACTGTCGGTCGCACCCCGTGACGTGTCTGTGTCGGTCTCTTGGACCCCAGCGAGAGCGCCGCTGCTGCTGGCGCTGCGCAAACGTCGCCTAGTTAGAGAGGGGGATGGCGTGCTTCGATTGGATGCCAGACTTATGACATCATTGCTGTGAAGACGTAGGCTACGCCTCTTTTTGGTGGGCGTCACATGGGTGGGCAGCGAAATGTCCATTTGCTCCTTCTCCTCCTCTGAATCAATCTCCATTTCGTAGTCGAGATTTATGGGCTGCGTGGTGTCGTTCCCATGGGTCGAATGTGAAACATCCATGGACTGATCCTCAGTCCCAGTGACAACCTTCGCCGGCTTCTCCTGCTCATCTATTTCCTCTTTATCGGACAGCAACAGCAAACTGGGATTAGAGTCCGCATCCGAGTCGAGAATGATGGAAATTGAAGCAACTGGATCTGTGGGTCTTTCGGCTGCTTTAGCAGCAGTTAGTGGCGGCTCCTCTCTTGCATCCGCATTCATCTGCAGCTCCTTCTCCTGCTGATCCTTGTTCTCGCTGAAGGCGACTGTGGCCACGGACTCGTTGCTAGAGCCGGCAATGGAGCCGACAACCGCTACCACTGCCGGCTGCAGCTCAACGCTGTCGATGCTGTCCAAGTTGATGGTATAGGCTATAACCGAATCGCTGTTTGCCGTGGCGCCCAATGACGGACATGGCGCTTGATTGGCCTGCTGCTTGGCTTCATCCTGCGGCTTGAAGGCAAACAGTTCGGCGCTGTTGCAAGCAGCCAGCGGTTCGGTGCGTGCCACATAGCCGCGCACCTCGGTGCCATCGAGCGCTATGACACACTCATCCTCTTCATCGTCGTCGTCGTCCTCCTCCAACGAGCCCTTCGTGGTGTCCAGATCATCCACCGTTTCCAAGCTATTCGCACGATACAGCGAGCGATTGGAGCCGCCCTCACCGGCCCCACCATGAGCAGCACGCGGACTCGAATTCTGCGAGACATTCGTGTCGCTGGGCAGAAAGGAGTTCGGCGTATGGGAGGTGGGTGAGCGCGAATCGCTAATCGAGTTGGTGGACTCCACCACAATTGAATAAACGGGTGCGTCCGTGCGTGGCGAGGAGACATCCGATAGTTCGCTGCTGACACTGTAACTGGGCGACCCACGATTGTAGGTGAGTGACGTTGTTTCCTGCCAATTGCTGGAGGTTGAGAATCGCTCTTGCTGCTCCTCCACTTCATCGGCAGCATTCTCATGCTCCACTTCATCGGCAACATTTTGGTCCGCTTCATCAGCAGCATTCTCCTCCAATGGCTCCTCCTCCCGTTCCGCATGTTCCGCATGTTCGTCTTCAGCCTCGTCTTCGTCCAAATCGATGTAGGCCAAAGGTTGAGTTGATTCTGTTTCGGATTCTGGCTCTGCCTCTGCCTCTGGCTCCGCCTCCGCCTCCGTCTGTGTGACTCTTCGTGTCTCCTGCTCAGCTAGCGGCTCCATTGCCGTCATATCATAGCTGGACATGCCGAGTGTCGTGTCCAGCATTTGCGGCGTCTGCGTCTGAGTGGCTGCTGTCTCAATGCGTACGGGCGGCATAGACGGCATAGACCAAGCGGTTGTCGAGCTGCTCGGCTCATCGATGTTCACGCAAATTGTGGTACGGTCCGAGATCTTTACCTGGCAGCTGCTACTGGTGCTGCTAATTACTTTCGCTGTACTCTCGAACATTTTGGAGGAGCAAACGGGCGGCACAAATAAATTCAGCTGCAGTGATCCGGCCGTGCTGCCCATTTGTACAGTGGCAAAGCTACCAAATCCGCTGCTCAATGAGCTGCGCGGCTGCGGACCCGTTGGTGGCGCCCTCAACAAGGGACGCGGCTGCTGCTGGTGCTGCTGTTGCTGCTGCTCTTGCTCCCGATTGGGTTCGATGAATGAGGCAAATGAAGCATTCGCCGAGGCCAGTGGCGACATATACTCGGAGTCAGTGTCCGAGGAGTCATTGGCCTGCGGCTCCTGCTCTGCCTCGGCTCTGGAGCACACCGATTGCTGGTCTATTTCCACAAAGATTTCATCGCCATCCAACTCCGCCTCGTCCATCTCCATCATTTCCACATCCTGAATGGGTATGGGTGCCGTGAAGTTGAAATTTGGACGCTGAATGGATTGGCGTCGAGACAAGCGTCGCTTCAGTATGGTGGAACACTGCTCCTGTCTGACGATTGTCGACGACGCCGAGCCAGATTTCGATAGGAGATAACTGGGCGGATTTAGCAGATCGCCTCCCAAGCGTAAACCAGTTGGCCCTGGCACCTCCAGCTCTGGCACATCCTGCAGTGGATGCGTAATGTTGGCAACTGGTGCAGCTTCGCCCAATAGACGACGACGCTTAGCTTGTTGGATGCCGCCCGCGTCGCGACTGTAGTTTGGATGCGGACGCTTCTCCGCACATTGAAATTGTATGGGGCGCACATGACGGCGCAACTGTGGCACCTCCTTTGCCGCCTGCGCCGCGATGCGCAGGAAGGGCATATTCCGACTGTCCCATCTCTGGGAATGCTGCTCGTTGAAATGGCGCGTCGTCCAGTGGGCGCTCAACGCGTAGCTTTGAAATATATTTCCGAGCTGACCGTTGGCGTTCTGCTTGGCCAGCTGACAGCTGAAGGGCTCCGGCGTAGCGTTGCTCAGATGATTCCCGTTCAGTTTGTCGCGTATGCGAAAGTAGGTGCCTGCAAGGGATTGGGTGACGGGCGCCATGGTGGTGCGATAAGCGGACAAGATGCCACTCGTCTCATCGTTGGCGCTCTGATCCCGCTCTGCGGCCACCTCGTCCATAAAGGACACCGCCTCGATATACTTGCAGCGCTTGAGCAACAGTATCAATTGTATGCTGTCTGTGGCGCGCGTTTTGCACTGTCGCAGCTGCCGATAGATGAGCTGCTCCTCATTTTCGCGCAGGCACAGCGTGGCCAGGACACTGAATTTGCCCTCCATGATGCAGTGCCGAAAGAAACGCTCCAGCAACGGCCGTCCCTCATCGTCCATGTAGACGCGCGCATGATGAAATGCCTCCGGTATGTTGTTATTAGCCAGAAGCACTTGAAGCTTTAGTTCCGAGGACACAAATCCCGGTGGCATCTGCACCACTTGCATTGCCTCCGACTTGGCATTGTAATGGAGCAGCGTATTAATCAAATGCTTCGTTTGCCACTCCGTATAGGTGCTGTGCCCGAGCCGTCCTATATACAAAACATCGATGGCCAGCTATGGGCAAGAGCGAGAAAGCGCATGTGAGAAGACGTCAATTAGACAAGGAAGGCAGTTGGTGAACCTACCTCGTATTCGCTCTTATCCAACAGCCAAAAGGAGCGCGCACAGTTCACCTGTGGCTCGGCGATGCCAAATGACATGGCAAAGTCTTTACACAATCCGCTTTTTCTGCTCTTGTACAGCAGCTCCACATCCTGCAAGAGATACAGCATTAGCTCCTGTTTGTGCGCCAACTTCACATCGGGCAGCAGCATTAGGCGCATCAGCGATTGCAGCGACTGCGGTGGATAGAGTCCGTTCTCCTTGAGCTGTTGCTGCAATGCAGCCTGGAATCCATATTGCTGCAGCTGCTCATCGATGTAGAGTTTGATCTTATGCTGCGAGACACGCTGCAGGTGAGCCCGTCGCTCATCATATTCCCGGCGTATGATCTGCAGCGGTTGCTGCTGCCGTTCGCTGCTCTCCGGCAGCAGATGGCGATCAATCAGCCAAAAGAGTATGCGCTGATACTCATATAAAACATTCAGCGTGCGCTCCGTATAAGCCAAGTCTTCGATTAGCTCGTGGCTTAAACGAGTCCTGGACAAGCTTAAAAGCAGCGCCTGCAAATTTCGCAGCTTGCAGAGCTGACTGTTCAGATTCTGCAGCTCTTTGCGCTCGCGCTCATCCAGCTCATATCCCCCATAGTCAAAGATGCCCTGGCATAGCTCCGAGCTGCGTGCTTTGATCTGCCCGGCGCGCGTCACAATCCAATTGGTTAGCACGGACAGCGTTAGCTTCGTCGGACTCAGCATGTTGCACAGAAAGCTGCCGTCTATGGAATTGCGGGCGCAGCTATTCAGCAACCACAGGCAATCCTGCTCCAGGGCCATCGACAGAATCATCTCGTACATTTCACGCTGCAAAATGAATGGCTTTGATGAATGGCTATGACACGGCGATGACCACACACATCGATAGACGTACCTTGGCTAGCGCCGTGTGCGCTTCATATTCGTGAAATTGTGGCAGCAATCGCAGGTCGGCAATCTCCCCAATATAGTTTTCGGGAGTCAGAAACACTTTGGCCTTGTTGTGGTACAGAGAGTTCAAGAAGCTGCGCTGAATACCCATATATTTAAATTGCTGATAGCCGGTAATTGTCATCAGGAAACAATCTGAGATGAGAGAGAGAGAGAGAGAGAGAGCGGGAGAGAATTGAGCATATTATGAATATTCGGAAATCTGCTTAGACTCACCGAACGACAGCGCTTTGGGATAATAATAATCGTCGTGACGTTGTATGGATATAAACGGAATAATCGAGCTTGTGTCCAGCTGCATGGCCAGTCCCACGTGCTGACCGCTGAAGAGAAAGCCGCACAGATAGTCCACATTTTCGTCCGGTCTCGGATAAATGGGCATTTCGTCTTTGTACCATTGATTGATATCGAACAGGACAAGTTTATTGCGATTGTCGCTGTGCGAGTGCCATGTGATGGCCGTCAATACGGTGCCATAGTCGCCAGAGAGACCAAAGGAGCACGTGCTGCAGCTGATGTGCGAACAATTGCCATTATCCAGTGTCACACGTATGCTCTTGGCTGTGCTTTGAAAGTCACGCAAATCGAATTCATCATTTTCCATGGACAGACCGGACGGCCGTCTGTAGTTGAGCGAATGCAGCAGGGCCATCAGCCCGGTGCCGTGATGGTGTATGGCGCAAATGTAGAAACATGGCTGCGGATCATCCGGCGGCTCAATGCAACAGAGTCCAACAACCGGCGCAGGTTGCTGATCTGTGTGCATCTTCAGCTGTGTGACCAGGCGTAAGCTTCTCAGATCATAGACACAGATGCGACCATCCTGCATGCCGGCAGCGAAGCCGCAAATCAATTCCAATGGCAATAAACTGGTGATGCCCGCGGGCAACTTGAACTCATATGCCATATGAGCCCTGCGGGAGCGAAATTGCTTGAGCTTCACATCCATATGAATTGCCGATGTTATGCACTTTATTTCGCTGCGCTGCACCTCGCTATCCGGCGTCACGGTCACTTTGGAGCTATGGGTAATTATTTGATTGGCATTCACATCCATTAGAAGCACGCTGCCAGTATGCGTGCCGAGAGCCAGGCAGCCATTAAATTGATTGAAACTTGTTTTAGCACACAAACGCTCATCCAGAAACGCCATGCAGCGGACATTGATGTGTGCCCTATTTAGCTCTATGTAGCGCAGCACTTGGCTATTTGTGGGCGTGTAGAGGGCCAATTGTGTTTGCACCGACAGCAATTCGATGCAGACCGCCAAGAGCACGCGATTGCCAATGCCTGTGAGTGTCAGCTCTTCCACGCAACGTATGCTGCACTGCTTATTCTCCTTGTCGCTCAGAAACGTGTAGCTGGCAATGCGCAGTCCATCGCTCAGCTGGCATATTAATATTGAGGCCGTATCAGTGTGCCTCCGCGTCAGCCATCCCCAGCTGCCGCGATTAATGATGCCTCCACAATAATCAGCTACAAAAATGGCAGAGCATATAAATAATATTTCAAATAATAAACATATACACAAATAAAATGATTTAAAACCCAGCTACTTACAGGCAATGTCGCGCTCTTCGATCTGCGTGTTAAACACCTTCTCATAACCAGGTATGAAACGCTTTGGAAAAGTCGCTGATGGACTATCATTTGCCTTAATTTCGTGCCACTCCATAATTATTGTTGTTGTCCTTGCATCGAATATTGTAGGTGTATTTTGATGTTGTTGTTTTTTTTTGTCTTTTCTTTTTATTCGGCAAACAAATTTGATAGTTATATACAAAGCGAATTGATAGCTTACGGAATTTTAGTTTCTTGGCACCGTGCTTCGTTTGGACATTTTTGCACACATGCCGGCCCTTGTTGTTGTTGTTGCTTGTTTAGCTGCAGACGCGGCTGAGAACAATCAGTGTTGGTTACTGCACGATATGTAAACTGTATGTGAGGCGCGAACATTAAAATTTGTAACTTAGCATGTGTTTTATAAAAAGATTCACATGTAACTCTTTTTTGTTATAAATAGATAATTTATATTCTTTAAGCTTAGCTCTAATGCTTAAAACAATGTTTCTTATACAAAATTAAAACGAAGTGTGTGCGAATAAATTAGTGTCGTTTTTAAGAATATCATTTAACAACACTGTACGTTACAAAGTTCCAATCGAGCGTAAATCTATCGCACTATATTTGTTATCGACTCAGCATGCTGCGTTCCTTTGACACAAAAACGTAGCCCCCCCCGAAAAAAGACACATTTTAACTACTTCAAATAACTTCAAATGTGAACACACATTACATTTTAAATTTGGCTTCTGCTTTGGCAAAACTTGTAAATGCTAAACAAATGCCGACTAATAAGCCATAACAATTGGAAAAAGCGCAGCAAACATACGAACACAAGCGACGTCCAAGCAAGCAACACTAATCGCAATCGCATACGTCTGGGGGCCCTAACCGCATTGGCGAAAAAATTCCGCACAAAAGCACCAGCAGCAACACACAAAAATCGAAAGTACACACACGCGCGCGCAACAGAGGCGGCGGTCGAGCCAAGGAGGAGGAGCACCAAGAGTATTCGGCATTAATTTATTTATTTTTGCTTTGAATACCGGCAAACCGGGTAATACGATAAACAGTGTGCATTAACAGTGTAAACATTCCAGCAAATGGCAAATGCAAAGGATGGCAGCATTTCCGTTACTTGAGACAAAAATACGCATGCACAGAAGCACACACACACACACACACACACACACGAAATAGTTTTAAAGCTTAGCGTAAAGGAAAAACAGCTTTGCAGCTAAACGTGCGCCAATACAAGTGCAACAATTTACCAACACTCGTAAAAGAACTGAAAGATAATTGTACAAAAAAAAAAAAAATTAGAATTTAGCAAGGGAGTGGCGCACTTTCGATACCCTACATTCATTTTTCTATGCAATTCGAAATTGATACTCATTTCTGGTCTTCAAAACGGACTCATTACATTTAAATATTGTAAAGAAATGTGGTATCAATGATTATTAACTGAATAATTTGAATTGCTATATCCATGCATGTAGAGTATGCCATATGCTATTACACACTTTGTGAACCAACGCAAATGACTTGGATTATAGGGTATTTAGAAAAACAATTGCATTTTAATTAAAATGATTGCAACGTATATTTAACATATTAATGTATTTAATTTTGGTATTGTTTTTAGGTGAAGATCGATCGAATTGAGAAGAGAACTCTCGGAGGATGGCCCAGCAGGGGGGTACGGAGGCTCTGGCCGCAGAACTGGCAAAAGCCGTGGACCTGATAATGCATCCAATGACAGTGCAACAGGTACGTCTCGAAGCCTATATGGCCTGCGAGCGCTTCAAGGAGGAGTCGCCTTTGTGCGCCCAGGTGGGACTATATTTGGCCAGTTCGGCTCAATTCAATCAGGAGGTGCGCCACTTCGGACTGCAGCTAATTGAGTACACAGTTAAATTCAAATGGAATTGCATAACGCACGAGGAGAAGGTGTACATTAAGGATAATGCCATCAAGATGCTAAATATGGGCGTTGGCCCAGCCGAGGATCGTACGCTATTGCATTTAAAGGACGCCCTGTCGCGCATCATTGTCGAGATGATCAAGCGCGAATGGCCGCAGCAATGGTCCGATCTATTGCCAGAATTATCGCAGGCTTGCAACAATGGCGAGGCACAAACGGAGCTAGTGCTGTTGGTCTTTCTACGCCTGGTCGAGGATGTGGCCTTGCTGCAGACCATTGAATCGAATCAGCGCCGCAAGGACATGTATCAGGCACTTAACAATAACATGAACGACATATTTGAGTTCTTTTTGCGACTGATCGAACAGCACGTGACTGCATTCCGTGAAACAACTCGCTTGGGCAACTATCTGAAGGCAAATGCCCATAGTCGAGTCGTTGAGATGGTGTTGCTGACGCTGAGCGGCTTCGTGGAATGGGTTAGCATCAATCACATCATGTCGAGCAATGGGAAACTGATGCATTTCCTTTGTATCTTGCTAAATGATAAAGCATTCCAATGCAATGCAGCCGAATGCCTCGCACAAATCACAAACCGCAAGGGACAGACAAAGGAGCGTAAGCCGCTGCTCCAGCTGTATGGCGAGGAGCCGTTGCACTACATCTACACAGCTAGTCAGCAGCATGTGGAGAGCAGCAGCATGCAGGTCATCGATCAGCATCACAATTTCCTAAAGAAACTCGTGCACGTGCTAAATGGCATGGTGCAACAATTGGTTGCGCTCTGGGGCAAGGACGAGGGCACTCAGCGTCCCGCACAATTGAATAAAATGTTTGATTGCCTGCTGCTGCTCGTGCAGCATCCATCGCTGACCGTCGCACATGGAGCTGCATTGATATGGCAACTGGTGCTGAAGCATGACGGATGCTCCAAGGACTTCTCGATGACCATCTACATTCCCAAGCTAATCAGCACAATTGCGCCGCGCATTATCAAAATATCGTATCCTAGTCAGCGACAGGATGGCATCATTCAATCCCTATCGCCCCAAAGCACAGATGCTTTCATACGCTTGGAATACGATAGTGAAGAAGATTTCGCTATATATTTCTTTCGCTGTCGCACCGATTTCCTTGAGATCTTTCGCCAGGCCACGCTGGTGCAGCCCTTGATAACGTATGGCTATTGCGAACAGTGGCTGCAGATTCGCCTGCGAAATGCCCAATCTGAACGCGAGAGCTCCAACAATAGTTACAGTGTGCACGATCCCATCTATTTGGAATGGGACGCATTGGTCTGTGTCCTGGACGGTGTACTTAGTCGCATTTTGTTGGTCGCCGAGCGACCAGCGGTCGCCAGTGGACTTCGCCTGCTGGAGGAGTGCCTCAAACTGGAAACGTCGAATCCATTAATCTATTCCATTCTATTATCGTGCATATCAGCGCTGTTTGTGTTCCTCAGCATGTCCTCGTGCCAATTGACGCCCAACAATTGTGTGGCCATGAATGGTGTGGTGCTACTGCCTCGCGTCTTGGACAAGATCTTTCGTGCCCTCGTACTGAAGCCCCCAAACGAATTGGAGAAGGTGCAACAGAAATCGGCCAAGAATTTGCGTCGTCATGCTGCCTCGCTGCTGGTCAAACTGGCCCACAAATATCCGCTGCTGCTGCTGCCCGTTTTCGAACAGATCAACAATCATGTGGAGTGCCTGCTGAAGGAGCCTTCGTCGCCTCATTTGTGTCGCATGATGCGCACCACATTGCAGGAGGCGCTCATCTTAATCTCGAATCATTTTTGTGACTTTGAGCGCCAAACCCTGTTCATCGAGCACATCGTGCAGCGCAAGCGCACCGAGTGGCTGAGCTTCGGTGAAGCATTCAAATCCCCGCTAGAGTTTATGCGTTTCGTGGGCTTGGATAAGCCGCCAGTCTATGATATCGATCGAGATCCGTCGATTGTGCAGCGCTCACGGATTTTGGATGCGCTGCATGTGGTACTGGGTGTCATTAAGCGTTGCACCTGGCCGGACGATCCGGATCGTGCCCAGCGTGGCGGCTTTGTCATTGGCTGCACCGATCTGGGCAATCCCATATGCAGGAATCCGGCAACGAAACACGTGGTGCCGCTGCTCTCACATGTGCTCAGCTTAATGCGGGTCTTAAACGAGCTCTTCCGGCCGGAGGCATTGGCCGCACTCTCCGAGGGCTATCGCAATATACACGGCATGCTGGAGCACGAGAAGAAGCTGCTGATGGGCATATGCGCCATACCAGCCGATCCCCTGGATACGACCATCAAATCGGAGCCAACTGCCTTCGAGAAGATGCAAACGTTCATGACTATGGTCAGCGAGGGCTGTTATCATTTGATGGGCTCGGCGGGTCCGTCGCTTGGTCGTGATCTCTACCAGCTGGCGGGCCTATCCGATGCCATAATCAGCAACGTGTTCAGCTGCATGGACATCATACCCGATTACCGCATGCGTCCCATAATCCGGGTGTTCTTCAAGCCCTTCGTTTACTCGTGCCCGCCCAGTTTCTATGAGTCGGTGTTGCTGCCGCTATTTGCTCATCTCACGCCGCACATGTGCGAGCGTCTGACCCGACGCTGGCTCTACATCTCGTCGCTGTACGAGTCGGGGCAGCTGAATGGCGAGGTGAATGACACACAGGAGGTGCTCGAGGATCAGCTAAATCGGACGTTAACACGCGAATATTTGGATGTGTTAAAGATTGCCCTGGTGGGCGGACAAATTGGTGCGGATCATGTGAATGCGGCTGGCGGTGCCAATGTGGTGGCCATGGAGAACGAGGAGCATTCCATGGACAGTGCACCGCAGTCGCGTGCCGCTCAATCAGCGCTGCTCTCGGACACCATCAGCGATCTGGGTGGGCAGCTGCTGCGCAATGGCCTCATCGGCAACTACATCTTGATGACGCTGCTGAATGCAATAGTTTGGAACGATGGCATGTGCAACATGAAGGCTGTGAATATAGCGGCGCCGGTCATGCGCTTCCTGGCCGCCGAGCAGCTGATGGATCAGAATAAGGCCACGGCTGCCTTTCAAGCCGTTCTGCAGGGCATGCAGGTGCATGGCCAGCACGAGGCAAATCAATCCGGTCTGATAACACTCGGCGTGCAGTTCTACGATCTGCTGCGTCCCAAATTTCCAGTGCTCGGTGAAATGTTGCAGCATATACCGAGCGTAAATGCGGCCGATGTGCAGAAGCTGGACGAGAAAATTACGGTGGCGCCGGTCAAAGGCAACAAGGTGGATCGGGCCAAAAAGGATATATTCAAGAAGCTGACGGCGCAACTGGTTGGCCGCAGCGTCAATCAGCTGTTTCGCCACGAGGTGCAAATCGCCAATCTGCCGCCAATGCAGCCAAATCAAAAGCATACCAACACCAGCACAACAAGCCCCGTCGACATCATGGACAGCAATCAGAATGCCAATCTGAGCAAGCTGTTCCGCACCGAAAAGTGACAGACGGCGACCACGCGATGCCGATGCCGATGATGTCGATCATATCGATGTTGTCGATGCCGTCCCGCCGCGGCGACGACTGAAAATAAATTAATTGTAAACTAGTTTAACAGCAGCAGACACGTCAGGCGCAGCAGCAGGAGCAGGAGCAGGAGCAGTAGTAGCAGCAGCAGTGGCCACATATGCCAGGAGCGAATATAGCCATAAGCGATCCAGATCCGTTACTGCATCTCAACTCTAAATATAGCATTAGCTGCAGCTTTTACTCAACCTAAATTTTCATATAGGCAAGACAAATACACTCACCGTCTACAGCTGGCTATAGCTTCAGGAGGAGGAGGAGCTGGAGGATGAGCAGGAGGAGCAGCAGCCACTTCAGTTTCAGTTCATGTTCTTCATTTCATCTGCGATGCCAGCTATAGCTATAGCTCCAACTTAAGCTAGCTCCATGTTTCATCAGTTGCCACAAGCTTTGCTGCGATTGCTTGCTACACACACACTCACACACACACACACACACACGCGCGAAAAGAAATTGTAAACTTTTTTTTTTGCTATTATTTATTGTATAACATTTTTAATGTCTAAGTTCCTCTAGCACTTTCTTTCTCTATCCCTTTAGATACTTTTACACTTTCCACATCTATTTTCACTTGTTTTGGCAGCAGCTTTTTGTTATTTATTATTCCCAGGAATTTGTTAATTATTTTGCACAAATGCAAAGCAAACAAAAAAAGAAAAAAATTGAAAAGTAAAAGAAAAAGAAACACAATAATTTAAGATTAGGAGTTAAGAACTACAGCAACAATAAGAACACCAAGTAATGCTCGAACAGCAAATTCGACTTGCACGAAAATCGAACGTTGCGAGCCCACATTTTTATATAAATCATATATATACATATATATATATATATATATATGAAATTTTTCAATTTGTATATTCGAAATAGAAGATGAGAAGTTGAAGGCCCTTAAAAAATATTGTATACATATTTGAATAATGAAAACAAAATGATGAAATTACGCTTAGGGTTTTAGGCTAATAAAACAGGAGTTATTAATATCTAATATGCAACTTGTACACACACACACACACCACACACACACACACACGCCCACACACCCACATCCACAACCCACACAAACAAATCGGGATATATTTTACAATATTCAAATCTGAAATTATATTTTTAAAAGCAAATAAAAAACGAAATACACAATAGCAAAAAAAAACTGTAAGAAACAAAAAAAAATAATAGTAAAAACACAAAGTGCCGTAAAGTACAGAGAGACATTTAATAGTCGATGATCCTAAATCAACTAATAGGCATCACTCCAAAATAAAAGTAGAAGAAAAACGGGTTTACATAAAGCTAACAACAAATTAGCAAACGCTGCTTACAATGTTAATACATAAACAAACAACAGAAGAAATATATTCTAAAGAAACGTAAACGAAACGCATTTCCTAATTACAAAATTAGAACTAAAAAAAAAAAAAAATTAAGATATTCAAAAAGCCTTTTCGCATGCCAAGTTATTCCAAAAATTATGATATATATATACACACAGATATTGATTAATTATATATATATATATATTTAAATATCGAGTTTCTCAATGCACAATAATCTCATAAGAAACATTTTTGTAGCTTTAAGCGCAAAAGAAACATTTTTTATACTCGTATGTCTTTTTCCTACTCAAAACAAAAGTTCAGTTTTTAGCCTATAATATAATAATGCATCATATATGTATATACATATATGATAAAACTTGTAATAAAAATACGCATGTGTATAGATTGTATATAGCATATATATATATATATATGTATAAAGACAGAGTTCCTTTAAATTAGCCACCTTGACAATTGTCGCAGAGATTACTCCAGTCGGGCACATGTTCATTCCTTAGATACGAGTCCTTGGTTAGCGAACGCGTTTGAATGAGATCTGTCGCTCCACATAGGGAGCCACCCAGCCAAGCTGTGAAATTCTGTTTGCCAATCGTTTGATAGAACTTAAACTGCAATTGGCCATGGAAGCGGGTTGCATAGTAGTTATCATTGGCTAGTAGATGCTGAAGCTCCTGCTTGAGTCGTGCCAGCAGGCCGGGCACCATGGCGCCGCCACCAATCACAAAGATGCTCTCCACCAGGGATCGACGCACATCTATGCTGCAATCGAGTATGGCGCGCAGTATCAAATGCGGCAAGCTATCCCGTTCATTGTTCTGCTCGAAGAGCAGCTCGTAAACAGATGCACGTAAACTGCCGGGTATGTTAATGATACCATCATTATCACATATGGCATACTCTACATCGGGTGGGCATTGCTTTTCCTCTTTATAAGCACGCTCGAAGCTATTCACAAAGCAGGTGCGTACTTTGATATCTTCCAGCACGCTGGGTGTTAGCAGTTGTTCCTTAACGCCCGTCGCTAGCAGCTGTCTCTTGATCTCTTCTTGCACAGCCCTGCTGCCGTAGCTGTGATCCTTAAATGCAGCCATATTTTGTACGCCACAAAACACAGGCATTATCGTTGTCTCGCTATATCCAATGTCCACGACCAGGCCGGTTGGCACGCCCAAAGTGGACAGAGAAATTAAATGAGCAGCCACAAAGAGCACCGAGGAGACATCAAAATGTATGAAGAGTGCGCGTGCAAGCGTCTCTCGTATAATTGTCTGTCCAAATATATTCTCCACAATCACAAATTTACGTTCCTTGGGACTAACTAGCAGATGCCTGCAATCAAATGGCGATTAAAAATACAATTTTAATCACATATATCAAATTTGTACTTGAAGAAAATGGTTTGCAAAAAGTCAACAATTTGATCGTATAGCTCCTCAGTTCCTGCATAGTCAAAGAGCCGCTTTGTCTCCCCAGTTGTGGTCAGAACTACCTCTGTGGGTATTATTTTACGTGGACTTGATTCCGCCGCAAAGCCGAGCCTGCAAATATGGATATGGCGATGATATCATCAACAAAATAAAACATAATTTCTTTTTTCGCACTTACTTAGTATAGGCATTTCCAATGTCTAGGACGATTGGGGGCTTCTCTTGCATTACGCTCTCGTACAGCGGCATAATTTATATGCTTTTCCTTTACCTAACGGCAATGTTTATTAACAAAAAACCAACCAGACAAAACTCAACAGCTGAATGTTTTGCATTTATCGATAACTTATCAAAAAAATACCCTATGAAAATAAAAAGAATAAATATATTTATTAGTCAATACTTATTTACTTTATGTATTTACCAGCACTTGAAATATGTATGTTCTATCGATAAATTTTGTCCGACTCAGCTGTTTGTCACAAACAAATCACTGCAGTAGCCTGCGGCAAGTAGATTAGTTTACTTCTACCGAATTTACTTTGGATTTAATTCATTGTACGTATTGAGAGTAGTAAGAATATAAAATGAATTTAATACAATTTGAGAGTGAACGCGAAAAGGAAAAAGCTCGTCAGGAGCTTAAAGAAGCTCGTGAAGAACTGTTACAAAAGGTAAGCAATGCAAAAATACAAAACATACAAAACAACAAAACACCGTATATTGTTGAAAACAAATGTATTTTCCACAGGCCAAAAATCGTGCAGAAGAGCGCGATAAGGAAGAAAAGCAAAAAGATTTACGCGGCGAAAATAATTGGATGCTGCCAACGGTAGCCAAGAAATTGGAAAAACTTTCCAAAGCAAAGAGCAGCAAGTCAAAGAAATCTGACAAAAACAAGACCAAAAAGAAGTCCAAGTCATCGTCGAAAAAGTTGAAGAAGTCATCGAAGAAGAAGAAGAAGAAGCGTAAGCACTATTGCAGCGGTAGCAGCAATGACAGTGACAGTGACTCCAGCTCCAGCTCGAACTCTGATTCTGACAGAAAGAAGAAAATGAAAAAGAATCGCAAAAGTGTCGGCGATACATTGGTAGAGACTGTGCCTGTTTCTGTTGAACCAAAGCCTTTGATGCAGCGTGACAGCTGGATGACTGACAGCTCTGCTCCCTTGTTGAAAACCTTCAGCAAGGAGCGCAAAGAGCCAATGAAGCCCAATGCAATGCTTCAGCAAATCGATGCCTATGATCCGGCTAAAAGTGCTAATGAGCTGAATCCGCACTGGAAGAGCAATGGAACTGGTTTGCCGGCTTTCCAAAAGCCCAAAGCTGACGATGATGACGACGACGAGGAACGTCCCGTTGTGCGAGATATGCCAAGTGGTAGTAACGCACCCAATTGGAAGAAGTCTACGGCACGCACAGCTAGTAAGAAACGCATGCACTCGCCTGCAGGCAGTTCAAGCAGCTTCAGTCAGTCATCCGAATCTTCGTCCTCCTCGAATGAGGACGACGAATCAGAGCCAAAACTTTTGACAGATGCACAGATTAATGAATTAGCTGGCAAGGCCATTAAAGCAGAGCTCAAAGGCAGGTCTGACCTGGCAGCAGAGTTCAACAAGCAGCTGGAAGTGGCACGTAAGACGCGTGCCGAGCATCTGGCTGCTTCCAAAACGCTTGCCAAATCCAAGCCCAAATCGAAATCACAGCAGAAAAAGGAGCACTTACTGCTTACTCGCACCGATGCCAGCGGAAATGTGCGTCCACTTCTACAAGCCCAATCAGCAGGTGGCAGCAAGCCGGATGACAAAAAGAAAAAGAAGAAGGTGGAAACTCACTCGGATGGACAACGCGTGCGCTACTTTGCCGACGATGATCGTTACGACATCAATCAAATGGTTAAGCTACTGCATATATCCCACTGTAACTATATATCTCTATATCTTTAATTTAATGTATTTTTCAGTTTGTACGCGAAAGACATGCTACAGCAGCTGAATCCAACTTGCAATACGCTAACATTCTGTCCCGCCGGAACAATCCCAACGATGATCTGGATGACATTTTCGAAGATCGCATACGCTTAAATATAACTGAGGGCGCCACTGAGGAGCGTGAAATGAATCTGGCTATATGTGAGCAGGAGAATTTGACTGCCACTTTAGACAACTGTGATAAATGTTTTGATTCGCCTAAGCTGAATAAGCAGCTGCTTCTATCAATCGGCTCAAAGATCTACCTCAGTTTGCCCTGGCATGTGGGACTACAACGTAATCACTGTTTATTGACTACCATGCAGCATGCATCTGCCTGTACCTTGCTAGACGAGGATGCATGGGATGAGCTAACTAACTTTCGTAGGGCTCTAACCCGCATGTTTGCTTCCCAGCGTAAGGATGTGATCTTCTATGAGATTGCCAATAAGTTAACTAAGCGTCCACATCTGGCTGTCCATTGTATACCCATACCGGAGTCGAAGGGGGAGATGGCGCCCTTCTATTTTAAGAAGGCTATAGAGGAGTCGGAGGAGGAATGGTGCATCAATAAGCAGCTAATACCGTTGAAGCAGAAATCATTGCGCTCGGCTATACCAAAAGGCCTGCCATATTTTTGGGTAGCTTTTGGAATGAATGGGGGTTTTGCTCACGTCATCGAGGATCAGGAACGCTTCCCGGCTAACTACGCTCAGGTTAGCTTACGCAACAGAAACGCAATCAGATAGATTTATTAATTGTTTTTTATTTTATTCTTTCCTAGGAAATTATTGGTGGAATGTTGGAGCTAAATCCGAATTCATGGCGCAGACCCCGCAAGCAGCCAAACTCTGTAGCTAGGGCCAAAACATTTGCGGATATTTGGAAGAAGTACGATTGTAACTAAAATTAGTCAATTAATTAAATTATGAAACTAGACTATGCCAATATATAAATAAAGAAGGCTACTATTTAAAAAAAATTTTAATATCGATATTTTACTGTTCATCGATAAGTATTGCTCTAATTTCATTGACAGCACTGGTAATTTCCAACAACTAGGTGGCAGCCCTATCATCCACAATAACCGCAGCCAACTTCGCTCATCTTGTTCTTTTTTCCGGTTGACTTCGACTAGCAAGGTAGTGCTCGCATTCGTTTATCAAAGTAATTTTTTTTTTAGTTTCACAAATATTGCTGCAAATGACTAGCAATAAATGAATATGTTTGTTTATTTAAGTGAGAGTGTGAATGTTGCTATTGAATTCCTTCAAAATGACGAAATCCACATTAAACACTTCAAAAGCAATCGAATTTAAGATGTGCACAATGTTGTCTTTGTTTGAATGTGTCAGTGTGAACGTGTGTGTGTGTGTGTGTACGCGTTCGCGAATCGCAACGTGTTTTTTAAAACACGAAACTTTTTTTATTAAATCTTTTTTTTTTGTGTTTATGTTTCTAGATGCCAGGTGTCACAGTGAAGGATATTGATCAGCATGCCGTTACCAAGGCGGTCGCCGTTTTCCTTAAGAAGTAAGTCTCGTATGAGCGGTACACAACACTATATTTTCTGTGTGTGTGTGTGTGTGTCTGTAGACTTAACCTCACAAATGCGCCTATTTGTTTATATATATCGAAAATGTATTAACTTTTGTATATTTTAGGACTGGCAAATTGAAGGTGCCCGACCAAATGGACATCATCAAGACAGCCAAATTCAAGGAGCTGGCACCCTATGATCCCGACTGGTTCTATGTGCGTTGCGCTTCCATACTGCGCCACCTCTATCATCGGAGTCCAGCTGGCGTTGGCTCCATTACAAAGATCTATGGCGGACGCAAGCGTAACGGCGTTCATCCATCTCACTTTTGCCGTGCCGCTGATGGTGCTGCCCGCAAAGCACTGCAGGCTCTCGAGCATGCCCGCCTTGTTGAGAAGCACCCCGAGGGTGGCCGTAAATTGAGCTCGATCGGACAGCGCGATCTGGATCGCATTGCCAATCAAATTGTCACCAACCAACGTCACACCGCCAAGCTAACGGGTCCCATTGTTATTTCCAAGTAAATTTTGATATGTGGACAACGCGATGAAAAGTCTATAAAATACAAAACCTATATTTTAGACTTGTAAGAGTTTTCTTTGTTTGCACAAACTCAAACGCTGAAAGGGGCGACAATATTAAAACAATTGACTAAAATCTACAACAAAATTTCCGTCAAATTGTGCCAAAGCTTTTCATTTGCCGGGCAACACCAAATTGAAACTGAAATGTCTGGGTCTAACTTTAAGAATTCAATTAGTCGAAAGTTTATATATCTATTGGCAGCTAACAGCTCAAGTTTCTTGAACCAGGAGCAGTCCTAAAGAACGTGAAATATGATGAAGCAATGAGAACTATGGGATATAGGGTAAATTGAATTGAATGCTTTTGTTTGGCTTGCAGTTATGGACACTGACTTTCGAGCTGCCTCATTTAGTAAAGTCTTTCCCTTTGCTACAGTGAAGATTTTATTGCATCATATACCACTTATTTGTTCAAATTTGTATCAGGAAAATAGCAGCTATAGGCAGACGTATTTGTCGATGCATGTGGACGACTAAATATTAATATAGCTCATAGAATCAAGCTTTGATATTCTACCTCTAAATCGTCGTCAGACGAACTATTTAGCTCAGTGCGTCTCTCCATATTGAGTGAAGCAAGATAAGCTTTAGCATTTAAGTTCAATTTTAGCTAGAATAGTTGATAAATTGCTGAATCTAGAATATGCATCTGAACTCTTAATGGAAGCATGATCAGAGCAAGCTTAATAATATATATATATATATAAATATTATTATGTCCTATATATGTCTATATATAGATAGCTACTTCAGGATATGATATGCTCTTCTATCGCGTTGCCCACTAACTGCAAGCGCAGCTTAATTTAAACAATATATATAGCTATATTGTTTATATTTATATATATATCTATATCTGTATATATGTATATAGTCTATAGTCAATATATATGCCTATGTGCCATAACAATATCTGTTATAATCTAAAACAGAGTTATGCACCATAGCTCATACATACACGAGATGGATTTACATATACATAAACAGCTTTACTATACATATGCATGAATTACATATGTTTTGCATCCAACTTATCAGTTAAACAAATAATAATATCGTTTGTTTGTTGTAAATTGATTAAAATTTACGATTTTTTTTTTTTTTTTTAGAGGCTTAGGACTAGTTTGTTTGTTAAATAGTTTAAATTTAACTCTTTATCCGTCGGATAAGTGTCTGCTACAATTAGCATATTATCCAAGGTAAATACATCTAACTGGATATAACTGTTGAAAATTGTATATCAGACTCTGTCCAAGGCCTCGACCATGACAATGCTGTTACCGCGTATCACCTGAAAATAATTTAGTTGAATTTTAGCAAATGTTAGAATTGGCCATGTGCTCTACGTACCACCATGCCAATGCTGTTTTTGGTGTTATCCTTGCACTCCTCCACAGTGTCATCGAGCACAACGTTCATGAAAGGATCGAAACCGCGCAAAATGCCGGTGACAGCGCGGCCGCCATTTAGCTTAAGCATCATGCGCTTGTCCATGTATCTGATAAATAACAAACAAATACACAATTAACACACACATCAACTTGCTTACAGGCTACAAATACTAACTTTTTCAGCTCTGGCGGATGTGCTTTCGACATTTTCGTTTATACAAATTAAAAATGAATTTATTGCAAATCGGAGTGGTTGTAAATGCTAACGCGTTTAGATGTGACCGTTTTTAAACGTTTGCACAGTGCTGTAAAATGCAGTGTAGAGAAATGAACTAAGTGTGCCAGTCAACTAGTGCACAGCACTGGCATATTTGGGTCATGACAGCGATAGTATCGTAAGCATTGCACGATAGTTGTGCAGCTCTCTCATAGCAACACAGTCAACGATAGCTGCTAGCATCGGCAATTAATAAGTTTTTAAGTTTATTTTTATTAGGTTTCAAATTGTGTTTGTTTGTTTTTGTATTTATTTTTTTTGTTTCGTGTAAAGTGTATTTATGTTAACTGACTAACGAGGCGCAGCATTTAATGAAACCATGCAAATTGTGCATGTGAAAGTCGATTGAAAGCGCTAAACACGAAATCCACATAAATCGCATCCGTCGCTGTCTGTTTGTGTGCCTGTGTGTCTTTTTGTATGTGTTGTGTGTGTGCTTGTACGTACGTGCGAATGTGTTAGTGTGGCCAAAGACTTTGTCGTCGCCTATTGACGGGCCCAGCCAAAAGGGCGGGTAAAAGAAAAGTCAACAAACGAGAGAACGAGGGAAGCAGCTCCCTGGCAATTGCAATTGACGGCGCCATAATAACGGAACAAGCAAAAATGTTCACAAAGAAGAAGAAGAAATTGCTGATCTCGATGCCCAGCAACTTTGAGCATCGCGTGCACACGGGATTCGACAAGCGAGAGAATAAATATGTCGGCTTGCCACTGCAATGGGCCTCCATAGTGGGCAATAATCAAATCTTAAAGTCCAGCAATCGCCCGTTGCCCCTGGTGGACCCCTCAGAGATAACGCCCACTGAAATACTGGACCTGAAGACCATTGTGCGTCCACATCATAATAACAATAAGGCAGATACCACATCGTTGAATAGCAGCAGCAGCAGTGCCTTGATGATGAACAATCCCGGAATGTTGCAGCAGCAGCAGCAGCAACAATTGCTGCCAAAGACCTCACATGTGGCTCGCTCCAATTCGTTGCGCAGCTCCAGTCCGCCGCGTGTGAGGCGAGTGGCGAATGTGCCGCCCGCTGTGCCGGAGGAGGAGTTGCCAGCCGGCACGCCCACGCCCGGGTTCAAGCAACAACAGCTGCAGCAGCAGCAGCAACAGCAGCAACAGCAGCAACCAATGCCACATAATCTTTTATACACCAGTCAGCATATCCATTCGCATTCACATTCCCATACACATCCGCATCCACATTCCAATGGGGGGCTGACAGCTCCTTTGGCTGTGCGCACCGATCAGTTTCGTATGCCACAGCAGCTGCAGCAACAGCCGCAGCAGCAGCAGCAGCAGCAGACGTCGCCGGTTAGCTCTGTGGCCAGCTCGCATCACAACAACAATAATAATAACAGCAACAACAACAACAATGGTCAAAGCTATCCAATGTATCCTGCCTCCCAGCAACAACCAAACCAAAATCCACATGCCAACAAAACAGCTGCGACAGCTGCAACATCAGCCACAGCCACAGCAACAGCCTCGCGTGCCAGCTCCAGTTCGAGCGGCAATGCAGCCGCCGCTGCACTGGCTGTCCAAGCCCAAGCACAGGCGCAACCAAAGCAGGAGCAAAGGCTGACACACGAGCAATTCCGTGCCGCCCTGCAAATGGTTGTCTCCGCCGGTGATCCGCGCGAGAATCTCGAGCACTTTAACAAAATCGGCGAGGGCTCAACGGGCACTGTGTGCATAGCCACCGACAAGTCAACAGGTGAGTGCTCTAATCCCGACAAGCGATTTCCAGTATATACTAACAACTTCCTCCCTCTCCCTCTCGCCCTGTCTCTCAGGTCGTCAAGTGGCTGTAAAGAAGATGGATTTGCGCAAGCAACAGAGACGCGAGCTGCTGTTCAACGAGGTGGTCATCATGCGTGACTATCATCATCCCAATATTGTGGAGACGTACTCCAGCTTTCTGGTCAACGATGAACTCTGGGTGGTCATGGAGTATCTGGAGGGCGGCGCACTCACCGACATTGTCACACATTCCCGCATGGATGAGGAGCAAATTGCCACCGTCTGCAAGCAATGCCTCAAAGCTTTGGCCTATTTGCATTCACAGGTGCGTGACCAGCATGGCCAAGCTGTCGCCCAATGCCTTTCCCCCCCTGTCTCTCTCTCTCTCTCTCTTCTGCCTTCTCTTTCAATGCCTTTCTATTTTGGTTCTTTTGCGCTTTCTTCTTTCGCGACGTTTTGTGGTTTGGTTTCCATTTCCAAATGTCGCCCCTCGCATAGGTAATGCGATAGCCAGTTAGGTGGGTGCCTGGACGGTTGGGCCGCTGGGTGGTTGCCCGGTTAGCTGCTACGTGCTTTGCCCAACCACAAATTTCGCTGACTCAAACCTTTGTCTGCGTCTGCAAATAGAAGTTCAGTTGACTGTGCATAATAGGCTTAGCCAGCAGTTCTATATATATATCCATATATTGTGTATATATATATATCTGGTATATTTAGTATATATACCTATATACACTAGGTATATATACTTGCGGTTGCCTAATCGCAGTGGACTTTTTGTTTATCAGGGAAATTGAGCAGAGAGAAGAGAAGCGATAGGAGGGAGGAACTGAAAGATAAATATAGTGCGATAGGTGGAACTAAAGACATAAAGGGTTACAGAGAAAGATGCAGAAAGAGACACCGAAACAAAATACGATACACAGAGAATAAATAACAGAGAAAAATGTGAAGATTGAGAGAGAGAGAGACGGACAGGCAGACATAGAGGGAGGGACTTAGATAGGGGTGAGATTGTAAGATACAATCAGACAGAGAGGGAAGAAGAGAGTTAAAACTACAGTGAAAGGCAGATTCGCGGAGAGAAAGTAAAAGAGAGAGAGAGAGAGATGGAATGATGTGAAGATAAATACAGTGAGCGAGATAGGGAGTGAGAGACAGAGAATGAGAGACGAACAAGAGTGAGATAAAGGTACAGAGAAAGGGAGATAAAGATAAAAAAAAGAGAGTGAGAGAGAGAGAGAGAGTGGTAAAGACAAAGATATGAACAATATAAATAAAGAGCGAATAAGTGAGCGGGAGAGAGAGTGTCGAAAGACGTATAGAGAAAGGGAGAGAAAGAGATATAGATAAAGAAAGAGACAGTTAGATGGACAGATACGGGGGTAGAGAGTGTTAGAAACATACAGAGACAGCAAGAAATATTTGTACATAGAAGAAAGATACAGACAGAGAGAAAAGAGCGAGAGAGAGAGAATCAAACCAAATAAAGGAAGCGAATAAGATTTAGGAAAAATTAAAGGGAGTTGCAAATTAAGCAAATTTAGCTGCAGCCAAGAAAAGAGACAGATAGAGAGAGAGAGATAGAGATCGAGATCGAGGAAGTGGATTGACATACAATTATCCATGTTTATATATTTATTTCTATATATCTATTTTGAATCTTAATTAATCGCAACTGCGTTTCCAGGGCGTCATTCATCGCGATATCAAATCGGATTCGATACTTTTGGCCGCCGATGGTCGGGTGAAGCTGTCGGACTTTGGCTTCTGTGCGCAGGTGTCGCAGGAGCTGCCAAAGCGAAAGTCTTTGGTCGGCACACCGTACTGGATGTCGCCGGAGGTGATTTCGCGTCTGCCGTACGGCCCCGACGTGGACATCTGGTCGCTGGGCATTATGGTCATCGAAATGGTGGACGGCGAGCCGCCGTTCTTCAACGAGCCGCCATTGCAGGCGATGCGACGCATCCGTGATATGCAGCCGCCGAATCTGAAGAATGCCCACAAGGTGTCGCCACGTCTGCAATCGTTCTTGGACCGCATGCTCGTCCGCGATCCGGCACAGCGTGCAACGGCCGCTGAGCTATTGGCCCATCCGTTTCTGCGGCAAGCGGGACCGCCGTCGCTGCTGGTGCCGCTCATGCGCAACTCGAGGCATCACACCTGATCATGATGATTCCACTGGGTTACATTTGCTGCGCCCGCTGCCGCTGTTGCTCCTGTTTCTGCTTTCTAGTTTACAAGCTCCACTTAACTGTAGTATTATTCCATAATTTTTCTCGTTTATTATTGTATATCGCTGCACGGCAATCGCTACTTAAACTGTTAAACGCCCACACATGCACTCATCCACATCCACATCCACATCCAGCTTCATCTTGTATTTGTTTAGTTTCATTTAAGCATTGCATTTTGGCTAAAGCAAACATTTTTATATGTATGAACAAATCTATATATATTTTGATTAAAAAGCTAAAGCGAAATTACGCTCTATAAGCCATAGCCACGCCCCCAATTTGTAATTTATACGATAGTTAACAATCTATAGCTATATCTTCTATATCTATGTCTGTATGTCTCTAAAACTAAGCTCGAACGAAAATGTGCCTTGTGACTAGGAAACATTGAAATATATTTATATATATATATATATATATGTGTATATCTGAAGCGCCATTTGGTAAAAGCTAATACTCGATCATTAGTGTTCTCTATATATATATATATATATATATATATATACACTTACACATATTACGTTTGCAATTCGAATTGAAGATCTGTTCGAATCGCAAATTTTAAACTCTCAAAAAAGCGGGCAAAATTCTTGTCAATATATAAAAATGCTTTTACACAATTATTAATAATATTATTATTATTATTATTTTTTTTTTAATTCATATATGTATTCAATAATAGACATATATAAATGTTGTTCGAATATATTTAAAAGAAAAGCTAATATCGATGCGAATATATAGTACTTAATGTCTAGGTATTGAGAGACAACGAATCATGCAAATATTTATATACACATATATTGCTCACATTCAACGAATAGAAACTTCTATATAGATATTTATATGTATGTACAGATCTGTACTTATATATGTACATATACATATGCATACGTATGTGTATATAGCCTATGTATAGCAATTATTTATATCATGCATAAGTTTTGATTATACAAAATTTTCACACTTTTTTTTTAAGTTTTCGGTTTCCATATTTGTGAACTGTTAAACCCAAGTTGAAGAGGAAATACATTCCCCCAAGCCCCACACACAGTTGGAAAAAAAAAAAATCCATTTTAAGCCGATTTTCTTACAGTGTTCTGTAATTATTAACGAATAAAATACGCAGGTATTAAAACGAAATGGTTTTTTTTTTTAATATAGAAAATTATTTTTCTGGGTATTGAAATGGAGTTTTCTAACAGTTTTTGGTAGAGATTTCAGATGGTTAAAATATGTAAATGCAAAGCAAGTTTTTGGATTAATATTTAAGAAAAACAACACCTTCTGCAGCGGAAGTCAAAATACAAAATTTTATCATTGTTGCATTTATGGAAATTAATTTAAGATTAATTTTGAATTTGACTATGCCATATCAAACTGTTCAACCGGTTATAACCGGTTCGACTTCTTTGCTCTTGAGCCAATCATAAGCTTTGTTGATTCTGCTGCAGCTGAGCTGAAACGGTTCAAACCGCTTTAACCGTTTGAGTAGAGCGAAAATAAATACACAAATTTTTATATAAAATACATTTTTTTTTCTGTAATTCTTTTTTTATTTACTTGTAATGTTTGTTTGTTTGTTGTTGCTTTAGGCATTATTTTAGTTTGTTTACCAAGTGAAATAAATGTGTGGTTTGTCTGTGTGAGTGTGCGCGCACGCTAATATATGAGCTATAAATATTCAAATGCAAATATATATACACAAATACAAGCGCACTAAGGCAAGTGTGAAAGGTTGCGGTATATGTGTGATTGAGTGTGTGTGTATGTGTGCGTAATGAGCTGTGCATGTGCGTGTGTGTGTGTGCTGTGCATAAATTACATAAATAAATCTTGCTACAACACACATGCACTAGCGCCACACGTTGAAAAAAAAATGTACTAAAAACTAAACAGGCAGAGCTTGAGCTGCCCTTAGCTAGCAATGAGTGTGAGAGAGACAGTGTGTGTGTGTGTATCAGCTGATTATATTATACGTATGTATGTATTTATGCACTTTAGCAGGCTGAGCTTGAGATGCCCTTGGCTAGCATTGCATATGAGCATAAGAGTGAGAGAGAGAGAGAGAGGGAGGGACAGGGAGTGTGATACAGAGAGAGAGAGTGATTGAGCAGGAGCGAAACAGTGCGTAACATAACTGTTAAGTTACAGTGCCTTATAAAAGTTTGTGGGATGTATGTATGCGTGTATTTTAGCTTAGTTGCGCTTCCTCAAGGCCAAGCGACTGCTGAGCGGACGCTTGAGCTTTGGCTCCTCCTCCTTTTGCTGCTGCTCCGACTCCTCGGCAGCGGCGTCCACCTCCGGCTCCGCCTTCACTGGCTTCGACAGCTTGCGACGATGAACTGCAAAATCCAATTTATTATTACTCAATTTGAATGCTTTCGAGGATTTGCCATCGAGCATCACTTACGTGCCGAATTGCTCTTGTAGCCCTTGGCGGGGCCAGCAGCGGGTGCAGCGGGTGCTTGGGCACTGGCAGCCTCCTCATGGTCGGCGGGCTCCTCTTCGGTCTTCTTGGCAGCTGGCTTGCTGGCAGGCGTCTTCTCGTTGCGATGCTTCTTGGCGTTCTGCTGGCGACGCTTCAGCGAATTGAGGAAATCATCGTTGGAGCGGAAGGGCCGGATGACGGGGCCAACTTTTTTGGGCGCCTCCGTTGTGGTGGTCGTCGAGCTGACGCCACCCTCCTCCTGCTCATCGCCATACTGGCTGCCATGGTCGCCAGCGCCGGCGCCGCCCTCCTCATTGTACTCATCCTCCTCGGCGCCATCGTCGTTGACCGGCGCCGCCGTTGTCGTTGTCGTCGGCTTGGCCGCCTTGCCCACGGGGCGACGCAGTGCAGCAATTCGCTTCGCCGGCGAGCCGTTGCCAGCTGGCGCACCCTCCTCCTGGGCGGCAACCAGGCCGTAGCACAGCGCGCAGATAATGAAAAGCAGGCAACTAAATCAAAGAGAAAACAAAGTAAAATCAGTTTTCAAGCCACGCTGATAAGCTTTAAGCTTATGCTGGATTTGAGGTTATGTTACTTGATCGAACAACTAGGATTATGAGCATAGAAGAAGAAGAGGACAGTTATTTGGAAACATCTATTGCAGCTAGAGATAATATTATTTATATTTTAATTTTATATTTTTAAGGTTTTTTTATGCGGTTTGAGGTTAGGTAAAGCTTTGCACGCGTCAAATATAAATATATCTATATAGAGGCCGGCTTTACTTGCCAAAGCTAAGCGTATAAGACTAGCATATACTCTATATTTGCCGATGCTTAAGAAATGCCAGTAAGTCGAGTTTTTCAAATTCAAATTTTATTGTGCATGATTGAAAGTAACGGTAAATATATGTATGCATATAAAATTAAAATTTATATTTATAAAATTTATGTATATATTTATATATATTCTCTGCCTTTCTTTTGTTTACCCACTAAGCCAATATTCTCTTAAATAAAAACAGGGTATTTAAAAAAGAAAAGCCTCGCTCGCAATTCGCAATCTGAAAAATGTTGCCCAACGAGCACGAGGCACAATTTCAATTGAAATTCATCCATATTCAATCAGTTGCCATCTCTCAGATATATGTATATAAATATATATAGTATATGCATATATATATATATATATATATATAACATAATATCTTTTGCAGTCTGGTTGAACGGGTTGTGCTGAGAACCTGAACCGAACTTGGTTAATAAAAGACAGACATACATAAAACACGTATCATACATAACTATATCTATCCACTATGTATATATATATATATATATATATATATATATATATATATATATCGGCTTAGACCATAAAGATATGTATGCCTCGGCTGCTGCTGCTGCTTCTTCCTCTTTTCGCGCCTGCGCTGTGCTAACAATTATTAATGCTTAAAGGTCAGCCAAACGAGTTTTTGCTTTTATTATTTTTTTCACATTTTGTTTTGTTTATTTGCTGCTTTTTTTTATTCACTTTCGATTTTAAATTTATAATTCAGCCATAAACAAAAGACTTAGGCAGCGAACTTGTTTTGAAATACTTCTGGCCGGGACGCAGGCTAAGGTTAGCTCTGCCTGGGGCTGGCTGGAGCTGGGCACACCCACACCAGGCACAGCGCGACCAACTCCCCCCTACGCCCCTCGTCACTCATCCCCCAGGCAGCAGGTGCTTATGCAAAAGGCAGCAGCAGCAGCAGCAGCAGTGGCGGCGACAGCGGCGGAAAACCTGTTGCTCGTTGCTCGTGTAGCCAGAATCAATTTAAATGCGCGCCTGCTGTTGGCTAATAACGGTAAAATGTGCAAGCCATAAAACAGTTGCATTCAAATGCAATCGCATGAGGGAGAGGCCCCAGCCACGCCCTACAGCCCACAATCGCCCAGCTAGCCAAGACAACAGCTGCAATTACCATTAGCTGCTGCTGCTGCTGCTGTTGCTGTTGCCGCCGGGTTGCATCTTTTCGCATTGATTAGGGTCAACTGTGTGGCCTGCCCAAGCGGCTGACTCTTTGCATTTCAATTGGACTTATGCAACCGCAGCCTCATGGAAAGGTGAAAGGCGTGTTGCTGTTGTTGTGGGTGCGTGTTGCTGGCGTGCCTGGAATCAATAACTATTGATGTTGCTGCTGTTGCTGCTGCTGCTGCTGCTGCTTCTGCTTGCTTCTTAATCGAAATTCAAGTCAAGCCATGTCCATGTCTAAATGACATTTGGCTTTGGGCTCAACCGGTTTGCTTTTTGGCATTTTATATAAATATATATAGAAGAGAGGGGAAGTGGGGCAAACGCTATTGGAGACAATGCTACACACACACGCACACACACACACACACACACACACACACAGACATTTCTAAGCCTCGTTATATAAGAGCAACTTTAGTTGCAAATTTATGATGATCAAAAGCTGTCGAGAATCAATAAGTGGAAGGCGGAACCACTTGTTCAATGATGCTGCATCATCAACGTCATCATCATCATCATCATCATCATTATCGGCAGCATCGTTAACATAAATAATAAGCTTAAGAACAGTGAACGACTTGCACATACCCTCTAGCAGGAACAGCAGGCATATTTATAGCTACGTTCCGCTGTCTTATACTAACTTATACGCGCTCTTATACGCTCAGCTGTTTGCGAACCGAACTGGTTCAATTTCATAATTCATATGAATTTAATTTATGTGCATTTTAAATGCAAACAGAAAACAAGAAATGCAAACTGAATAAAAAATATTTTTTATTAAATTGACTTTGAAAATTAAATAAAATTTAGAAATTATAAAATGTATAAATTATTAATGCATATTTATATATATATATATATATATATATATATAAATATTAATATATGTATATGTATATTTTTTTTATCTATGAAAAATTATTAATTTAAGCAATATTTTTATACAAATTCTTTTTTCAGTTTTCAACCAAAAATCTATTTGCTTCAAAAAAAATTTTAGCTTAACTTAAGCTGCTTTATCTATTAAAAATTTTAATTGGTAATTAATGTTTTTTTTTTATTTGATATAATATTTTGTTTATATATTTCTTTTTATATATGGCAAATATTAATTTTTAGCTTTTGTATTTAAATATATTAAATGCAATGTCATATTTTAGATACAACTTTTTTCTGTTTTTTTTTTTTTATTTTATTTGAATTTTTTAATTAGTTTTTTATATATTTTAATACTTTTTTTTTTAACTTTTTAATTGAAATTTGCTTTGTGAAATTTGAAACTTTAACGAATATATATTTATTTTTTTAAAAGCTTTAGCAAAATTTGAAAATAAAATAAATAAGAACAGAAAAATATATGTAAAAAAAAAAATAATAAAAATAATATAGTTTGCGCAAATATTACATATAAATATATACACATACATATATTATAGGGTATTTGGAGCAACAGCAAATAGTCGCATTTGGCTCGCTCAAAGTGTTTGCGCTTCACGTCAGCGCCTCGAAGAGCTCCATCAACAAAATTGCAAAAAACGTTTAAGTCTTTTGCTGCTTGTATTATATGTATATATATGTATATATATATATATATGTGTATCACATGATTATGATTCGCATATGCGGAATTAGTTCATGGCGATGACGCCATCAACTTTAAAGCCAAAAAGGCCAAAAGGAGAGAAAAAACAACCAGCTGAAAAAAGCGAATTTTATTGGCAATATTGGCATGCCCTCAGCTATGCAAAACGGGTCACTATGCTAATTGCCCAACTATATCTGGAATTTGAGCCGCTCATAGTCATAGCTAACTATGTGTGCACACATATAGGTGTATACATATATGTATGGGGCTAACTGTCTGTCTTTGGCACAGCGTTTCTAATAGTTCAAAACACAATTACGAACACTTTAAAGACTGAGAAAATGGAAAAAAAAAAAAATTAAAAGACAAGACAACGTGCACAATTGCTGTTGTTGTTGTTGTTGTTGTTGTTGTTGCTGTTGTCGCGTTAAGTGGGTTCAATAACGGTGCATTGTGTACGTGTTGTTGTCGCTGCTGCAGCCAGCCCAATCAGTTAGTCGAGTCAGCAAGCCAAGCCAAGTTCGTTGCCTGAGTCTTTTGATTTGTGTTACAGTTTTTCTCTATATGTTGTTGTTGCTGCTGGCTTACATTGAATTTGGCTTATGAAATGCACACACACACACACACAGAGCATGTTGGCAATTCGCACAGTCCTTGAAAATAAGTTTAAAATACCAAAAGACAAAAATTGTCTTTTTGTCTAAAAAAAAAACATTTTTTGTTTTATTTTTTTTTAAACTTTATTTTTGGCTCGCAACATCCACTAAAAGGTGTGTGCGTGTGTGTGTGTGTGTATTCTGGTTTGGCTTTTTGGCATGCACATGATCTGATCTCTCTTATTTAAATAATATTGCATAATGCGAGCGATTTGTGTGCGCCAAAAATGAAATGAAACGCATGTAAAACGACAGCAGCAGCAACAGCAACACTAACAACAACAACAACAACAACAGCAACAGCAAGATACAACACCCCAAAAAGCAAGCGAAACTAAATTTAAATCCTGATCTTGCCGTCAAATTGGCGCTTGTTGCTGGCGTCTGCTGTTGCTGCCGTTGCTGCTGCTGCTGCTGCTGCTGCTGTTGTTGTTGTTGCTGGCGTGATTAATTCGCGCCAAGCGCTATGCGATTAACATACATATATCTATATATTTATACATATATATATACAAATGTATGTGGCTGTCAGCTTGCATTAAAATTGCAACCGTTAATTTATAAGACAGCAGCAACGGCAACGGCAACGGCAACGGCAGCAACAGTTGCAACTGCAATTGCCTGGTAATTAATCCAAGACAACTGTTGCTGCGACAATGGGCACAGCAGCCACAGCAGACGGCAGCATCAGCTGGCGACCTTGAAACATTTCTTTCAATCAATGCACAGCCAGCCGGACTGACTGACAGACGGACGGACGGACGGACGGACGGATGGACAGATATGGCGAGCTTCTCACAGCGCGCTGCAATTGCCAGCTGCAACGGCAACGGCAACGGCAATTGCAGCTGGGAAATTTGCCATTTGCCATTTCTTTGTGCCGGCAAATGTCACAAGGCAACTGCTGCAACAGCAACGTGCACGGCAACGACAACGTCAACGGCAACAAGGGGGAACAACAAATGTTCATCAACTTCGGCATTTTGCTTGAAACGTTGGCGTGTTAAAGTTCAGTTCGGGCATTCGTTTCACACACATTTGTTGCACCTATTTTCAAGCAACAAGTCGTGCCCAAATTATGGGCAAAAAAAAACAAAAAACAAAAAAAAAATGCCAGCTGCACGGCTAGCCAAATACCCTGCAAAGAGCAAACAATTTCATCAAATTCTCAAAGATTTCTGCAGCAATACTCTGTAATTGAAATACCACATATTTAGAGTAAGATTGCCTGCAAATTTGTTATAAATATTTGCTGCATTTACGCTCGAGATGCTGCATGCCAAGTTTCCGAGCGCAGGCTCTGGCAGTGCCCGAGTTACGTGAGGTCTGCTGCTGGGAAAACTCCTTAGCTATGCAAGTGTTTCAGCACACCGAGCTTAAGAATGGTTGGCAACACTGGCGTTACCAGTTGGCCAGCGACAGCTAAGCCTATTTCGACATAATTCGCAAAGACCAAAACTTTAATTTTTCAATATTTTCAACACGTCAGCAAAAAAATTCAAAAAAATAAAAAAATAAAAATATATTTATGTATATAAAAAAAAGCAACTAAAATTTTTAAAAATATATTTATATATGTATCACTCACATGTTGAAGTACTTCATTTTGTATGAGTGTGTGTGCGTGTGTGTGTGTGTGTGTAAATATTTATAAAACTTGGAAAAAAAAAAAACGTTTGATTCGAATTTGAAAACGCGCGAAACGAACAAAAAATTCACGACGATTTTTTATTTATTTTTTTTTTGGAAATTTTCTTCTTTATTTATTATTTTTTTTTTATTTTTTGGCTGCAGACACTGGGGAGGACTGAGTGTGCGTGTGTGTGTATGTGTGTGTGTGTGAAGACTTTTGGTGTGTATATGTGTGTGTGGGGCACAACTGAGAGTGCTGAGCGCTGGAGTTAAGCTTAAGCCACCGATCACGATCGACTTCTAGAGGCTGACTGAACGTTACTTATGCCGTGTGCATGGAGTTAACCTACCCGGCCATCCAATATTTTTTTTCTGGCTGCCAGCAGTGGCAGTCGCTGTTGTTGCTGTTGCTGTTGCTGTTGCTGTTGCTGTTTTCTTCTCTTTTCTGTTATCTGTTGTCGGTTTTTTTTTTCTGCCACAGCGAAGCCAGCGACAGCGGCGAACAACAGGTTGCTGCCCGCCCGCCCTAAGCCAACTAACCAACTGTAAATGGGTGGCGACAGCGGGGGGCGGGCCAAGGCGCGCCAAGGCGTGGCGGTGGCCGGGCCGGGCCCGGGGCGCTGTGGAGCTGCGGAGTTGTGGACTGGGGCAGGCCATGTTCGTAATTATATGCAAAGAGTGCATGGCGCACTTCTGGTTTGCCAGCCAATTTGTCATTGCTGCGGCTGCTGCTGCTGCTGCTGCTGCTGCCGCCATCGTCGTCGGCGTCGCTGCCCATGCTGACAGCGCTGCCGGCGCTAGTTGTTGGCTTTTGACAGGTTTTCTTTGGTCTTTCGACTGCCGACGCGTCGTCATCAGCCGAAGCTTGGATATTATTTTGTTGTTGTTGCTTTTTAGTAAATACCCTGTAAACATATAACTGCGCCAAGCGGGTAGCTTGACTAGCAATTCGAGATTTACTCAAGCCTAAAGCCGACGCATCAGAATTTATAGACTGACAGTTGACAAAACAGTGTTGCATAGCGTCAATTGACCACACTCAATGTCAAAAAATATATTCCTTTTTGGTTAACTTTTCCCGCTGAAGACTCTAGTAAAGACTTATCCGTAAAGCAGGTGGCACTTTGTAAATAGAGAAATTTTTAGCTGTAGATTAGGAAGTTAAGCCAAGACTTTAAATTTACAAGTGCAGACATTTCTGTAGACCCCATTCTAATTGGAGAGCTTAACTTAAGCTTTAGCTGCAAGTCAGCCAGTGACGAAAATTGAGTTTTGAGTGCAGTGGAGACTTTTTTGGCGTGACTGAAAATTTATACGTGTAGACATTCATTAAAAGCTAAGAGAAAATGAAAAATTTGAAGTTTCAACCGTTAATATAAAAATGGAGACTTTGAGACTTGACTGCGGTTCAATAAGTGGAGACTTTTTTAATGAATTTTGTGCTTGCTTTGCAGCTAAACGTAAAAACTACTGTGGAGACTTCTGCTTATACTTACCAAGACTGAAAAATATGAAAATATAAGAAATATATAAAACTAAGAGATAAAATCAACAAGTGGAGAGTTCCTTTTCTTGAGGGATCAATAAGTGCAGAGTTGCTTAAGACTCGACCGACTACCTAAAAATGGAGACTTGCGTTAAAGTTGAGTGTTAATTTAGTGGCGAATTAATGGCATTTTGAGTACAGTTCTCTCAGACTGAATGGAGACTCTTACACTTGTATGAAAGCGGAGACCATTCGATAGCTTTACTGCAAGTCTACAAATGCAGCATATGTTTGCTAGCTTGACTAGCTGAAATAAAAATTAATCAAAACATCAAAACTTACACTTTTTGATTCTTAAAAATTAAAAATGATAGTAAACATCTGTTTACAGGGTATCTGGCAGTGTTTACCTTAGCGCATGGCTTATTTTTTGCGAGCATCAACTTCATTTTTCTTTCATTTCATTTATTTATTCCTTTTTTTCCATTTATTTATTTAGTTTTTTTTTGTGAATTTTTATTAATTAATTTATTGATTTTTGGGGCAATTGTTGTTGTTAAACACGTCGGCTGGTAAATCCCGAGTACCAAATCAAGATGCGGCGTGTAAAACTAAAAAAAAAGAAGAAATATCCAGATTTACATATACATATCTAATATATATATATATATATATATATGCATGTATGTAAGTATAAATCGCTATATATGTCACATATTGATATAGATAAATATTTTGTTTTATTATATAATTTGGTAGATTCGTATGCCATAATGCCATGGCCTTGAACTGATTTGCATTTAAAATTAAAAACTAAATAAAAAGAAAAACATATTTTAGGTGCGGACGAAACTTTAATCATACTGCTAATCATAGGGTTAACGCTCACGATTTACTAAGCCCAAGCCAATCATATATCACTTCTAGCCAGATGTTCTTTTGCCCAAAAACTTCATTAAAAAAGAAAAATAAAATAAATAAAAAAAATAGTAAAAAAATCAATTAACAACTGGCCAACTCACCTTGAACTACAAAATGTCAATGCAGGTGAGCGGGATGGGGGGCTCACAGGGTAGATTCCAAGGGGCCACGCAGAGGGGGACAATGTGACAGACCCGCAGACAGCCGAGAGCAGCGCCTCTTCCATAAAGGCACAACTAGCAGCTACCCTGCATGCAACTGGAAATCTTTTGTAGAAATCTATATCTAAATTTCATTTTATATAATATGTCATAGGTCATTAGTTAAATATTAATTATTAATATAAATATTAATTAATTTAAAATAATAATATTATTAATTAAAATTCCACTGTCATAAGTTTCCATTCGAATTTTTCTTTCCCCATTATTTGATCTCAGCCTCAGCATATACCTTATTGCTAGGTGGAAATTGTGCCGATTCTTCAGTATTTATCTAAGATAATAATTCTAGGAATATTTCAATTTTAGGTGCAATTTTCCTAATTAATTAATTTAAATTTTCCTTTTTGATTTCCGAACTTTTTTACTTCTTAAAATTCAAAAATTAAATTTTAAATTTAACTTTTTATTTTATAACCTTAATAAAATAACAACTGTAATTTTCAAGCAGATTCAAGGCATAAATTCGTAAAAAATGTATAGAATTATTTTAATAATATTCTATGTTCATATCCATTTATATTTTCGAATTTAAAGACGTTAAACTCGCACTAGATCGGCTGTCTACGTTGCCGTATGGCTGAGCTAACCCATTTGCATGTTAAAAATGATTCCAGCGCATGGCAGACAGATAAAACCCTTTTTTGCCCAGCCTATAAAACAACACAAAGAAAATCATAAACAATAAACAATAAAAAATGAAAAACAAAACCTTGTTCAGCTGGCGACGACACTGAAATCGATACGAATCGAATTAGAAATCAATAAATTTGAATCTTAATTTCGAATCGCATCGCAACGCATCGAATCGCATGCAAATGCAATCCGAAGAAGCAATTTGTCTAATCTAATATTCATATCATATCTCCACATCTCGACATCTCCTTCTCTCGTTCTCTCTCTCTCCCTCACTCTCTTTACAGATTACAACCTATTAAGTATTTTGATGATAAATGTCGACTCAGTGGGCCAAAGCCAAGCCCAAGCTAAGTCATGTCGCGAACGAGGAAAATGGAATGAAGAACGTGCTAAGAGAAAATCTGATAAATTTGGCAAGAGAAACTTGTAAATTAAAACGAGGAAGAAGTGATAAGAAACGGAGAAGAAATTATAGAGAATGACAAACAAAAGGGAATAGGAAATGTGGCATGAGTAAAGGTAAAAGGAATTGAAGAACGAAAAGGATAAGAGAGATAAAATAAATATATATATAAAGATATTTTAAATATATATATAGAATATATATGAGAGATAAATATAAGGACAATGAAGGAGAATATTTATGGTTTCATAATGAATGAGATAGTTATTGGAATAGATTTGATAAAAAGGAATTGTAAAGATTATATGATCTAAGCTTTTGTCTTCAAAATATATACATATGCATTATATATATTACAGTTAATGATTTGCTAACTAAAATATTATATAAAGACATATATAAATAGAATAAAAAAACAGATTTAAGTTTCTTTGGACAGATTTATTCGTAGTGATTGCTACCTCTTACATTAAATCAGACTTGATAAGAACTAAGAATAGAGTTGGGTATACAGTTTTATTTGGGTATATGATATAGGTAAATATATATATTTATGATATATGATAAATTTCACTTGTTTTCATTAAAATGCCATTCCATGGCATTGACAATACGAATTCGTTTCCGAAAGCTGTTGAAAAGCCTTTGGGACAGTCTCAAGTTGTTGCCCATATCCAGGACAGCGCTGCTACTAGATCGAAATTAAATCGAATAGAAAAATAAATAAAAGAGTATAAACAAATATCTAACAAAGACAGGCGGAGGGAGAGCCTGTAACTAAAAATAAACTGGAATATGGATGGATAGGCAGATATGGATGGAGGATAGATCGATAGGTAAGATGGATAGATCGATTGGCAGTCTAAAGCAGATAGACTGACCGCCAAACGGAAAGTTGAAGAGACACAGTCAAACACACGTAGAGGTAGATGGATAGAGAATTGACAGGCAGACGAGCAGCTTTACAGATGGGTAGATAGGCCAAGGAAAGGGAAAAAGTATCAGACCAATATACTCTCCATGCGACTGTTGGAGTAATAAACTTTTACAATTACAATTAAAAAATAAATAATAAAATTCAATAAAAAATGTATAAAATATATATAAAAAATATATTACAAAATATATAAGAAATATATATAAAAAAAAATATATTAAAAATATATAAAAATTGTTTTTTGTTTGAATTTTTTCACACAGTACTTTATTAACTCGTAGAGTTGCGCTTGGGCAAATCTATTCGACTTTTGGGGACATTCAATTACATACGTTTTTTATTTAATCTAGCAATAGCATTAAACATAAACGTAATACGACTAACAATAAAAATAAAAAAAATAAAATTATAATAATAAAAATAGTAATAAAAAATAAAGCAAAGCAGCGCTTTCGATCAATGTTTTTTTTTTTAAGCTTCCACTAAAGACTAAAAGAAGTCAATGTTGTATGTAGAATGTTTCTTGTATTTGCAGCGATAACACTTATCAATCAATTTAATGTGTTTACTTTTTGCATTTTTGCATTTTGATTTCTGTTTTCATTTCATTTCGTTTTTTTTTTTCGTTTTTTTTTTTTTTTTTTGCCAAATTTTATATAAATTTTTTTAGGCACAATTTAATTTATTTCTAATATATTTTTGAATATGAGAAAATATGTCCAAGACGTCAAAAAATATTCAGATTTCGTGATAAATGCAATTTTGTTTTGCTAATTTCTAAAAAAGTTCCTCCTTTACCTCCATTTGTTACAATTTGCATTTGTTAAACAGCGCTCACATTTTATACACTTAATACACATACACACACACAATCACACACTCTCACACACAGACACCGCACAGATTAAGAAATAATACAGAATTTTTAGTTCTGTTCAAAGATTTCTTGTTTAGTTAGCGCCTGCTGCCCGTTAGATGGCGCCACACACACACACACACAGGCACGCAAACACAGAGAGAGACAAAATAAATAATTTGTTTATAACTTAACAACTAAAACATATTTGATATTTAATACTTAGATGTAGCCTTTACACACACACAAAGAAAAAATCCTTGTGCCATGCTTATTTTTTTTTTTCGTTTTTGTTTTTTTTTTAAATATTTCATTTACTGTTCATAACTCGCTAAGCTCTACTCTTACTCTCCCGCTCTTAAGTAACTGCGTTATGGTTTCTCTATCTTTTCTCTTTCTCTTTTTTTTTTTCTTTTTTTTTTTTTTGATATGGTTTTGGAAGTGTTATTAAATGGAATCCAAGTGTCACTAACTTTAGCTGCCAAGCGACTTATGTATATATATATATATATATTTATATATATATTGTAATTTATTTATTTTTAGTGTTTGCCTGTCTCATCTATAATTTTTTTTTACAAAAGAAAAAACATTTGGCCAATGAAATTCGCTACAACAAATATACAAGGCACACAGATCTATTTGTAAATATATATATATATATATATATATATATATATATATATATATATATATATATATATATATATATATATATATATATATATATAAATATATACCGACATATGTATATATACGGCATATAGAACTTTTCACTCGACTATCGTTGCTTATAGTTTAACATAATTACAGCGCTTTGTTGTTTTTAATCGTTATCGTTATTGAGATATATATATATATATTTATATATATATATATATTTATATATATATATATATATTTATATATATATATATACATTTATATATCGCTATCGTTATCGTTCTCGTTACAATTCATTCGTATCTTATTTACTAACAAAAAATGTTGGAAAATACAAAAAAAAATTGTTTATATATATATATATATATATGTATATATTGTATATAGAGTCTATATATAGTATGTGGTATAAGTACAACTAAATTACGAACCTATTGGATTATATAATAGAGAACTCAGTTAACTTTTCAGGTTGTGGAAGTTGACGTTGCCATAGCAAAACAATTGTAAATAGAGTTAAAGTTATTGTTGTTGTTGTTGCTTCATCAACTTGATATTGAAAGAGCTTTCATCTAATTTCTATTTTTTTCTCTTTTGTTTTTAGTGTAAATGAATCAAAAAATATTATTATTTATATATATGTGTGTACATATATATATATATATATATATATATGCAGGGATCGATGTAGTAGTTGTAGTAGTATGCATTTATGTAGCGTTAAATTAAGTAAATATTTTAGTTATAAGTAGTTGGTTGGTATGAACATTAGATACAATTTGTTAGAAGACAACCTTTTGTTGTTGTTTTTGTTGTTTGCTTGATTTTCTATCCAACACTTGCGCAGCTACATATTTAAAATGATTTTCGGCCGCACTTCCTCTCGCCAATTTGTTATAGATATATATATATATATATATATAAATATATATGTATATGTATATAGAGGTATATATAAATATTTGTATAGTGTATGCATCTGTAGCTAATTGTGTATTCGTTGCATTTGCCGGACGAACTTCATTGCTTCAACGAAGAGTTGGCCGGCAGCGTGGCAGAACGTTGCACATTGGGTGCGTACGGCTTGTAGGCGGAGCGTGTCGATTGGCTGATGATGATCAATGACAATGATGATCAATGATGATGATGATGATGATGATGATCAATGATGATCAATGATGATAAGAATTGATATTCATGATGTGTATCGAGTGTCGTGTGTGGTAGTTTGAGCCGAGCGAGCGATACACAGGAGCGCGTGTAAGAAGCGAGAAAAGAAAAATACGAAATTAATTAGGTTAGCATTAGGATTAGGATTAGGATTAGAGACACAAAAAGCCATTTAGATTAGCAGCGCGAGTGAGTTACGTTCGATAGCTACTTCCTAGGGCTGGCAACGTCAATGGGATACTCAGGGCTCAGGGAGACTCAGCACTCTACTTCATATACTCTCTCAAGGCTCTTAAGGTTTTACCTGGGCGATATTTTGCTGCCGTCGGTATTGTTGTTGGACGAGTTGGCCTTGTAGCCGCTCTTCTGTATGCGCTTGAGCAGGCGCGCCACCCACACCGATTGCTCCTCGGGCGTGTTGGCCAAGAGCAGCATGTCGCGTGCGCTGCGCGGATCCAAATGCAATTTGCACGGCACCAACGGATCCTGCTTGTCCACATGCTCCTTGTGTATCTTATTGCGGCATCTAAATAGATAATGTCCATATATATTAACAAGATAAAGATGAGAGGAGTCAAAGGCTTTCGGCTTACCTCTTGCATTCGTAGGCCGCTGGCGGCTTAAACACGGACCAAAGCGGCTTCGAGCAGACGTCACAGAACGATGGCGTATGATACGTAATGTGCACGAACTCATGACCTAGACAAAGATGGCAATAGTGTGTAAAAGAGAGAGAGAGAGAGAGAGAGAGAGAGAGGGTTTAGTTAATATTGAAATTGAAATCATTGCATATTTTGTTGAATATATTTTAAGGAGATTTGCCAAAGACCAAAGAAAAATTGATGCAGAATAAAATTTGTATTTTCATTATGAGGCTCAGCATCAATCGTCATCTAGGTCTATGGAGCAATCTCCTGGACTTGATCTTGATCTGGAGAACACCTCATCGTCACAACAAACCTTACCCTTGTGCAAAATGGTGCCTGGTCGCTCCTCGTTGCTGCTGGCATGCAGAGTCGCGTCCAGCTGCTCGTCTGGACGATGGGAGGCGCCCTCGCCGGCATACAGCAGCTGAAAGATGCGCGGAATCTCTTTGGCATCGGCGCGTATGACATCGCCTTGGGTAACGCTGCGCACATGATAGACTTTGCTGCAATTTGAAACGTTTATAAGCAGGATGAAGATGAAGATGAAGATAATTAAGAGGGGAAACGAGGACCCACCTTAGATCGAGTATGAGCACGGGATCTGTGGTTTTATTTTTGTCATTTTCCGTATTGTAGAAGATGATTTTGCGGGACGAGACGATCACATATTGTCGCTTCCAGTTCTGGCCGCGGCGGCGATTCTGCTTATTTGGCACAGACAAAACGCCCTCGAAGACTGAGTCCTGTGTAAGTGAGAGCAGAGAGGAGTGCTAAATCAGAACAGCGAGCAGCGAGCAGCGAGTGGTGAGTGAGTGAATGATGAGTGAATAATAGTAGAGATTGAGATTGAGATTGAGAGAGAAGCAGAGGACGAAGTTCAGGGAAAGCATACAGAGAGAGGGAGCGAAAGAGAGACACAGAGAGAGAGAGAGAGATGGATCTGCATGAGTTTGGCCTTACCTGAGCATCCTCGGGATCATTGTCGGCCGACGAGAGCGAGGCCGTCTCGTTGAGCTTGCTTTGCAGATGCTCGATCTCCGTAGCCTTGCAGTCGATCTCCATGCTCATCTTTTGCTTCACCTGCTGATCCTCGACGGCCTGCTGTTGCAGATCCTGGTACTTAAGCAGCATCTGGTTGTATTTCTCGCGCTCCTGCGACAGCTCCAGCTGCAGGCGACGCATCTCCTTCTCCTTTTTGCGCAGCTCGGCGGTGGAGCGCGCCTTGACCTTTTGCTCTGTGAAAGAAAGATATTCAAGATATGTAGATCTTCGCTTGGAATGGCATGTGGTTGACTTACTTGGCCAGTCGGAGTCGCGACGATTCATGACCTCGGTTAGCTTGGCCACGGCCACCTGCTTGAGCAGCACTTCGTTCTTGCACTTCTCGCCCAGCTTGGCGATCTCCTCGTCCTTGGCGATGCGCTGTTGCTGCAGCTCGTCCAGCTGCTTCTTGTGCTGCACGAGCATGTCCTCCCATTCGTTGCTCTTCAGCTTGAGTTTCTTGTGCAGATCGGCTTCGGTTTCTTTGAGCGTGGTTATAGCCGCCTCCTTGGCATTGATCTCGTTGCGATGCTTCATTATGAAGTCCTTCAGTTCGAGCTCCTTGATGGTTTTCTCCTTTTCGAGATCGGCCACCGTCTCCTCGGCAATGGAGCGAGCCAGTGCCTCCGAATCGGCACGTGCGACAGCCACCTGCACTTGATGCTTCAGCGAGACGCGTTCCTCCTCGAGATCCTCGATCTTGGACAAGCGTTCGGCGCTCTCTTCGCGATTCTCGTTCGCCTGCGTCTTATACAGACGCGAGAAGCATTGCTCGGCCTCCAGTTGGGCCTGCAGCTCTCGATTGTTGGCCAACGCCTCGTGATGTGTGGCCTTCAGTTGTGTTAGATCCTCCTCGAAACGTCGCTTAGCCTCGCGCTGCGTCGCCAGCTCCTTTTGCAGCTGAGTTTCGCGTGAACGCAAATGCGCCACCTCCGACGTGTGCAAACTTCTCTCGGAGAGCAGCGTGTTCCGCTTGATGTTCTCCTGGTCCAGCTGGGATTGCAGTGCGGCGACCTTTTCCGACTCCTGCCGGCATTCGCCCTCCAGCTTCTGCAGGCGCAGCTGGATTTGGCGATAGTCCACCGAGAGCATGCTCAGCTGGCGCTCCTTCTCCTGCGAATTCTGATCGGATTTGATGCGTGCGGATTTCTCCTCGTTGAGTTTGGACTGCAGCGCCTTCACCTCCTGCAGATTGGCCTCCTCGCGCGAGACGAGACGCGACTTCTCCGTCTCCTGGTGGGCGCGCACCTCCTGCTGATAGCGACCCTGCGCGGCCTTCAGCTCGAAATCGAGACTCGCATGCGTGCGCTCCAGTTCGCTAATCCTCTCGAGCAGCGCACGATTATCCTCCTGCGCCTGCTGCTCGCGCTGCAGCGTGCGCTCCAAATCATTTGCCAGCGTTTGCATTTTATTCTCAGCTTCCTTGTGCACGACCTTCAGCTGGGAGCGCAGCGTTTTCTCCTGCGCCACCTGCGCCTGCAAATCGGAATTCTCCTGATCCAGCTCCTCCTTATCCTTCTGCAGTGTCTTATTCATTTCGACCATGTCGCGCACCTTCTCCTCGTGCGTTTTCAGCGTAAAGCCCAGCTCGGCATTCTGCTTCTTCAGCTTTTGTGTTTGCTCCGTTTCCGTCTTAAAGCTCACCTCCATGTCGTGCAGCTGCTTCTCGAGCGTGAGCACCTTCTCATTGATGTTCAGGTCACGCATGCGTGTCTTCTGCTCGTTCTCCAGCTTGCGCTGCGTCTCCACAATCAGCGCCTCCGCTTTCTTGCGCAGCTCAATCTCCACCTCCACCTTCTGCATGGCCACCTTGTAGTTGTGCTGCCTCAGCGTCAGGTCCATTTCATATTCGCTTGCGATCCGCTGCAGGTCGGCCTCCCGCTTGGTAATCAAATCGATTTGCTGCCGCAATCTCGTGTCCTGCTGTTCGAGCGCCTCGCAGCGAGCACGTTCGCGCTCGAGCAGCGCCTCAAAACGTTTCAGCTCATTCGAATTCGACGGCCGATGGCGATGATTGTGGCCATGATTGTTGTTCGCATTGCTGCTGTTCACCGACTGTGACTCCTTCGATTCGGCATCGACAGTGTCGCTCGAGAGCAGCTGATAGTCGCCGGTGTATGTGAAGCCAATGAACGGCAAATGATTGCCATCGAAACTCTTGGGCACCGGAAACATCTCCTCGGGCTTCTCATCTCGCTCAATATCCTCAAAGTTGCGCGTATCATCGTCGGACGTCAGCTCCGGCACCACAGGCGGCACACTCTCCCGTATATTGTCGAATGACCACGTATCATTGCGAAAGAACGGATGCGCCTTGATATCCTCGATGCCGTAGCGGCCCAAGCGCTGTGTACGATCGGTGAGGAAGGCGCGTATCAGGTCTTTCGCATGCTCACTGATCTCCACCTCGGCGGGAAAGCTCAGTGAATTCTTGTGATCCATAATTTTGCCATAGGTGCCAACCAGGGAGTCCGCATAGAAGGGCGTCTCGCCGAACAGCATCTCATATAGGAATATGCCCACCGACCACCAATCGCACTCTCTGCCATATTCATTGTCGACCCCCTGCGACTGCAGCACCTCGGGACTGATGTAGTCGGGTGTGCCCACCGCATTGCTGGACACCACCTGACCGTTGGCGCCCATTCGCATGCAGGTGCCAAAATCGGCTAGCTTCAAATGGCCATAGCTATCCAATAGCATATTATCGGGCTTGACATCGCGATGCACGAAGCCCATGTTGTGTATGGTGTCCAGGGCGAGGACCACTTCCATCGTATAAAATATGGCCCATTTCTCAGGTATATCGTAGTCACCCATCAGCGTGACAATATCACCGCCTGGCATAAAGTCCATAACCATATACAAGTATTTGCTATCCTGGAATGCGAAATGCAATTGTACAATCCATTCGGAGTTCGCGTGCGCCATTATGTGGCGCTCCTCCCAAAAGAAGGCGGAATCGGGACGCTTCATCATCTCGAATTTGGACAGACGCTTCATGGCGTACACCTGACTGGATGACTTGTGCCTGACCAGCTGCACCTCGCCAAAGGCCCCAGCTCCGATCAGTTTGATGAAGTCGAAATCATCCACATTCATGCGCAGCTGATTGATCTGCTGCGCCAGCGGCTTATCTGTTCAAGGTATAAACGAATATATATCAAATACTCTCGGATGATCTAATTGCAAATACCACTTACATTTACATGCATATTGATCGATATTCTTGTAACGCTTCAGCGAGTCGTGAGCACAATCGCTGACCAGCGCCGAAACCGTGTCCAGCAGGCAGTCCACGTTGCAGCTGCTGGTCGGATCGCGCATCTCGCGCTCCAGCGCCTTCGCTCTACAAAGATGAAGAATAAGAAATTTATTAGAAAAGTGAATCGAAATTTATCAATTTTTCATTGCTTATCGTCAAATTTATGTTACATATATATATATATATTAATATATCGATACCCGATAACGATAACTCGGCTAACAATTAACTCTCATCGGGTCAATAGAACGCTTAGACTTTTGTTCAAGATTTAGTAATTTACAAATGTTATCGATATTTCGATAAATTATCATGTTTATGCTCGAAGATTAATAATGTCAGGCTTTGATTTTTATTAATGAAGTTAAAAATGTAGCTTATGATCGATAATCGATATCGATAACTCTATAATCGTATGCATCTAAAAATTAAAAAAATTAAGCAAGAAAACCCTAAGTTATCTCTATATAAAAATAAATGTACTAACAAACGTATATTAAAATATTGATTATTATAGATAAATAATTATCATGAATAATTATTTATTGATTTATCTATAATACAATCATTTAATATTTAATTTATTTTAAATTTGCCATCAACACCCAATTTGGCCTGCCCAGAACTTTAGCTTGTCTCAAAAGTTTTGTTCTGCTCGATAGTGTTATTAAGTCATTGCAAAGACATGATAGCCCGCTTCCGACAACGACAATAAATAATACAATAAAATAATAAAACTGGAAGTTTTCATAATCAGCTTCATTATTTACATGATGCGGAAAAAGCGCGCGTTCGATTACGCACATGCTTTATTGACATAAGCGAGTAGGTTCCCTGCCTGTCTGCAAGGTTTCGTGACTCAAAAAGACAACAGATACAGACAAACGGGCGCTACGAACGTTACGTTATCCACTGGGCTCTAGAGATTATTGAATTACATTTAAAGCAAGCTCATTCACAATGGTTCATTCAAAGAGAGCTACTGCATACAGAACAAGATTCACTTGGCATTCGAAAACTGAGCGAGCCAGTTCATGTTCAGTTGAAATCTATTGAACTAGTTCATAAATGAACAATTGATATAGTTCTCTCTTATACATAATGCATTAAAGCATTGAAAATTTAAGACTGCTAAAAAAACAAATGTCCATATAAATCTAGTCTTATATATATACATATATAATATTCATTAAAATTCGTTCTACTACTATGAACACTGATAATAATGATTCTCGAAATGTAATAATATCATATTATAGTAGGGCATACTATCCTATATAATTGCCTTTGGGTATATATGTTCTTGTTTTTATTTCCTTATTCAGTTTATCTCAGAAGCTCAGCATGTTGTCCATACCAGATATATTTGCTATATATATATAATATATATACTTTTGATATGGCTTGCGACGATGCCTCGTGTTTTCTTTCTCACTGCTTGCGAAACAGACAAATGCAAACAAAACGTATCGCCGCATATTGGGTATATTAGCTAAATAGAACAAGTAAAATATCTTTGGGACAGGGCTCAGCTCGTCGTGCTGTATAAAATAGGTGGCCTCTTTCGAGCTGTTACATAATTTCATATGCCCGGAAATTTCATTTTCATATAATATTTAATATATAATTCGATCTAATAAAAATTCTTTCAACTTCAATAAATTTTCGAGCATTTTACAGGGTATTTCAAAGCCGATTCGCTTGCCATGTGTTTGTGCTGTTTCTCTGAATGAACAAGATAACTCAGTCGCACACATCCACGCCCACAGTGGGCGGCGCTATCACTAAATGCTAAAGAGGAAGCAGCAGCTGAAGCAAAAGCAAATCCTTTTGAAAAAGACGACAGTTTCGGTTAAGCTTGAGTGATTGATTGATGGATTAAATTGAATTGATTGATTGATTGATTGAATGACTGCTTGATTAACTGACTAATTGAACTGCTGAGTTCTTGGGGTTAAAAAAAAAAACGACAAGCAAAATAAAATTTCATTAACAAACTAAATTCTTATCGAACAAAAGGTATATATATATATATATATTTATGTATGTATTATATATATATAGCTCAAGAACTGAATCTACGTCACGTATCTAACTCACATTCAAAGAACAAAGAGAACTAACTGTTATACAAAGTCACGGATATAGATTAAAGGAGAGAGATGGACAATGATCAAAGAAGACAGAAATAGAGAAGTATATAAAAAGTTAAAGAGAGAGAGAGAGAGAGAGAGAGAGAGGGGAGGACAGATAGATATACATATATATCTAGAGAAACAGAGAGAGAGAGAGAGAGAGAGAGAGAGAGAGCAAAAGCAATGTTGACATAGACAGGCTTGCAGTTCAACATATTCGAATCAATTATGTGAATATGAAAACCAAGAGAACTATGAGATATGACTGACCGAGAGAGAGAGAGAATGAAAAAGATAAAGAGAGGAAAAAAGATAGACAGAGATTGTGTCTTGAAGTGTTTTGTTGAGCCGCTGACAGACGGCGCAAAATTGATACTAAAAGGTGTTTGAATTGTTGTGATTTCATCATCACCCGATACGGCATGACAGAAAAGCCAAATACAAATGACAACAGCAACAACAACGGCGGCAGCAACAGCCAACATGGAAAAGTGGAATTTTCAAAAATGTATTTGAGATTTTTTTGTTGCTTTCTTTTTTTGGCAATGGCTACAACAACATAATTATGAACATCAGCAGCGGCAGCGGCAGCAGCAGCAGCAGCAGCAGCAGCAGCAGCAACAATAATAAATACATAATAAACAACAATAACAACGACAACAACAATATGCTGCGACAACATTATCGTCACCTAGAGACAATATAATTGTAAATTTAATTTATGCACGCGCACCTAAATTTTTTAGCTCGTTTCAAGCTAGACTTTTTTGGCCAAAAAAAGCTTTAACTAACGACTGCTTAATACTCGCTCAAAAGGTTGAATTTGCGAGAAAAAAAAGACCGCAGATACATCTACTCTGTACTATATCAGATATAATTGTAAAAATATCAAATGTCATCAACAAGTTTAACGCTAAAAGAGAAGAGAATCTATGCTCGTATATATATTATTTTAACAACCATAAGCTCAAAATTTCTTCAGTTTTACGAATGCACAGACAGCTTAAAGCCAATATGCTCTTATCACTTTGCCAGCGAGCATAAAAGCGAATATGCTTCAGGCGTGTTTAAGAAACCTTTTTGAGCTTGACAAGTCTAAGTAATTAGGCTGATCTGATATATACATATATAAATAAAAATATAAATAAATGCATATAATATATAAATAAATATATAGAAAATATAAGTAAATATCGTAAGGCATTCCCAGATTCCTAATTCTAAATGTAATATGCAAGTTAATTATTTTTTTATAATACTCTAAATTATTTATATTTATAATAATTAATTTGTAAAATGCAAAGCGACTATTTAAATTTCCTGACAATGGCGCCTCAACTAGTTACAATTTCAACAATTTAAAGCAAATTCAACAAAAGTTCTTAAAAAGGTGTAAAAGGCAAAAAAAAAAAAAAATGCTGATGCAAGTGTGAGCGAGACAGCAGAACCAGATTCTCAATGACAACGATTTACAATTGTGGTGAAATTTCTGCGATGTTAGTGCAGAGAAAATCGTAAAAAGTTGCAAAGCGAAGAGAAGACGGTGAATACCTTGTTTGACCTTGTTAGTCCGGTGTTACGCAGCTGGAGCGTAGCAAGGCGTGCACTTAGATAAATGGCGTGCAGCTAGTGGTGAAGTTCGACTGCAAAAGTGGTCAAATTAAGTAAGTGGTGGTAGGTCGATCAATTGAATCTTGAACAAGCTCACAAATTAGGGTGAGCTGTAAATAATAGGCAGAACTGCAGACTAAACTTTTGGAGCATTAGAAATTGAGGAAGAGAATTTGGAAAATGGAGCTATTTATATTATATATATATATATATATATAGCTCCATTGTTACGTAGATCAAAGCTTGGTAGATCGTGGTTTTTAGGGGTATAATATAATGCAGAGCACTCACTGCATGGACTGAAGTTGTGGAATGCACAGCTAGAGTGCTCTAGACTTGACTAAGAAATCGTGAATGAAGTTGTAAAAAATTCTATCTCTTCAATTGAGATTATGATGATCCCATCACATTTACCTTTGTGTTAACCACATTAGACTTGTCTAATGGAGCTCTGGCTTAGCCAAAAATTCCAGTTTGCTTTTGATTGAATTTCTAAATTCCCAAAAAAAATATATAATGGCAGCTTTACTAGAATTTTCAAATAGTATAATGCAAAGTTTCAAACTGGAAATCATACAGATGCGATGAGACATGTATTAGTGGAGTGATTATTGCAGAAAGACCTAGAAGATCGTCTATGTCAACCTGTTCTATAAATGAGCCGAAAGTCGATTGCAGCCGATGCAAAATAATATTCTCATGAACTAAAAGTATCAGCTGTCAACTGAAGCTGCGACTGAGGCATAAAGCTTAAGATTGACAAAGATGAAAAATCTCCAAACTATGTGTCAGCATCGCTCATCCCTCATCCCTCAAATGTGTTGCAGAGAGTTTGGGATTTCTCTTTCACTCTCGCTTGAGGCTCTCATTTTAGTTTTTGTAATCTTACAATGCAGATGTAGAGAGGAGAGAGAGAAGATCACGTTTTGCGTGGATCAGTTGAATTAATAAAATTATAAATTTCTAAAATTCAAGCAGACAATTTGAATATTGCATGAATTTTGAGGTATATATATAAATACTATATAGATAATCAATCATTTGCAATTTCCGCTCAACTACACACAGCTCGCAGGTTTCTTTTATTAGCTCTAAGTTTTGGTGTTTATTTCGCTTTGGAAATTGAGTTGAGAGCTTTATGCAACTACATTAAACTTGGGCAGATGTCAACGCCTCACCAACCCACCAACCCACCCACACACACTCTCAGACTCACACACACAGAGAGAGGGAGAGATAGATACACAGATCAATGGTAGTCCAGGTATTTCAACAATTTGGCGTAATAATTCTTTTACGCTTGAGCATAAACAGAAAAGAAAGAAAAAAAAAAAAAAGTAATTTAAATTGAAATTGAAATTCATTTCCGTGCCAATGGCAATGCGACTGCGACTGAGACTGCGTTTGGCTATTATTATTTGCAAGTTTATTATTATAAATTTTTGCTGCTGCCGCTGTTGTCGTTGTTGCTGTTGTTGTTGTTAGTTTTTAATGGCCAAGTGCATTGCAATTGGCGTGGCTGCTTTTGCCTTTGGCCAAATGTTTTTAGCACCTTCGGTCTGTAGTTCTATGGCCGCGCGCGCGCCCTCGTCTGTGTGTGTGTATATATGGTTTATAGAACTGAAGAATTTTTCTAAACTTTTATGGATATTTTTGTTTCTTTTTTTTTTTTTTTTTTTCATTGTTTTGCATTTAGGTATTTTGATACGCAACGTACCGTTCCGGCTCACACAGATGCAGTGCAGCGGGCATCCAATACCACATATCTCTGTCCACAGACCAAACTGTATTTACTATATATGCACTATCTCTATATATATATATATAAATATATATACTCTATATGTGTCTTTGCTCTTATAGCTTTTGCGAAACGCGTTTCACGCACTGCGATGCGCCGCCTGCAACTGAGCTGAAAGCTCTCTGCTTTTTGACCCAGTCGCTTTTTTTTCCTTCTATCTATCTATATATACATATACATATACATATACATACATATATATATATATATATATATATATATACATTATATATATATATTATTTGTTTTTAGTTATTTTTTTAGTTTTTGGTTTGGTTTGCTTACAAATTTTAATGCGAAAATGGCAAATTTATGAAAAGTCGCCCGCCCGGCCACCAGGCACGGGCATGGCCAAAATCGTTTTGCTCACTCGCTTGTCAATTTGATTGCCGCTGCCGCTTTGAACATTGATTATGCTAGGTGTTTGCGGCACTGATGTTGTTCACATACCCTTTAAGCATACACAAAAAATTACGCACCATTGGGTATATTGTTGACTAATAAAGTACTGAAATTGACATTAATTTGGACTCTCTTCCCCAAATCGATAAATATCGATATTAACTTAAATGACATTTGTGACAATGTAGTTAATTAACGCAGCATTAAGTATCGATAACACACAATCATCACATGACCTCTCATCACTCTCTCTTATTTAATTTCGCAAATCATATTCACACTGATTTGGCAGATATCGATAAATATCAATACCTGGCAGTAGGCTATGTAACAAACAGCATAACATCATACGCATTTCTGCAACTTTACCAATCGATAAATATCGATACTTTAAAAACATTGTCGACATACCTAAGGGAACTCTTGAATAAAACTTTTGACTGTCTTTTAGTCAGACTAGCATGTTCGCATAGCAACGATATATATGTATATATAATAAAATATTTTTTATTATAAATATATCGTTAAATATTGTTAGCTAGCATGAATTTGTATCAAGTCTATGCTAAGAATTATCCAATACATTTCATTTGACAGTTAAATTAAAGTGATCATAATATGATTCATTTAAAGTTACGGTGGAAAGTTATTCAAAAAGTAACTTCATCGATATTTATCGGTTGTCTTTTATAAATATATATATATATATATAATAATCCTGAGATCTCATGAAGTCGTTTTTATGAATCTACGAATATGCAGCACAGGGTATCTGCTAGCTGTTCACTTTTGATGCCAGATCACATTTACTTGTTTTGTTTTTAGCTAAATTTGTAAATCTTAAGTGAACAAATCTGAGCACTCATTCAGTTTTAGACAATTAATTGAACACCAGTCGCACTGCGTACGTGTGTTCAGGTAGATGCGTGTGTGTGTGCGCGTGTGTGTGAGTATGCCTCTGTATGTGTGGGTATTTGCTAGTTATTATGTTACTCACCGACGCCGCCTTTCCACATCCATGCTAAACTAATTGCTAAACGTCCTATCCAATCTTCCACTGCGTCCTTCTTTCAGCTGCCGCATGCAATTCGCCTCGCCTCCTGCTTCGGCTATATATTGTGGATGGTTAGAGCAGCGCTGCAAACAGATAATGAAATAAATATTAATAAATATTTATGTATTTATGGGAAATATTAATATATATATTGGGAATATATTTGCTCACTCTCTTGCTCTCTTAAACTGTGAATACATCTAACTACCTGTTGCATTAGTTTAGTAAACTAAAAGCTTAAACTAAATATATCAATTTAGCAAATTTCAAGCAAAGCTTCATATCTTGATATAAAATATACTCTTTTTTCGAATTATAAACTATAAATAGTAACATATATATATAGTCTAACTGTAGTTAATTGTGCACTAAATATTATTTTCGTTAAGTTATTCAGCTAAAATATATATGAAAAATTGATATAATATTAACTATAAATATTAGCATTAATAGATAATCAATTAAATTACATTTCATTCAAGTCTCTCAAATATTGCTAATAAAAAACTATTAACAATTTGCCAATTTACAAGCTTATTTAAATTTCTTTCATATTACACTGTTTGCTAGTTGTTGCTTATAGCAAACATTCACTGTACACTGACAAAAATATATACACATATGTATATATTTTAATTCAATTCCAGATATGCGGCAATCAATCGAATATACCCCATTGCAGTGTAGCAGTGTTTACAGGGCATAATGAGCTACGATGACGCTGTGGCGTTGCATCTTACCTGCTGCTAGGGTACACCTTAAAAGCTGTTGCTCCGCTGCGCAAAGATTTTTGCTGCAATACAAAAAAAAAACAAAATACAATATATTTATATGGGTATTTGAATTAGTTGTAAATGAAAAATATTGCTAAATAAATGTAGTTTGCAGCTAACCTGATGATGAAGCCCAGCTGGGCGCAGGAAAAGCAATAACTATTGTTAATATTGTTGCCGTTGTTGTTGTTGTTCTTGTTGTTGCTGTTGTTATTAGTGATGGACTACTGATGAGGTCACGAGCGTTTGTTTTTTGTTTTTGTATGTTTTCTTCTTTTTACTAATTTGTTGTAAGCCACTTGAGGATTCAAATGGTCTGCACAGGAGGAGCAGATGCAAATTTCTAAGCGACAGCTTCGACAGCCGTCGGTAGCCAACGCCACATGCGGGCGCGGGCGGGCTGACAGAGACGTGCACAAGAGCCCAGTCAGGCGCGCACTTATATATATATATATGTATATATATATATATTTAAATATATATATATATATAAATAATTATATCTTTATATATGATATATTTTTTTTACTTATATATACTTATATATCTATTACATATATATATATATATACAAATATATACATAAATGCTGATATAGATATATGTATGTGCCAATATCCAGGTAAATGCGTTTGTAGTTCGCCTTGTCAACTGGCACTAATACTTAAGTACTTGCACTATTCAGCCGCTCCGTTATATTTGTGTAGTTTAATTAATATAACAATTCTTCTTTTTTCTCAACTTTTTTTGGCAGCAAGTTTTTTGGCGAAACAAGCAGCAGCAGCAGCAGCAACAGCAGCGACAGCGACAGCAGCAGCAGCAGCAGCGATTTCGTTGTGTTTGTAAACATGCAATGTGTGGCACATTGATTGTTGTATGCGCTGCGCGCATGCAACAGTTGCAACAGTTCTTTTTCCTTCTTTTTTTTGGTGTACTTTTGGCTGGACGTAGCCGAGAAGACTTGGTTAAACGATTTTTGGTTTTGTGGATTTTTAGCAGAACTGAAATCCAAATGGCAGCGTCACAGCAAATTGTTCACCTATTTTACGATCACACTAAATTTTGCCCCTAAATATACCGAAATGACCATTTCTAGTTGCAAACGGTCACGCTATTTTTTTGGTATTTTAACCGTAATATTCACTTCATCGTTTAAATGAATGATCGTCTGGTATTTTTTTTATTGCGATTGTGCTTTGAATTAATTGGGACTCAAAGCAAAAGGAAAATATTTTATAATTATTTAAAGCATAAGCATTGCTGGCTTTAAGGGACATGAACCTAATGGAAATGAAACATTACCATCTTCTTTGTCGTACATATTAATCGAATACTTTTTCGATAATATGCCAAGCACCTCTGACAGTGTTCACAATGCCGATAGTTATTCACGAAGTAAATACTTTCTATGGCATTTCGCAGCTTTCGAATATGTTCACACTGCGACTTAGATCGGTAGCATAAAGCTTATTGAAATGAATTGCGCCAAATGTTTGCATCGAACTTTGTATAATAAGATATGATAAAGAGATTTGCCAATTGATTTTCAAATATAAATTTTATACATTGAAACATTTAGTATGTAAACTTGATTGAAAAAAAAAACTATTGTGTATTTTATGAAAATTCACTGTACATTTTATATTTATATTTTAAGCACTTAAAAATATTTACTTATATATTATTATCCGATGATGATGCTAATGTGCTGAAATGCAAAATACAGAAGTTAAGACGTCAGCGTAAGGTTAACACATTACTTATTGCAATCTCTTAGACATAGAATATGCGTAACTTGAGTTGTGTGTGTGTTGTTCATATAGCAGCACAGTGAGCAACATTGTTTTTTTTTTTTCTTAACATTTATGCCGATTACTCAGGTTTGTGTAATGTTCGGCTGTTGTCGGCGTCACAAAAACCTGATTCGCTTTGTGTGTGGGGTGCAATGGGTTAACACCGTCACACACATACACTCGCACAGCTAGCAGTAATGTATGTCAGCAAAGGGCTGTCCAGCCGATCGCCAGAGCGCAAAATTGAGAGAGAGAGAGCAGTAGAGTGCTGTTGGTATTTGTTTTGGTATTTAGTGCTAGAAAACGACAAAAAAAAATAACAAGCAGCAATTATTGTGCAGTTAACCGTTATACAGCAGGCAGCGCCAGCAACTGGCGACCGCAGTAATCAGAGTCAGAGTCAGTGTCAGTGGTGGCCGTCAGTCGTTAGACGCGTCTCGTTAGTCGTGGACACAGCAATCGCAGCGCTTGGCAGTCATTCATAAATCAAAAATAAAAGTATATATACATATATATATATATATATATATATAAATACGATTTGTTAACTAGCTGGTATAAAACGCGCGCAGCTTTCATATATAAATATAGTATATATATATATATATATATATATATATATGTGCACATGTATCTATAGCATATAACGTAAATCTATGCATATATTTTTTGTCTTGTTTTTTTGTGACAATTCCAAAGACAAGATCGCTTGACAGATCTTTGCGAGTGTTGTTCAAATACATTGTGTATATATGTGTATATATATAATTATATATAAATATATATGTATATGAATATCTAGATATTTTTCTGAAATAGTTTTCTATTTATTAAAGTTCAAGTTATATTGCTAACAACAACAATAAAATGGTCGAGACCGTCGTCACCGTCGAGCGCACAACAACAACAACTGGCCCACCTGGCGGCAATCCCTCAGCCGGTGACAATGGCAACTTCTGGAGCGCCATTCGCTTGAATCTCGATTATTTTAAAACGGCGCCGGGCCTCATCAAGATAGTCCAATTGGTAAGTGCTGCAACGAACAGACATACATATGTAGATATAGTTATAGATACATACCTATCTATCTATCTATATATATATATATATATATATATATATATATATATATATATATATAGTACACGAAATGGCACTTAAGCTCACCGACAGTCCCCTCCCTCCCCCCGCCATATCTCTCATTCTCTTCCTCTTCTCCCATTGCCCTCTCATATAACAAATTAGAACAACTTTATTACAGTTAAGCATAGCAGACAGCCCAGTTCTCTTTTACTATAGCTCAAAATTGATTTTAATAAAATATCGAACAACTTTCTGATGTCTGCCTCCTCTCTAATATATAAATAATTATATAATTTAATTCGCTCTCTTTCTGAAAGAAGCTCCTTCTGACAGTTGCTGATATAGAAATATATATTTATATATTTATATATATTTATATGTATGTTCATCAAAAGTGGCCCATGCCACATGGAAACAACGAATATGATATGGCATTGCGTATACGCCGCTTTGCCCATCAACCCCAACGATCGCCCGCGCACCTGCGCCGTGCCTGCCGCCCACCCAGCTTATCTGTGTAAATTGAACTTTTATCTATAGATTTCTCAATGCCTTCTGTCAATTAATGCACATTTCATGCCAGCTGGCTGCCATCTTTACCCCACGTATACCCTATAGAAATATATTGAAATATGTCCAATTGTTAATGCTATATGCACATATCATTAAACAGCTTCTCCTGATTACTTTTCGATTAAGAGTCTTTCGTCATTCGAATGTCGATCAAATTAGCTGCTAAATTTTAATACTGATTTTCTAGTAAGAATCGATATAATTATCGATCAAGCTCAATCAAATTTATAGCTTATCGATTATAACTTACGACAAAGGCATGTTATCGATAATTTTTTGATATCGGTAAATAATATTAAAAAGCAGCTTTAAAACAAGTAACTAAACTCTAGTCGAGACTGCTCGACTAAGAGATACCCTGAATCCATTGGGCTGTAATACCAATCATTAAGAGCTTAATTTATTCATTAATAGTAACCAACACATGCACACACACACACACAAACATATGCATGCACGTAATATGCCCACTGCGCAGTTTTGCAGCTGCAGAAGAGGCTGTACTATGGAAACTTTATTGTTTAATAACTTTTTTTCTCGACATACGTTCTTAATGAAATTTTCGGGGAATGATTATGACATCCTAATGTACCTATTTGCCAAATTTCAAGTCTCTAGTATTTGATATACGTGAGTTATCGTTTTTGTTAAATTGTGGGCGAAAGGGGCGTGGTATCAAAAATCCAAAAATGACAAAATGTGCGGATTCAATATAGCAATCAAACACAACTTAGTGCACGATTCTATCTTTAACGGTGTGCACGCCAGACTTCAAAAACAAAGCGATATTTTCGATAGTTATCGATAAAAAAGGAATGGGACGAGTTATCGAAAAAAAAAAATAAACTCGTACAGCGTATGGTATTATCGAGCATTTTGCTTTTTATTTGAAGTCTCTAGCTTTTGTGGTTGCAGAAATCCAGGTGTTTACACGGACGGACGGACGGACGGACGGACGGACGGACGGACGGACAGACGGACAGGGCTAGTTCAACTCAGCTCGTCGAGCTGATCAAGAATATATATACTTTATGGGGTGTGGCACGCCTCCTTCTGCCTGTTACATACATTTGCACAAAAACATTATACCCTGAAATTTCCATTTTCAATGGATTCAGGGTATAAAAACAGAGTATCATACCATCGTGCTAGCTTCTCTATATAACCCAGCAGCTATCAATTGTATTGTGTGTGTGTGTGAGTGTGTGTGTCAGGATCTCATTAGACGGATAAGATAGGCACGCCAAAAGGGCACCATGTGAGCTGGGCATGTGGTCAAAAATTCGATTCCGATACGCTATATATTTGTATATATGCATTCACAGTTACATATCTATATACATATATAGCTAATATAGAAATATATAACTGTTAATGACTTTTAATTCGAATTTGTAATTTATGGAAACAAATTTCCTAACCAAAAACCAAAAGTCACTAAAATTGTACAGCTGTTCAATTTCACAGTTACTTTAAGCAGAGCATATATTTGTATATACATATATGTAAATATATATATATATATATATATATATATATATATATTTATAATGGATTTATATATGGATTTATGTAAGCCCAATTGCGGGCGCGTGGGAAGCCGCCACCAGTTAGCCATGCGAATGCCGACAACCCACAAGAACCGCAATGAAAACATGAACTAAATTAACTGCAGCTACACACATATACACATATACATGCATACACACATGTATATGTATAGTGCCTATCTACATACATGCACACACGACATATAAACACCGCACATAATCCGGTATAAATTAGAAATAAAAAACTTTCTCAAAAACTCTCAACAAAAAATTTAAATAATAAAATAAAATTACAATAAAATGAAACTATTAAATTATTTATTAAAAAGTTATTGAATTTAAATCGCGCTGAGCTTCGAACCAGCAACTCCTTGCGTGACAGGCGCGCGCCTTGTCACTGAGCCAAGCCCGACGAGGGGCGCTGGAAAGAGAAAGGAATATGCGGAGTGAAACGAATCGAACTACGTTTAAATTAAATTGCTCAAAATGTCACATTTATAATTAAACTGGAAAATGAAGACAAATATTTAATGGCAAACAATATTTCTAAGTATATTTTCTACTCTGCATAAGTCGCCGACCGCCCACAGGTGGCCGCCAACACGCGACCACAACAAGTACAGCAGCAGCAACAACAACAACAACAACACACACACACACACACACACACACACACACACACAACCGTCGCAGCTCTAAGTAAAAAGTCAAGTGAGAACTTTGCAGTCGCACGCAGCATGACTGCTTGATACTCTGTTGTTACAAATTACAGGGTATTTTCGCTATGCCAAACGTACACTTTTTATTTAATTATTAATTATTAAACTTAAGCTCCCAACTCCCATGCTACATAAGCTAGCCACGCCCCATACATATAAAATCTGTATATTTTTAAGATTTTACATTTCCAAATATAAGTGAATTCATGTAAAACTCTTGATAGTTAGTTCCGATTAGCCTCGCCTCGCCTCTAGTGGGTATGGAAATTTAATTATTTTTTTCAATCTATACCGAATCTTAGCATTAACTCACCTCTAGCTTCCAGCTATATACAACTGTTAAACATAAAGTTTTACAGTGATTCAACTTTAGCTAATAGTTATTCAGTATATATAGTTTTGCCACGCCCCTAATGAGCATATGGGGAGAATGCTGATGGTTAGATTAGGTTGCCTAATCTCTCTGATCTCTAGGCAAATAGTTTTGCAAATTGACATTGAACAAAACCAATATACTCGTTTTACCTTTGCAAACAGGGTATAAATAACGTGGTGAAAGCCAGATCAAGCCGCGATTGTTGCTTTTGCAACAGTCACACACATAAACACACACACGTATGTCAGCTAGACACGCGCGTATTCTACCGTTAACAAGGACACATACGCATTAATAATGCACAATTCTCCAATTATTAGCCACAAATTGTGGCGAAAAATCAATAGGAGGGCACATTTCGACACAAACAAATCCGAGACAATTATATCATTATCCAAGCCACATTAATGGGTCTTAAGGGCTCCCTTAATCCATGCACTCCGACGCCTACCGGCCCATGACCGCTGCCCACTCGACCATAAAATATTTACAGACGATTTACGATTGCCGCTCTAAGCGATTCTCATGCAAGCCAATTGTAATTATGCCCAATAATACTCCCAATCCCTTGAAATTGTGATTTCAGGCTATATAAGTTTGGTGAAAAGGCATGTAACAGCCAGAAAGAGGAGTGCCACGCCCCTATTTATATTCTTGAGCAGGACGACAAACTAAATTGAATTAAATCAATTCTCCTGTCCGACCGACCGACCATCCGACCATCCGTATTACCTAAGGGGTATCTTCTAGTCGAACCAACTCAACTTCCTCTTTATTTCTCTGATTGCAAGTCACTTTGATTAAACGAAAAAAGTTAAAAGCTATATAAAATTCCACCTTTCGCGCCAATCTTATCGGAATTTCTTACATTTCGATAGATTGATAGAGTAGCGTGCAGCTTAAGCGCCGATAGAGTCCGTCAGGCATACATGACCCATAAAAGTAATCTCGGGTGGAGCTTAAAGTAGTACAGCTAAGTTCTAATATATAATAGACGAATATATATGGCATACAAATTAGTTAAATTAAGTAAGTTTAGGCACACGACGATAAAAATTATATGATATATATGTGCGAGGTGTGCTCAAAAGTATTGCAAGTTCCCATAATTTTTGGCCTCAACATAATTCCCATTAGATTTTATAGACTTCTGTCAAAACTTTTTGTTAACCTCAAAGCATTCGTTTGGTTTAATATCAAATAAATTCGACAGTTTCTTGGTTACAGGCTTTGGAATAAGTAAATATCGAAGTAGAGCCAAGTAGAGCTTCCCGGCATAGCCTCTTGACGAGCTTTTCGGCTTCAGTTAGGCACACATATCTCACATAGTCTTGGCAAATTCTTTTTAATTCATATTTTTAATACATATTTCGAGAGGAACTAGTTGTGAACCGGAACTAAATTCATTCAGCAGACAAACGATGTTAAAATCTTAGGCGAATCGGGAGACGCGTGGCAAATATATTTTTAAATGAACATTTATTTATGCTAACTCATACATTTCACTTGATGGCTAGATTAAGAATTGGCCAATAATCCTGAATAGCCCGGATGCATGTGACTCACATTAGTCGCATTACTCATACGCACCGATAACAGGGTGATAATGTGAGCAAAAAGCTATACGAAGATAACAATGAAATCCCCCGAATATACACCGCTATCTTCTCCCCTCTCTCTTTGCGCTCTCCCACCCTTCACTCACTTTCCCTCTCTCTCTCTCTCTCGTACTCTCTCGCTGGCCTGGTGCTCGTCCTTTATTGACTTTATTACTCATGCGATCAGTGTGGCTCACTTAACGCTTAAGTTGCCTTAGTTGATATTCTATTTATGTGCATCTTATCGACCATCAAACAACAATAAACAAAGCGATAGACCAGCCGGTCGCCAGCTATCAGTGCGATAAGATTGCACAACATCGGTTCCAGTCAAGCTAACGGAAACTCTTTTATTTTATTTTTTACTTTTTTTTTCGTCGTTTTTACTAATAATGTTGGTCAAACATTTGTGCAGTATGTTGACAAACTTGTTGTTATTATTGTTGTATTGTGTGCACACATACACACACACACATACACAGAGCTATTTATGTCGTGCCAGGGTCGTTTGTAAGCATAAGCTACTCACACACATACACATAGATCTATGCAAGTGTGCGAGGCAATCTACATATATGCAAATTGCGTTTGGGCACGATAAGAACCGAAATATTGTGCCCACGATTTATTTGACTATTTTAAAAGTATTTTGATATGCATTACGTAAGATCGGCCATATACTCGCATATGTATATGCCAGCCGATTCCATTGCTCACATTTTTACATTGGAATTTCTTGTTTCAGTTTCAATCTGAAATGCAAAATAATTATGTATGTAATTTATAGCTTATGTACAGAATGTTGACGAAGTGCTGAAGCGCAAATGAGCTCATCTTAAAGTACGAATTAACACTGTCATAAACGTAAATTACGTTTTTGTTTTTATTTGTTTTTTAACCCAGGTTTATTTTGTTTATTTTTTGTTTATATGCCGTTTAGTGACGTCATAAAGTTGCATTAGAAGCGAGCTGAGTGTGCGCGGCTGTAGCCGTTATCTTTATCGTGTGTGTGTGTGACCGTTGAGTCTCAAAGACTAAATGCCGCCTTAGCGCATCCTTGTTATCGATAGATGAGCATTTGTATATGTATAAATATACAAATGTACATACAATGCAAATGTCGATACAGTTACGCAGCCTTTGCTGTCAAGCGCAATCGATCGAGCGATTTTCATGCTTCACAAGGCAAATAAAGCATTCACCACACAGATGTATCAAAATTAAATATGATTTTGAATCTGATTCTGAATTTGGGCCAGTGTCTGGGCTATTGAAGCGTTAAATTCTCTAACATAAATACATAGTACATATGTATATTTCTATAGCCAAATATATACATTTATGTATGTATGCAGTCATATATTAGCGAGCTGTGATATATATTTAAAGAAAATACATAATTGCCTATATATATGAGATTTATTTTTATTTTTATTTTTGAAATGTGATGACGCAAATTTTCTGGCTAAATTGCTCAAAGTTGCCAGTATATACCAAAAAATGAAGAAATAAAATCATAGTATGTCTGTGGTCAAGTGCAAGCTGCAAATCACGTTGCAGTTCAACCAACTTTTGGGCGACAGGCGGCGCTTTTACTTCGCGCTCGCAGATATTTATGAGTGTGATGTGTGTGTGTGTGTGTGTGTGTGTGTAGCGGCGCATAAGAAAGACAAAACACAAACGAAAGACAAACAATAACATAAACAAGAACCAGTTGACTTCAGTCGCCGCTGTTGTTATTGTTGTCGTTGCCAGCAACAGGTCGCCTTTGCCTTTGGCTTTGGCAATGTCTGCAACTTTCAGCTTTCACTTTTCGTCTGCCTTTTGTTTTAGCCAAGACAGAGAGCTACGTGTGCACACCTGTGTGTACGATTGCCGCCTAATGCTTATTGCTATTTAATTGCAAGAAAAAACACAACAAATCAGAAACCCAAATGGGCATGTCATCGAGATCTGTGTCATCGACGCCCACACACACACACACACACACACACGCGCGCATACGATTTAAGCGTCAAAGTGCAGTGTTGCCATATTTATACTCAGTTCACGAACTTGCCATGGTTCGTGCAACGGTCACTTGACTGAACGAAAGCAGCAAACTCAACTTTGCTTATGTTCCCATCTTTAACCTATTTAGAATATAGAAAGAGATATTTTAGACAAGTTCACAGAGTATTTCGCGGTCGGATAAAATGTTTCTTGCTTTACAGGTTCTCAGAGCTCAGCTCGATTTAGTAATTTAGTATTTATGTATGGCAATTAACTGGTTGCCATTGTTCAATTGCTTAAGGTGACATCATGTCACCCGAAAAAAAAGCATTTAATGTCAATTGAGAAATTTCGCTTGTGTCATATTTATGAATGGTTGGAATTTGTTATTTTTTTTCATTGCAGATATTGGGCATCGTTTGCATGGCATGCGCCTCACCCGCACAAGCGGCAGCAACAAGCTTCTTCCTATTTGTTGTTGTCATCTCTTTCATAATTACCTTCTTGCTGATTGCCGCATATTTCCTGGGCATACGCGAGGCGCTCAACGTGGCCGTTAATTGGATATTTTCAGTGAGTACCACAGCTGGTCACACTCTAACTTTCACACTTATTCGCACTCTCTCTTCTTCCCACAGGAACTGCTGACAACTGCTGTGCTGACCCTGCTCTACTTTATTGCATTCATTGTGCAGCTTGCCAGATGGTCCGAGACAAATGCCGACGGTCGCGGCGCCAATGTAGCGGCTGGCGTTTTTGGTCTATTCAATTTCTTGGCCTATTCGGCGGGCACATATTTCTTGTTCGTGGCACACAGATCGGGAGCCACGCATTAAAAGGGTTTCACCATCTACGCCGAGCACCGATCTGTTCTGTTTCGATTCAATAACCGATAAGCGGAACAATTTTTTTTAGTCATACGCACCCAAAAAGAATATTAAGGAAACAAAAAAAAAAAAAAAAAAATAGAAAAAGAAAGCAAACAAACAGCAAGCAGCGCACCCACCACGAAAGCCAACATAGCGTAGTTAGATTTAAGTGCAATTTGTTTGGAGAGTTGTTTTTAATATTATTTGTAATTTTTTTTTTTGTTTATTTTCCATTAATGTTCATTTAAATCTAACGGCAGTAACGAATGAGCGCTTAATTACAAGTTCGTTCAGTTCGGCTCATGTTCGAGTTCAGTTCAGTTCATGTTCGGACTCTGTTCGGCGCATTCGCGCTATTTAATTTGTTTTTAATGTTAGTTTAATGCCTACTTTAACTTAAACGCCTGCTAACACTTAAGATCGACACATAAAAGGCAGCGAACAATAAACAAATACATAAGTTCAATAAATTATTCATATTTTGTAACTGTAAAATAAATGTTATTTAATTCACATCTGTTTGTTTTTATTGTGGTTACACTCTGATATATAAATAAATAACCACGTAAATGTATATAATTCTAAGCTGTCGGTTGGCAACTTGACTAAATTAACAGACGCGCTTTATGTGTGGAAATAACTGCAGAAAATTGGCTGGTTTGCAACTGCGCTGTTATCAAGTGAGAAAATGTGATCCATATTGATTGGCTAATGTAGCATACGATCTGTATGGCATGGTATGTACCTGCTTATAGCTGGGTTGGCAACTTGACTAACTTAGGTGTTTGTGTACGATCTTATATGTACAGAAATGTAGTTACACTTATTCAGCAACTTGACTAATATAGCTGAGATATATCGTAAGTCATCAACTACATCAACTGAATGGCTGAAAGTACATTTATATATACATAGATGTACCTATTCACTGATGGATCGTAACTTGACTAATGATGTTAAGTGTACCTCATTATTCGTTGGTTAACAACTTCGCTAATTGGTGAAATGGGACAGAACAGAGAGTAAGAAGAAGACATTCGAGAAATTCGTTTTTTATTTTTCTAATTAAATTTAATTTTTTTTTTTTTTTCTGAAGTAATTGCACTTTAAATTTTGATTTTCGTTCTGTTTTTTTAAATTTCAAATAGTAACACAAAAAAATAGAATATATATACATATATATATATGCATATACGAATATACACATACATATATGTATATATATAGTTTGTAATGGAAAGCTCGTTTCGATCATTGATCTATTTTGTTTTTCATTATCTCTGCTCTTGCTGCTCTTCGTGTTGCTATTGTTCTTTATTTTTGTTGCGTTTGTTTCTTTTTTTTTTCAATTTTGTGCGGCTTTTTTGCTAGTTTTATTTCTCTCTGTATGGCTGGCTTGAGTGGGAGGCGGAATAATGGGAGCGGAAGACGAGTCCGCACTGTCTACACATATTTCTTGAATTCATCGTAAATGGCGAGGACGAGGGCGCCGCCAGTGCCGCGAATAATGTTGGAGAAGGCGCCCTTGAAGAAGGCAGCGATGCCCTCCTGCTTGGCAATCACCAGCCAGCAATGGGCCGTGTTCTTGTAGATCATTTCCGATTTCTTGAGACCCGACTGCATCATCATGCGACGACGTACCGTATCGAACGGATAGGAGGCAATGCCGGCTATGGTGGTCACCACCTGAGCAATGCCCCAGCTAACGTAGAAGGGTGTCTCCTTTGGATTTGGCAGATGGTCGCGGCACGTGTCATAGAACCCAAAGTAAGCGGCGCGATAGATAACAATGCCCTGCACGGACACAACGAAGCCGCGATACAACCCAATCAATCCGTCCGATTTTACCACCTTGCGCAAACAATCAATCAAACCATTAAATTCACGCTCGCCGCCCTTGCCAACATCAGCGGCCAATCTGAAACAGGCGATAAATAACGTATTTTGGTCAAATTTAGTTACTTGTTAATCGCGTTATGTGGTAAGGCCATAAAATATGGTACAATCAAAAGCACTAATTTACCAAAGGACAATTTAAATAACTACAACGGACAAAGTATTTTGGTCAAATATTATGTATGCAAACGAAAAAAAATGTATTAAACCCTATACTGCTACAATTAAACCGTATATCAATACAAATGGCAACACCATATGTGAGTTTTGGTTTTATCGTTTGCAACAAAAACACTACAAAAAGAATAAATACCAATCTTTAATTGGTATTATTTAGCCAATTGAGGTCTTGCAACTTACCGCGTACGTGCAAAATCTAACGGATAAACAAAACATAGGGAAGTGGCGCCGGCAGCGCCACCAGATGCCAAATTTCCCATAAAATGACGCCAGAATTGCTTCTTTTTATCAACACCGCCCAAAAATACCTGAATAATATAAATATAAGAATAATGTAAAAATGCAAACATAAGACATGTTCAAATTGACGATGTGGCCAGACTCACCGTTTTGTAAACATCCTTAAAGGCAAAGTTAAGTGCCTGCGTTGGAAAATATCGAATCACATTGGCCAAATTTCCGCGCCATAGTGATGCGAAGCCCTGCTCACGGGGAATGCGCACGAAACAATCTACGATTCCTTTGTAGCGCTGATCCGATTGTATTTGTTTCGATACCTCCTGCACTTGAAGAATCAACTTAACGCGTTCGATAGGCGCCACAGCCGTTTTGGCAATAGCGGCCGATACGCCGCCCATCATAAAATCGATTAAGAAGGATTTCAGATCACCTCCTGGTTTCATGCCGCCACCTTCATCGCCCATTTTGTTAAATTATTTTTTGTTAGTGGTTTCTTTTAGATTTCACGCCTGTGTCCGGTTCTAATTCCGCCTAATTTTGTAAAAGATTTCGAGTCCAAAGAAAATTAAAAGTTAAAATAGTTTAAATTTTTTGATAATTTTTTTCCGAAAAATTTAGGTCCAGAATAAAACCAGCTCCGTACAAAATGGGCTAATTTTGAATTTGTACTGAACAAAACCCCACAAGTCAATGCTCCAGGCTAACTAGGCAGAGAGAACGTTTGCAAGTATCGAAAATCCTACTTCGATCTGATAGCACAACCAAATTGGGCTGAGCCAGAGTTTTCATTATTTTTGTTCTCTCATTTATTTATGCGAAAGGGTGACGACCCTGTGGTGAGTTTCACAGACTGGTGAATTAATTGATTTTTATTTTATTTATTACTACAATGACGCAAATTTCCCTTAGGAATTAAAAACGGATAGAATTGGTTGAAAATTGAGGTATCGAATGTTTTACGTTTCTTTCCCACTCTAAGCTGTAGGAGTGAATGAGATCGATGCGAATAAAACACAATTGGGCTACTATTTTTATCAATTTTTATATTTTTAACCAACCGTAGGTTGATTTTTTTTGTTGGTTTGTTGTTGTTACTGCAGAGGCTAAAGAAATTGTTCTTAATATTCCTTTTTATATTGCGCACTCTATATATATATATATATATATATACGATCAAAACATTCTCGATCGGCAAAAGGGGGAGTGGGCGACTGTTTCATTGAGAACTGAGACAGAGATGCAGACGCACCTGTGCTCTGCCACAATCACCTGTCGAACTTAACAAGAATGCTACTAGCTTATAACTTAAATATATGTCTAGAATGTTCGTCTGATATTGTTGTTGTTTGGTATCTCGTGTTGTGTTTGTGGCTTAGAGATTTGGCTTGTCCATTCCCCTCCAAATATCCTGATTCCGACTCCTTTCGCTTTTCTTACTGTTCTCGTGTTGGTGTTGTTGTTTTATCTGGCCTTCAAATGTTGTTTGTATGCTATTTATGCAAGTGCAATTAAATTATATTCCAGTTATTATATATAATATAATTTCGTAATTATATTGAATTACGGCAGATGTTTCGCGCTGTTGTTAAATTGTTTTTCTTTGTATAATATAATTAGCTGGTAGTGGTAGTTGTTGTTTGTTTTTGTTTTGTTGTTGGTTTTTGAATAATTTAATAATTAAATTTACAAGAACTTCTTGATCTCATCGTACAACACAAGCACGAAAGCACCACCAGTGCCTCTGAGAACGTTGGAGAAGGCGCCCTTGAAGAAGGCACCGGTACCCTCCTGCTTGGCAATGGTGGCCCAGCAGTGCAATGTGTTCTTATAGATGATCTCGGTGGACTTGCGGCCAGACTGCATCATCATGCGACGACGCACAGTATCGAATGGATAGGACACAATGCCAGCAACAGTTGTAACAACCTGAGCGATGGCCCAGCTAATGTAAATGGGTGTGTTCTTAGGATCGGGCAACATGCCGCGGGCGGTATCGTAGAAGCCAAAGTATGCAGCACGATAGATGATGATGCCCTGGACAGAGACACCGAAGCCGCGATACAAGCCACCAAGTCCGTCACTCTTGAAGATCTTGGTCAAGCAGTTGCCCAGACCGGTGAATTCACGAGCGCCACCCTTGCCAGTATCAGCAGCCAAACTAAAAGAGGACAATTTTTTAATATAAATCAACATTTACATATATATATTTTTATATATATATATATGTATTGATCGTTATTTACCGAGTACGCGCAAAGTCCAATGGGTAGACAAAGCACAAAGAGGTAGCACCAGCGGCACCACCAGAGGCCAAGTTGCCCAAGAAGTAACGCCAGAACTGGGTGTTCTTGTCAACACCACCCAAGAAGACCTAGAGAAGGAGGGGAAAAACAATCACAATTATAATGAATTACATATTGATATGGCGGATGATGATTATGCTTGCTTACCTGCTTGTACTTGTCCTTGAAGGCAAAGTTCAGAGCCTGAGTTGGGAAATATCTAATAACGTTGGCCAAGTTACCGCGCCAGTATGAAGCAAAACCTTGTTCCTTTGGAATGCGGATAAAGCAATCAACCATACCCTTGTATTGTTGATCGGGGGTGATTTGTTTCGAGATGTGCTGAACCTGCAGAAGCAGTTTCACACGCTCGATGGGTGCGACGGCAGTCTTTGAGACAGCTGCGGAGATACCACCGGCAGCGAAGTCCTTGACGAATCCAACAGCATCAAAATCCTTGCCCATTTTGCTATAAACAACAACGCAAAGTTTCCAAAAGTTTAACAAAACAAGTTCTCCAACTTCTCTTCTACATCATCATTCTTCTTTTTCTTCCATTTCTGTCCGGCGTCATGTGTGAGGTTAGGTTTCATGATTATGATAATTTTTGATATTTGCTTGCATTTTTTTTTTTTTATGAGTTTTTTTATATGAATCACTTTTCACTTTGTACACTATTTTAATATTTACAACAAAATTTGATAAGCACCACAACCAAATGAATAAATGTTTAAAACATGCATAAATGAAGACAAAACGGTAATCAACGAAAACGTTTAGCGCCAAACTGAACATGTCATCGATACGGATCGTTACACAATCAATCGTTGCCAACTTGAAAGTATCGAATAGCCTATCGATGAGTAACTCAGAGATCGATTACATGTCAGTTGTTGCCGTTTTGCACAGGTTTTTTGCGTATGCGAGGATGCAACGTAAATTAAATGCGGGTTAAATGAATAGATACTTAAAACTAAATTAATGTGGTTAAGCATGCACAAATGATTAAGCTATAAATCAAATATAAATGTTATTTTAAATAATGCCAGCAGTAGACTAGCTTTAAAATGCATAATATTTACAGAAACACAATTGGTCTTTGCTTTATTATCTAAGCAATGAGCTTTGTTAGTATTAATGTATATATACACTCGACAGCATAATTCTACGTACAGCAGAAAAAAAATTTTTTTTTTGTGTTCCGTTGGCTCTAGAATCTACCATAATGCGCTTATCGGAATAATTCCTTTTTTATAGTATTTTTCGCTTATTTAACTACCTATTTGCATTTTTATTTTTCCTAAAATAATAATATTTATATTAAAAAACAATGTTAACAAAAAACCTTACAGGAAAGTGACGCAGCAAAAGTCTACGTACACAACAATTCATCGGCTCTTTTTAAGGGATCCATTACATTTTAATATTTTGTTGGATATCCATTTCCTTTTATAACTTCTTCCAGGCGTCGAAGCATTGAATCCACCAGCTTTCGAGTCTCCTCTGCCGTTATGTTGCTCCATTCGTCCATGAGGACCTCCTTTAGCATATTTTTGGAGATTATAGTACGCTGCCTAATCCTACGCTCGTATAAATCCCACAAATGATTAATAGGATTCAGGTCTGGCGATTGGGGAGGCGATCTAAGTTGATTTTTGGCGATATATAACAACCACAGCCCTACATTGTGGGCTGTTTGCTTCGGATCAATGTCTTGTTGAAAGCAATAGTCATCCTCAATCCTCAATTTCTGGGCACTTTGGTCTAAATTCTCATTTAGGATCCTTATATAGTCCTTATGGTCCATTGTCGATTATATAAACACCAGATTACCAACTCCATTCGCCGCCATACACCTCCATACCACGATACCTCTTCCTTCATGCTTAACGGCCGAAAGTACATGTTCACTTTCTAAGGCTACTCCGCTTTTTCTCCATAATAACTTCATTCCATTTATATCCAATATGCAGAACATGCTCTCCTCTGATAAAATGACCCTGTTCCAGTAGCTTAGCGGCTCACAAAAGTGGTCATTCGGAAATCCATACGCTGTTTTATATTGACCTCTGATTTGTGCGGTTTCCAATCAGCAACACTAGCATGATAACCGGCCGGAACGACCAACATGACCATGAACACCGAATGGTATCATGGGAAACAGATTCGGCTAATCTTTCTTCAACTTCAACCCGTTCTTGTCGCTCGGTTATTCTCGGAATTGAAGTCACCAGTTGGACAATACGTTTTTTTTCTCTATCTGTCAACAACTAAAGTCGGCCAGATCGGGGCTTTAACAATATAAAGCCAGACGACACATAATTTGTCGTAAGCCTCTTGGTATGAGGAATGTATTCTCACTAAGAATTGTCAAATTTCTCGACAGGATTAGCCCTCTAACCGGTGTTTTAGTATAAGTTTTCGAACTTCATACACAGATCCCCTTCCCCTTACTCTCCTTGATAAACCATGTATATAATTGTTTTCGTGGCAATGGAAAATTCCATAGCACAGTCTAGACGCATAAAAAAAAGGAAAAACCGTAAAAAAATCTAACGGTTCTTGCCAAAACTCGGCGTTGTACGCAGTATAATTGTTGTGTACGTAGACTTTTGCTGCGTCACTTTCCTGAAAGGTTTTTTGTTAACATTGTTTTATAATATAAATATTATTATTTTGGGAAAAATAAAAATGCAAATAGGTAGTTAAATAAGCGAAAAATACTATAAAAAAGGAATTATTCCGATAAGTGCATTATGGTAGATTCTAGAGCCAACTGAACACAAAAAAAATTTTTTTTTTTTGCTGTACGTAGAATTATGCTGTCGAGTGTATATGTATGAGTGCGTGTGTTAATTATATACAGAAAATATACAAATGGGCGATTGACACTAGCGTAATTTTTTTTTTCTTTTTTTTTTTTTTGTCGTTTTCTTTTTTGTTGCCGTTGTCAAGGGACTTTTCAGTTGATTTTATCGTTGTATTGCTGCGTTTATTGCATATATAAGTGGTTTTTTATTTCTGCTTATGAATCAGTTTTGGAATTGAAAGCCCTAGTTGCCACGTGTTTAAGTGGCTCTTTTTATTTTTTGTATATACAACTGGCAAACTAGCTGCATACCAGAATGAATTCTGTTTGAACCGGTATCAATAAAGACTAATAAATGCGTACTCTGCATTGAGAGCAAAGAAATCAGCTAAGAGCTAAATAAATGTTTGGTTTTTAAGAGTTTGCAAAGCAGTTACGTGGCACATACACATATCATTGCACATTTTGGCAATGAGCACATGTTTTTGTAAGCGTAGGTGCGTGTGTGTGTGTGTGTGTGTACATATTGCATAATTTAATCGCTTGTATAACACTGTAGGTGGCGCTGTCAATTCTATTGAAATGCTAAGAGTAACTAATGCGAATTGCTTGGTGTAAAGGGGATGGCTAGATATCATTCATATGTGCCAATGCTTTTCTCGCAACTGACATTGAGCAGAGACAAAGAGAAAGCAAGAGAGAGACAGAGATGTTTCGTTTCATGCTCTTGTATAGTTAAATTTAGATTTCAAGTGTAGAAATATAAACGGTAGCCAAAAATTTCTTCATTGTGATTTGTTTTTGTGCTTCACAAATGGTGGCCTAAAATTAAATTAGCAGGCGGTGGAGGCGCTCAGTCTAGGCCACTTTTCATTAACGAAGACCGCTTTTATGTAATAACATTTCAAGAGCGGCAGGCCAATGTCATTTAAGAGAACGCGTGCAAGAGAATTTTATTGATGTAGGCGGTGGGTGTTGTGGGCAGAAGCAAACAACTGTAAAAAGCGTTGCCCTGTTATCTAATCTCTCCAGGGGCGCTTCTGATTAAAAGAGCTTTTGCAAAGAGCACGCGCGACCGTGATGTAACAGTTTTTTTTTACTCAACTATCTAATAAAAAAAATAAGATAACTTGATATTGAAAGGCGGAGCTATTGAGTAAAAGAACTCGGCTCTTGCACGTGTAACTGTTTTCTTGTTTATCACATTGCTTGTGAACGAAAAGTGTTGCGACTGCCACCCCTTCCGATTGCATAACTGTTTTAATCAAGCACGAGAAAAAAAAAAGTTTGAGTATTTTTTAAACTATTTATCATTGATTGTAAACACAATAAAGCTGGTTCTAATATTATTGCACAATTTTTAATTGCGTTGAGCTTTTACACACGTTTATGTAACCGTAAAAAAAAAGTTGTTTAAGCCAAGTAACTACAACAAAAAAATTATTCACCAATGCTTGCCAATTATTTATATTTCAGTTATTGTTATTGATTTTGATTACTATGATTGAGTCGATTTAGATTTAGGTTTATGCATTTAAAATGCATTTAATATATAATACGTACAATTTGTTTGTTTTATTTTATCACAGCACCGAAAAAAAATTAATTTATCTTTATTCCTTGCGAAATCAAAGGTCTGCACCGGACGGCAACTAAATTGCTTGTGAACAACAAGAACAGCATAGGCAGCGAGCAAGCCTGCGCTGCTTAGCAGCAGTCAGCTGCTGCTGCTGCTGCTGCTGCTGCCTCTGCTGGCTGCGGCAGAGGCACATTCAAGTTCATGTACTCAGGCGTCGCTGTCACTGCGCAACAGTTTTGAGAGAGAACGGGTTAGCGGCGTCGGATAACGGTAAGCACATTGAGAGACAGTTGGCAACAGAGACTAGACACAGACAAAACTCTCTTGCACGTGTGCGCAAACGCAAATATAAAACGATCAAGAGAGAGAGACAGAGTGATCTTATCTATATGCATATTAATGTCTGTGTATGTGAAGCAGAACAGCGATAGCAATGAATTCAATGCCAATAGCGTTGCATAACACCGTTAGCTAGAGCTGATAATCAGTTCACACACATAACATATAAAGAGAGAAATTATTGGCCAGACACTGATAGGAAAAGGAAGTGAGTATAAGACATTTTTAGACATAATATTGGCCTAAAAACAATGACAAAAAGTAAAGCAATACAAGTTTATTCAATACAATTGTTTTTCATTTACCCCTTTCGAGGTTTGCAGCGCCTTCACAACAGAAAAAAAAAGAAGCTGAAAGCTTGCCAAAAATTTAAACTTTTACTCAGTTGGCAACGCGCCGACGAAAACAGCGTCGGCGGCGTGAACGCCCGCGTCAACAGCGTAGCATGTGACTTATGGAAATTTTGACGCATGTGCCGTGCTTTCTCTTTGAATTCGCTGTATACTCTTCGTCGCCTGAGACTCTCTTAAATGCGATGTCACAGACCGATTTCTTTGTTGGCGGAAGGCAGCGTAATTGAAATAAATGTGCGTACTGCGATTAGATTAAATACCGCTACTTATACAGCTATTTTATATAAGCAACATTTTTCAAGGTCTTCTTATCGCTGAGAAATTACATAAAAAGAAATTTACACTGGACGCGCGCTAATTATTGAGAGCGGCAAATCATGGCATCCTGCCAAAGATACAGAGGCGAAGTTTATGCATACTCAAAATCTAATTGCGGCTATTTAAAAACAAACAAAAAATAGATTCAAGTGCACCTAAATCTGTTAAATGGGTTAAGTACGATGGATGCATATAAATAGGGACTTTTTCTCTTCGTCCGGTTTTGCCAGAAAGCGACTGTCTCGTCGCATAAACAATTAGTCGCGATCAGCAATTTATACATAAAAATTTCCATTTCTTCAAATGCTGACGCATCAATGAGGGTGTCGCTGATTTGTTTATCGTTTGCCGATTCTAATAAACTTGCATTACCAAAAACGAATATGAGAATTTCGCAGCTTAAAGACCTTTACATAAATGTTTATTTAAAATTTGCAGAACGTTTACCCATGCTATCGCTGCCTGGCATCGAGTTAGAAAACACACCAAATGCAAAATGGCGCAAAAAAAGGCCAGACAAAAGGGCAAAAATTAATACAAAAATATCACATGCGGCATATTAGCATGACGCGCTTGTTCAGCTGACGTCATGAAGAATAGAAGCAGCAGCAGCAGCATGAGCATCTGCGGCTGCTGTTCATAACCGGTTCTCGCTTTTGTAAGCAAGCAGGTAAATTGTAAAAGTATATTTGAGGGTTCGAAAATCAACAATAAAGCGGTCATTGGTAAATGGTAGAAGAAATTTACTCTTAGAAATTCGAAGAAACAAGAGAATGCAAAAAAAAAATTAAATACACTGAAACACACACACACCAAAGCATTTACAGTCGCTGTGAATCTTGCGCGTGTAAATGGCGTTGCGTGCGAGTAAGTGAGAGAGAGCGACAAGCACATGGAATTCGTATGAATTCAACTACATTTGTATGCGTGTGCCGCTTTTCTACACATTTAATACAATGACAAAATAGTGAAAATTCTGCATACATATGTATGCATATAAATGTAAAAAGTAGATATTCAATTAGATTCATTACAAGAGCAGCTGTTGCAAATTGTGCACAACTGTATACGTGTGCCTATACCGATATGTTTACGACAGTTTGCTTGTGTGGCATCGTTTTTTTTCTTTGCTTGCTGTCAACTTTTTCTTGCGAAAATTTTTTTTAGGTTAGAACTCGTGAGCGTTCTTAACGCATTTCAAGTGTATGCATGTATGTGGGTGCATCAGAAAGAGGACACAGAGACACGGACGACAGTTTTACCTTGTGACTTATATTAGACGCTGAATCTTTGCAGCCTTCAACTTAACGTTGCTTTCGCTTGCAAATTATTTTGTGGTTATGTAAGCACTCTTCGCATTTATATATATATAAAAAAATTAATAAATTATACATTTTGTTAAGAGCGCCGCAGCGTTTAGCTACAATATAAAGTTAGATTCATTCACCAGAAAATTAAACCAACACCGACACATAAAAAAAATTTAGCACATTACATAACTTAAATCTAGTGCAAGGTGAACGTAAAGAAAAAAAAATCAATGGCAAATTTTTAATGAGTGCACTGTCCGATTTTCATTTTTGTTTTTGTAGTAGCTCGCAGGAAAAAAGTATTAAGAATTGTATAAAAGAAAACCACAATACCTTTAGTTATTAAACTTCTTACAAAAGTCACAGAATAAAAACTTCTTTTGCAGAATAGAATTTCCCACTTGGCGTTGAAACTAGCCGCGTGCTCACTTAACGAACGCAATTCGTGAAGTGTTCGTAAAACGTGAGCAGTGTGTTAAGCTATCGGGCAACTTGCATTGTATTTGAAATCGACTATAATGACAGACATCGATTATTATTACAATTAATGCGATAAATTGAACACATAGGCGGACAACCTAGAAATGTTTTAAAACATAGTAGTGAGAAATATGTCGTAATACAAATTATTTATTTCGAATATATGTACACGTTGTTTTAGCAATTAATGTCAATGAATATTATAGACACTAAAAAGAAAATAACAATGTATCTAGAGTTGAAACGAGGAAAGCAATCGATAACAAAATTTTGTGTTATTTGTCTGACAATCTATAGTTTTATGTCATTGTCAAACACTATCAAAAGAAAAGTTGGGAAAACGTGCGAGTGCGTGACAATATTTCTAAGCTCTTTAGATATAAAATTAATTTAAATTTATATTTTGAACTGCAGAAGATGACTGGTCGTGAGGGCGGTAAAAAGAAGCCACTGAAGGCACCCAAGAAGGAGGGCAAAGATCTTGACGAAGACGATTTGGCATTCAAGCAGAAGCAAAAGGACCAACAAAAGGCGCTCGAAGCCGCCAAACAACAGGCAGCCAAAAAGGGACCACTTGTGGGAGGCGGCATCAAGAAATCGGGCAAGAAATGATGGATGATACTAGCGCATAAACATTTACTATCAATTTTGTTGGAGAAATTCATATGTCAAAACACAAACACACACACACACACATGCACATACACGACGCAAATGCATTTGCAGAAAAATTCAGTTCTTATCAAATGTATATTGACCAAAATTGAACGTTTGAATAGTTTAAACATCTAATTTCTCTTTTTATACTTACGACTTAACACGAATAGCGCATTAAATATTGTAATAAACACAAAAAGAACAATGACCTTTTTTATTATTTATCTGTAGAAAGAAAAGGGCGCGCTTTGCATGCTCTTCTATTTGACTACATAATTCTGTCATTAACATATATACACATATACATACATATATATATATATATATATATATATATATATATATATATATCCGAATCTATATATATATCATGCTATTCTGTCTCCGTACACCCACCCAACTAAATAAAGACTTGATTTTTATAGAAAAATATGTAACTCGTTTGGTTTATTGCTGCTCAACAAAATCTTTTCTCTCTCTTTCTTAAGCATATGGATAGCTTGCCTGCGCTCCTAGATGCTTCACTGTCATGGATGCCACTTCACAGGCGGTTGTAATGTGAGCAGTCAGCTGTTTCTCCGGAAAACGAGCAATACTCATTGCCAATGCGCCAATGAACGCATCTCCCGCGCCTGTTGTATCCAACACCAGATCCGAGTGAACAATTGGAGCGGGCACGAGATCAAATTTGGTTGGATCTGCTTTCGTAGCACAGACGGCGCCCACTTTGCCCAGCGTGACGATTACCACATTGGCACCTAGTTCAATGAGACGGGTCATAGCTAAAGATGCATCGCTGTACGAACAAAGAAAATCTATAAATACGCAATACATATGGAAATATATATATATATATATAGATTTACTGTATGTTGATGATTTTGATGTCACTCATGATTGATGCCTCCGTCTCATTGACACACAGAATGCTCGACAATTTGAGTAGCTCTGGTGGCGGATTTTTTACGGCTGGCGCTGCATTTAAAATGGATATGCCAGAGAATCGGCGCAGAGCCTCCAATGTTGCCGAGAGGGGCGTTTCCAGCTGACAGACTAGCACCTTAGCATTGGCGAAATGTTCAGCTGCAATCGACACATCGTTAGCATTGAGCAAATTGTTGGCACCCACGACGATTATGATGTTATTCTCGCCACCGTCGGAAACTGCGATTTGAGCAACGCCAGTTGTTTGGTTCTCCACCTGTTGAACGTACTGGACATTCACATTTTCAACGCGCAACTGGCGGATATAGTCGGCGCCAAATCCATCTGCTCCCAATTTAGCAATCAGAGCTGTCTTGGCGCCCAGTCGAGCAGCTGCCACACATTGATTGGCACCCTTGCCGCCGAATCCCGTTTGAAATTTATAGCCATGCAGGGTTTCGCCTGCTCTGGGCAAACGGGGCGCATAGCTGTTAAAGTAGAGAGTTTGCTAGTAAAAATGGTTGCAACTTTATGAATTCATTTACCATGTAAAATCTATGATCGCCGAGCCAAAGACAAGAACGTCGAATAAATGGCTCATTTTGCTTCGACTTGTTCGCGGTTTTTCCGTATCTAAATCTGTGTGTATGTGCTAATCTTAAGAGGCTTGTTAGCGCTTGATAATTTGCAACACTTGGACATGCAGTAGATGATTCTTATCAGCGTCAGTTGCTATTGTGTCGTTTTTTTTTTTGTTTGTCGCAGCAAAAATCAAAAGGGTCAGTCAGTCGTTACTTGCGTTGATTTCGTTTGTCGCCGCGAAAGCCCGCAAATGTGCGTTAGTAGTGTGATGTCGAACGATAAGTCAACTATCGATAGGCGCAAATGTAACTTTCGAAAAGCTTAAAAATGCTATAATAAACATATCGTTTATTTTTAATGGGTTGCAAATAAATAGAATTTATAATTATAAGCAGAACAGCTCATCTATAATTATAACAATTTTTTCAATAGGTCGTTCGTGCGAAAATACTTATAGAAATATACGTTACATAAATCGTTCATCTCTATCGATAACAGAACACATTGTATTGCATTTGTCGTTGCGATTTAGAAGCTTAAAAGTGCTATAATAAACATACCGTATATTTTTGATAGTTTTCAAATAAATAAAATTCATAGTTTTATGCAAAAAAGCATATCTATGATTATAGCTATATTTTTTAACATGTCCATAATGGGAAAACAGTTATAAAAATATCCGTTACATAAATCGTTTATAAAACTATCAATTCAAATAAATTAGTTCCCAATATTATCTATCGCTTTCACTATCGATAACAGAAAACATTGTATTGCATTTGTCGTAGCGATTACCAGTGCAACAAGTATCAACAACCGCTACAAATATATAAAAGGCCGATTTCGAAGAGTTATTTTTAATATAAACATTATGTCGCTACCGAGAATAACAAATATTTTAAGACTGGCACCGCGAGTAGCTGGTGAGTGTGACCAAGTGTCAATTTACTACTTGGGATAAACACTGCATTCCCAATCCAACTGGCAAAACCGGAGTCCAATTGGCCGGTGCAAAGTCCAAAACTGTGGCTGCAAGAGCAGTTATAGCAGTTAAATTGTAGTTAAAAGCTTGCACCATTTTACCTTTGCTAGCCATGCAGCCGTATCGCAATAACAGCAGCGCTCAGGCAGCCAACGAGGTGGCCGCACAGTTCAATACATTGGCCATTAGCTCGCCGAAGCCCTTTGTCTTTCATGTGGAGCTAAATCGACCCAAAAAGTTAAACGCCATATCCAGGGATATGTGGCTGTAAGTACATAAATATACATGTGTATGTATTACTATAATCCGCCCTTTCCATGTCCCATCGGCAGCGAAATCAAAACCTGCTTTGAGACGCTGGCCGTCAATCCGGATTGTCGCGCCATTGTGCTGTCTGCTGCGGGCAAACATTTCTGTGCCGGCATCGATTTGACTTCAATGTTGAGCATGAGCGAGCAGATGGCTGACTATGATGATATTGCACGCAAGGGCGTCATTTTGGAGCGCACCATTAAGCTGTATCAGGATTCCATTAGCGCTGTGGAGCTGTGTCCCAAGCCTGTCATCATGGCGGTGCATCAGGCTTGCATTGGCGCAGGCGTTGATTTGATTACCGCCGCGGATATACGCTACAGCACACAGGATGCCTTCTTCCAGGTGAAGGAGGTGGACATTGGCATGGCCGCCGATGTGGGCTCACTGCAACGCTTGCCTAAGGCCATTGGCAGCCAGTCGCTGGTGCGCGAACTCTGCTTCACAGGGCGCCGTTTTGAATCTGCCGAGGCGGAGCGTTGCGGCTTGGTCAGTCGCGTATATCCGGACAAAGAGTCGCTGCTGGAGGGCGCCATTGCCATAGCCGAGGATATTGCGAGCAAGAGCCCCATAGCCGTGCAGACAACGAAGCAGAGCATGGTCTACTCGCTGGAGCATACCAATCAAGAGGGACTCGATCACATTGTGAGCCTAATCCAATCTATATATAATATATATGTAATAATCCAATATATATATGTTCTTTCTCTTTTCAGCGCATTATCAACAAACTGAATCTGCAGTCAGAGGATTTTGCCCAGGCGGTAGCCGCGCAGCTGACCAAGGATGAGAAGCCCGTGTTTGCCAAACTTTAATCAATAAATTCTCAATATATACTTGAATAATAATAATAATAATAATTATATATATATATATATATATTCTTTCAATCACTCTATATACTCTTTGTACATTGAACACTTCAATTGACCAACGATATCTGCTTATAACTTAAGTAAATATGTCTTCTCCATATATAAATACGTGCACATATGCACACATATGTGCACATTACAGCTAAATTATGACTAGGAATTTTGTAACAGTCCGTTTTGGGTTTTGGCCAACTATTTGAACAGATCCTCCAAGGCGCGTCGGTCCTTGACACAGCTGGCGGTCAAGACCTCCACCTGACCCTTATCATTGATCAACACATCATCCTCGATCCGTATGCCAATGCCACGGAATTCAGCTGGCACATCTGTGCGCTTCTCATCAATATAGATGCCCGGCTCGACCGTGAATACCATGCCCGGCTGGATGCGTGTATTGCGCGGCACATGTGGCGTATCATGGACATCCATGCCCAGATAATGGGAAACATGATGCGGACAGAATTTATAGCCCTGCGTGGCTAGCTCCTTGTGATCGGTCAAGTGCTTGCCAACCAAACCGATTTCCTGCAGATATTTGCCCAGCTTATAGCAGGTCGTCTCGAACAGCTGGTCCAAAGTCTCGCCGCCCGGTTGCATAATCAGTTCTACAGATGAGAAACGAAATATATGTAAAAAGACTTTTTTTTTTTAGATAAGCTCTTGTATTACCAATAATCTCCTTTTGCAGCTGCTCCATCATGTCGTAGAGCGTGCGCTGCGGCTCTGTAAATTGTCCGCTGACCGGCCAGGTTCGCGTTATGTCGCTCGTATAGCCGCCATATTCGCAGCCGGCATCCATGAGCAGCAACTCCTGCGGCTGCAGTATCTGTGTATTGTTCACATAGTGTATGACGGTGGCATTGCGGCCGGCTGCCACAACTGGTGGATAGGCCAAGTAGCTGGCGCTGCGCATGCGGCACTTAAAGTCAACGGCCGCATATAGCTGATGCTCCGACTGGCCGGGACGCGTCTCAGCCATGACCTCGTTAAACGCATTCGATGCTATCGAGCAGGTGCTACGCATCAGCTCCATTTCGGCGGGTGATTTAATCAGGCGCATATTCTCGACGAACGAGCACACCGGCAACAGTTGGGTGCGTTCGCTGTTGCATACTTGAAGCATTGCATCCGTTACATTTGCCTGCTCCGACTGGCTCAGATCGAACCACAGATGCGGCTTCAGTTGACTGAAGCGTGCCCTCAACGTTTGATGGAAACTCTCGATGGGCAACGCCTCCTGTACGCCAAACAGTTGCACCGCATAATCGGGACCAGTGCGTGGTCCATCCCACAGTTCAGCATGTGGATCCTTGGGACGCATGAATAATATTGATTGCACAGTACCGGATTCATCGATGGTCAGCAATAGTACGGAGTCCGGCTCCAAGCAACCGGTTAGATAATAAAAGTCCGAGTTTTGCCGAAACACATACGGTATCTTGCCGCTCATATACTTTTTGCAAGCAGCTCCAATGACCAGCTAAAGTATCATTCAATTATATAAATGCAACTTGTATGCGATCGACGGCCCACTTACCATATGCGCCCTAGAGGCGCGTCCATTAAATTGATTTCCGAAGCCCTCCGCATAGGTTTGAATACCTTCCATAAGTCTAATTCGTCTTGTTTGAAATTCAGCCTGTTCCACGCCGGGCACCAGCTCGTGTGGCTTTATCAGATGCGGATGCGTTGCACTTGTTGGCTGGCCCAAAGCGCGCAGTCCATTTTTGAGCGCATCGGCTAGGCTACGCACCTCCTCTGCTGTTATTTGAGCCTTGCACATTCGAGTCGTTGAATATGTGGAAAATTTTGGTTGGTTGCCAAGTGCGCGCAGCAGGCAAAAACGTGGCAGGCGTTTTAATGCAATCATTATGTTGATTTGGCAATTGAGCTACTTCTATTCTATATGCGTACGATAGGCTTTTTTTTTTTTTAGATAATTTTATATAAAAAAAATATGCACGAAATTTTAAATCTACAGCAACTAGAATATTTGACAAAAACAAAAACATTTGCCGCTACGCATTAGAGATGTCAAACGGACGATTAATCGATAATTAACGCGATATATTCCTATTAGAAATTAGAGGTCATTTCTTTTCTTGTAAAATTTCTTAAATTTCATAAAATGATTTATGAAAAAATATATGAGCCAAACGTAATAGATTGTTAAATTAAATTGATTCTCAATTAAATAAGCTTTGTTGCACAATTTTTACAATACATATCGATGACAATTTTTACATGGAGTTGGAAAAAATCGATAAATATTTAGACCGTACACTGCCGCATAGTTTCGTGTTTGATCTCTTTTATTTATTTTGCACATATATAACCAAAACGAAACAATACACATGGCTGATGAAGTAAGCGAGGCATTTATGTTTGACTAACCTGGTCGTACATGCGTCTAAGCACATTCAATTTACAGACCATCCTGCGGCGTTTGCCGGTGGACAGCGAGGCGATAAGATTCAATGATTGGTCCATTAGCTATGAGAAGTCGCACATATTGAAGAGTATGTGCAACATGGGCAGCGACAAGTGCTGCGCTAAGGACGATGCCAATCGCTGTGAGCTCTGCGTCTATCAGCACACACTGGAGCTGCCCCATCTGCCAGACATGGTGTTTCACAAAAACAAGCTCGTCCTCCAGCATAAAAATGGCGCTCTAATGGAATTCAAGCCCCTGGACGCTCTTACAATGGTAGCCAATGGCAAGCAGGCGGCCATCGAGGTGGCCTGTGCCCAAGAATGGCGTGAGACACGGTAAAAGCTAGTAATATATATATATATATATATATATATATATTTTTTTTTTTTTCTTTTAAAATCACTTTCAACTTTTGCAGCTCGGAGCAGAACATGGAACATAAGTACAAACCCTTCGATTGGACCTTTACATCGAAATATCAGGGCACATTGAATGATAAATTTCGCGTGGAGAGCACAGAGCAACCGCTTAACAAAATGAAACTAATGCAGCGCGAGAATATACTTTTCTATCACGATCTCACACTATTCGAGGACGAGCTACACGATCATGGCATTTCCGTGATGAGCGTGCGCATTGTGAGTTGCTCCATATGCATACTCTGTGTTTAAAGAGAGATCTAATTATTGTCATACCCTAAGTCGACTCTGTTGCTCAAGTCTGCTTTTATTGATATATATATATATAGGGATATATAGATTGATCTGTAGAACTGTCATAGTCTAAGGCTTGTCAAGAGTGTAACTTGTATATAGCCATATAATGCCTAGATATAAACTGTGCCATCTTAGTTTATCATGTCACAGTTTCATCTGGCTGACTGGCAGTCCAGCTGAGTTGTCGATCTCTTGATATATCATATTCTTTTTCTGCTTCTTTTATTATTCGCCAGCGCGTCATGCCCTCTGGTTTCTTTGTGTTGCTGCGTCACTTTTTGAGAATCGACGATGTGCTCATCCGCATGCACGACACTCGCTTCCATCACGAGATCGAGAATGATTATATACTCAAGGAGTATGTGCATCGTGAGGCGCCCTGTTCCGAGCTGCAGGTAAATGCACATAATCTCATGGCATGGCCGACTAGCTAATACACTTTCTCGTTGCAGTCGTCGAGCACTTTGTGGACGAATGCCGATGAGATGCAAAGCTTTCTGCCCGTCAAGACAAAGGAAATGCACAAATTGTTTTTTAAATAGCTCAGCTAGAATTATTGATTTTATTACTTTTTTTTTTTTTTTTTTGGTTTTTACAACTTTCAATTGATTATTGGGATAGCTCGCCCCATTAACGATTAATGTTGTTAACAATATATATATATATATATATATATATATATATATATATATATATATATATATATATATATCTGTATATTTATAAATTTATTGTGCGACATTGAAAGCCCGCCTATAATTAATAATTGATTTAAGCATACAGCCTACATATATATATATATATATATATATATATATATATATAATTTCAATAACAATGTAATTTTATTTGCGCTTCGGGCCAAGTTAAGCGCCGCCCAGCAATGCGGTTAGTGCGCGTTTGTAGTCGCCCGACGTTTCCGACTGCAAAAAGAGATATAGAAATTAGCTAACCTTAATTTGTTTCAGTCGAGCCATAGTTATATATACATGGGCATATCCAGTTTGAATTTTTTATTTAAATTTGTTTCCAATTTCAAAAACTTAAACTTATAAAACTTATTTTAATGTATGATTAAAGAGCTTTACGCATGATCTATTTCATGTCTACTTCATTGTTCGAGGCGAGGTGAGATCTCTCTGAGATTTGGATCGGCTTGCTCTATATAGCTAGCATTTAGTATGACCAATCAGAAGAGAGAAGAGCTCCAATTACTATATCTAGCTAGAGCCTAAATAAGCTTAGTATTTGTATTAATTTTCAATGGATTTATAATGAGCAATGTTACTTGAGCTGTTTAAAATCTTCTAAGTGTCGTAATGGCATGACTTACATCACTTAGATATATCAAAAAGAATCAGCTGAGTATCGAAGTCTTACGATTATTTTTTAAAGATTTAAAATAAAAAGTTCGATTTTCATCTAAAAAAATTTGTCAATCTGAAAACGTATTTTTTTTTTTTTTTTAATTTTGTAATCTACAATTTTATTCTAAATTTTGTTGCATAAAAAAAATTTGTTTGATCTGAAACCTTTTTTTTAAATTTTGTAATCTACATTTTTTTTTAATTTCTTATTTTAAATTGTATTTTGTAATCGATTTTTTTTTTTAATTTGGAATTTAAAATTTGTTTTTCAAATTGTGTATTTTTATTTAAATTTTTTTTTTAAATCTAATCTAATTTTTTAAAAATTTTTTATATTTTCTACAATTTTTTCTAAATTTTCTAATCAATGTTTTGCATTATTTTCAATGTTCTAAAAAATGTTTAATTTTTTTTTTTAATTTGAAATAATTTAAATGTTTTTTTTTTCTGGAATTGCCCATATAAATAGTTTTCTAATTAGTAATACCATAAACCAAGCAGGCTTATACATAATATAATAATATACATAGATGCGAGGTTGGTCTGAAAAGTTGCCGAATTCACTTGATTTGAGACTAGATTAGTTGGAAAATTTTTGTCAGACCAACTTCAAGTATATATACATTTATATAGAAGTAGAGCTCTACCAGGCAACCAATACTTACATCCTAGCACCAAGACAAGTACAAGAACAACAACAACATGAACAATAGGAAAATGTGTAAGACGGGAATGCGAAAAGCAAAAGTGGAAAATGCAATACATTAATGACTAGAATTAAATTTAAATATATACATAATATATATGTATATATATATATATATATATATATATATATATATGGAGATGAACCTACCTCAATGGCGCTATGTAGCGTGCGATTGTAGATGCGTTCGAACTCCTGCTTGATGGTGGCCAGATCGATCTCAGATCGGCTGACAATGATGCGTATGATAGTGTCATCATCGGTGCCAGCGCCATCCATTGCCTTGTACAAGCGGTTGGCGAAGAATGCGGCCGGTGACTGGACGCACTCAACTGCAGAAGAAGAGAAAGCAGCAAAATGAATAGGCAAAGAGAGAGAGAGAGAGAGGGAGAGGGAGAGGGAGAGGGAGAGGGGGCGCGGCTACAAACCTATGGCCATCATGGCCTCGTGCAGCTCATCGGCCATCTCATGCTTGATGGCCTGCTCGATGGTCTGGCCCGTCAGCTCTTTGTATTCCTCGAAGACCAGACGCAGCTGGGGGAAGCTGGCGTGTGACATGATGCGATTGAAGACTTCCTCATCGGTGCCCAGTTTGGCCTCGCCGGCAGCGTATAGCTGCGACGCCTGCTCTTTGGCTTGGTCGGCGTCCACTGGCGTATTCAATGGATCACGCACGCCGGTCACAATCAATGTGAGCAGTCGTCGAAAGAAACCCGAGGTTTCGCTGCACATCTGCTCGGCCAGTGGGCGGCCCCATTGCTCCTCGTAGCTGGCAACGATTTGCTGCATTTCCTCGTTCGTTTTGGTGCACAGAATTTCGACAAGTGTCGCCTCCTCGGTACCAATGCCGGCCATGGCCGAGTGCAGCTGCTGGCACAGGTATTCCACTGGCGGCATCATCAGAGCCACAATCACATTCTCGAATTTGCCACCCAACTCGCTCTTCAGATCGTCAATCAGATCTCTTTCGAATTCCGCCGCATAGGTGGCGCTAATCAGCTGTCGCTGCGCATTGTTGCGTGTGGTCAGGATGTCGATAATTTGCTGCTCGTCAGTGCCCAGGCCACGCATAGCGCTGCGCAGCTCCTGACTGTCGCTGGCCGCATCGAAAGGGCTGCGCGCCGTAACACAGGGCTCCGCCTACGCGATGAGTCAGCCGTTTGTTTTTAGAAGAAAAACTATAGAAATCGATTCAATTGCACCCAAATTGTACTCACTTTGTAGTCCATTTTGTTGTTTTCTTTGGGCTTGCAAAGATTTGACGTGAACTCGTTGGATGTTGACGAAGGCTGCAAGTGAAATGGTTCGATGAGTTTTTATTTACAAAAAATTTGCACGTTAATTGGCGCAACTAAAATGCGTTGAGTCTTAACGGCTGCCACTTTGCAATTGAAATAAAAATTTGACGCAGACTCGTCAAGTCTTAGCGGCTGTTATTGTTGTTGTTGTTGTTGTTGGCATTGGTGGGCTCGTTAAGTCTTAGCGGTTGTTGTTGTTGCTGCTGCAACTGCAGTGCTTCGTTAAGATATTGCTTTTGTTTTCGTTTATTTCTTTTACATTTGCTTCGCTGCCGCTTTCTCTGGCACCAGCAGTCGCTTGGCTTTACCGTTTGCTACTGACACGCACGCAAACAATAAAACGATTTTGTCTGCCCATTCGTGGGGAGAAGCTTTTGATAGAAAAGCTTTTAATTTCGCTTTAACTACGGCTTTGCCGTACGAATGGCAATGCATTTGGCATTTGCTTACATAATACGCATTCCATTCGCATGAATCATGCTGATGATTAAGTTATTCTATGATATGAATGGATAGTATTTTTTTTTGTATGTATGTATGTATGTATATACATATGTATATTCATTTTATCTTTATTTAATATCGTTTAGATTAGCTTTTCTCTTATAATTTTTATTATACAATTCAAATACGATTCTCAACTTGATCGTTTTATATATAATATATATGTATATAAATATAATTATGTATATTATATAAAGAAAAGCGTACATAAGTTTTGTTTGCCATTTCAATAATTTACTTTTTCTTTTTTTCTTCATATAATTTTATTTATCTTATTTTTTTTTTTTTTTACACAGCTCGTGGGGAAAAAGTTGGAATAGCAAACGAATTGAAATCAGTTCTAAACATATTATTAATATGTATATCAAATAAATTACAAAAAAAAAAATTAGAATACCAAAATCAGAGCAAAACGTTTCGTCGTATTATAAACTTAAAATCGTTTCGATTATGTAATGCAAATGTATTAATTTTAATTTCATATATATATTTTTTTGTAGTCAAGTGTAAATTCATTTGATGAACTTTTTACTCGCAAATTTGTGGAAATTGGATGAAAATGTGTGTAAAAGTTGTATTTTCATTGAATTCTGATACATTCCAGCATATAAATAAATATTTCATATTTAAGGGGGGAAGGGGAAAATTGCATTATGATAAATTAAAGCATATAAATTAAATGTTTCCTCGATGCATAATAACGATTTTTTGTTTTGTGTGCAAACGAAACGCTTTTTGTTGTTGTTGTTGTTCTTGTTGTTGATGATGATGTTTCATATATCATTATTATAGACTAATGCCTGGGTTAGTTGTTGTAGTTGTAGTACTTGTTGCTGTTGCTTAGACCTCATCGTTCTGATTCATTTTGAGCTCATTGAGTGTCGCATTGAATCGCGACCATTCATCGCGCGATGGCAACGCCAAATGCTCAGCCACATCATAGACATAGAGCTTGCCAGCCTCGTCACCAATGGTGACATGGAGGCCCGATGGCGTCCAGGAGACGCGATTGAGCGCTGGCGCACCATCGACGACGATTGATGCCGTTGGTACTTCGGTATCCTGATTGAGATTCCATAAATCAAGGCGACCGCTACCATCGACAGCAGCAAATAAAGCGGGATGAACGGGCGACCAGGCGACATCCATCACATAATCCGAATTATCCTCAAATGAGTACAAAGGCTTCGTATCCTGCAATAGAAAGTGTGTGCTTAAAGGATATACGACAACGATAACATCTCTCAATCTGCATTTACCTTCAGCGACCAGAGCTTGATGGTCCAATCGATTGATGAGGTCAAAAACAGATGACCAAAGTCGGGCGACGATTGATTATAGTGGGTCGAGATGCCCGTTATGGGGCCCAAATGTCTTTCGAACACCTCGTTGACGCCCGATCGCAATCCGTGCCTTGAGGCTGAATATACATAGCCATCCTCGCTGCCCATGACCAGGCTGTTGATCTCGTTGGCCGGGAAGGCCATGCATGTAATTGCAATTGCCTTCGACTGACGCTGCTGCAACTCCAGGGTATCCTGCGGCTGCGACAACATATCCAAAGACCATGAGCACAATTTGCCATCCGATGATATGGAGATGACATTGTGAGCATTCTGTGTGCCCACCATTTGCAGGCAATAAACAGGATGTGTATGAGCAGCAGCGCTCAATGGTGTACGCTGTATGGGCGTACGTTTCTGTACGCGATTATCCCAAAGTACAATCTGGCCAGAGTATGTGCCGCCGAGTATTAGATTGGGATTGAATTTGGCAAAACAGGTGGACATCACGGCGCTCTGACAATGGAAAACATCTTCGGGCGTTTGCTTCTTGAACTTCGTGTTCCAGACCATAACAACGCCATCCGGTTCATTGGGACTCTCCTCGTTGTTGTGATAGGAGGCAACAACCAATTCCGGAAAGTGGGTGGACCAGTCCATGCTAGTGATGCAGCGATTCTTGGACCAGCGCTCATCGTAAAAGACACGATTCAGCGAGAGACGAGCATGCGAACGTTCATCGTTCGCCTCCTCATTATCGCCGCAGCCAATGTAATCGGTGTATATGTCCACATTCTCCGAGAGAGCGCGCTCAATGACACGACCTGCACGCAATACGAACCTTTGAAAATCCTCCGATAAGATGATCATTTGCTTTTGCTCTTCCGATAGTTCCTTGACTGCAATTGATCGATAAATAGTATACAAAAAAAATTTGTTGGTTGCACTCGCCATTAAGACAAGCTTTCAATTTAGAGATGGGCTGCATGCCATTAACGATATTTACATAGTCTGGCGCACATCACTAATTGTTGTTACTCACCCTCCTTCTTCTCCTCCTGTTCCTTCTTTTGTTCGAGCGGCGTTATGGCCGGGGCCACGTCCTTGACTGTGGGCAGACCGTGAGTGAGATAGCCTGGCGGCAGCTTGGAACTAAAGCCATGATCGAGATGTGGCAGCGAGCTCTCTTCGTCATCTCCTTGGGCATCAAATGCAAGCACTGTTTAATGTATAAAACTAACACAGCTAAAGGAACATGACAATCGACAGAACAGGAACAATTCTACTTGTATTTGGATTGTTTGGATCTTTTTATCTCTTTGCTTTTGTTTAGCTGCTTTTAACGGTTTCTTTTATATTTTACATTAAGTTTAGTTTTTTTTTTTTTTTTTTTTTGCATTGTTGTCTCTGTCTTGCTTGCAAAATTTGTTATTACTTTTCAATTTCATTTTATAATTACTTGTTTTGGCTTTATTACAGGGCTTCTGTGTGTTAGTGTGTATGTGTGTGATTGTGAAAGTAGGAGAAGAGCGAAGGGAGAAACGTTTAAGAGAACGCACAATTCGAATTCTTCTTTATGTGCTAATAGCCTCCACACAACTATGTGTGTGTGTGTGAGTGTGAATATGCACAAACGAGGAGGATGTGGGTAGGGTCAGGTGCATGACTGAGCGGAAGAGAGAGAGAGAGAGAGAGAGATAAACAGACACACACACACACACAAGCGCGCGCTCACTTATACTTGTGTTATATGAAGGAGTAAAACAGTTTTTTTACACAAGTACAATATCGTACAAGAGATGTGCGTGCGTGCGTAATTGTATGTGTGTGTGTGTGTGTGTATAGATGCTGTTAGTTGTGCTATACGCTGGACACCGTACAACTTAATACACAAAGCCAATTAATAATAATAAATAATAATATATGAAAAATTTAAGTAAATGTACAATTTCCGATTAACTGATACGTCGTTAAGATGTATATGTGTATGTATATATATATATATATATTTATGTAGTGTGGCAGCATAAGAGAGAGAGATAAGATAAGACAGAGAAAGATAGATATCAGGAGGCATATTTAAGGTATTATTATTATGTATTACGTATTTGGTTTTACACTCTATGGACACTTCTTGCTTGCTTCACTAATTCGTATCGTAAAATATTTTATCAATTGTTTTTTTTCTTCTCCACCCAGTTTATAAATGTTTTGCGCTTAAAATTATTTATTTATGCTAATTATATATTACATATATATTTATATATATATATATATATTATATATATATTTCAATTATAATTTATAATTCTTTGCATTCATTTAACATTTAACATAAAGAGCCGATAGAGGTCGCTTTTGGTTGCGTGTGCTGTGTGTTATTAGTTACAACACACTTAACGGTACATTTAAGAGAGCCGCCTATAACGCGCTTCGCTTGCTGTGCTTGTAAAGAGAGTGAGCGAGACAGACAGATCGAGAGGCAGAGAGAGAGAGAGTAAGATAGGTCTGTGTGTGTGTGTGTTTTTGTGTGAAAGAAAGGAGAGATTGACAGGGACCAAAAAGCGCTCGACAAATCCCCACAGACAATCAAAAAATTAGAGTATTTTTCCTTTGAAAGGTATATTTTAGGGTTTTTTTTTTTGTAAGCAAACTAATTTTGTATATTTGGTTTAACAAGAGTTAGTCGCACGCAATTAGCATAAATGAATGAAAATGAATTTAGGTTAAAATTGAATATTAGGTTAGGCACATACAAAATGGAAGATCATGCATGTAGGCAGGGCCTTTATTAACTGTACATACGGATATATGGAGAGAGACATAGAGAGAAAAAGCGAGCGTAGAGAGGGAGAAAGTGTATATAGCTCTGTGTGTATGTGTATTTGTGTGTGTGTGTGTCAGCCAGCGCGAAGTTTACTTTTTCTTTTTGCATTTTCTTTTTTTGTAGTTAGAATTTGTTTACGTTCCTATTTTGCTTCATGTCACGATTCCCGTCACTGTTTTTCTTTTTCTTGCCTTTTGTTTGGGATGTACCTACCTGTGAATTCATCCTCCCACTCTAAACCCGGATTAAGATTGTACTCATCTTGAAGAAATATAAAGAAACAAAATATATTGTACATATACACATTTAAGTTGTTCGATTTTAGTTCATTTGTGTGTGTTTTTTTTTTCTCTCAACTTTTGTTTTTCGAGGCTCACATTTTGAGCTAAACCGCCCTTTAAATAGTTTTTTTTTTTTTTTTTTTTTTAGTTTTAACAAAAGGCATGATGAACAAAACGATAAAAGCAACCGATTATATGACATATATATGTTGCGATAGATGTTATATGATAAATCTGTAGCATATAGATAAAACATAAATCATAATACGGTTTCGATATGAAAAAAAAATATATATATATAAAAAAAAATTAAATACAATTAGCACACAGGTCGACCGAGAGCGGCGACATTTTAAAATTATAATACAATGTTAAGTTTTACAACTGTTATAAATACTATAAATCAAATATATATGTATATATATATATATATATATATAGATATAGATTATAAAATTATATATATATATATATTATATTTAATATAGTACATATATCTGTGCTTTTACATGCATTCGTGTTGTGTGCGTGTACATATGTGTGTGTGTGTGTGGGTGAGTGTATGTGTGTGGTATGTATGTATGTGGGCGTGGTTTACATAGTGTGTGTAGACTTATGTTTATAATTTATATATAGATATACTCGATACTTGGTTTGGATAATGTTCGGCTAGACAAATGCGAAGGATAAAACCAGGCAGACCTCGTTTAACAAAAGTTTTAAGACCAGCATAATGTAGTGAAACTGTAGTACTGTATAACACTTTAACTGTTATGGTATAACAGCTTGACCTTTATAATGTATACATACTGTATAAAAGTTTATTGGGTATCTTTGACTGATATATTTTGTATATAACAGTTTGACTGTTATATTATACACAAATGTATCTGTTAAATTTAAAGACATATACGCCTTAAAAATACTGTATAACAGTGTGAATCTTTAACAGTATAACAGTTTGAATATTGTAATGTAGAATGGAAATATTTAATTGTATAACAGTTTAAGTCTGACAGCAAAACAGTTTCAACATGTCCATATACTGTTATACGCTAAATAATGTAAAGCTCTAAGGCTACATTCTTATTCGCTTCCTACTTAAAAAACAATCATCTTTTGTTTATATATAATAATAAATATGCAATAATATTAATTAAAATGGAAACTTAAGAAAATTCAGCTACTTAAACAAATTAATAACAAAAAAAAACTTATAAATTGGGTGGAGTTGAACAATTTGATATACGTTTGTTAAGATATATATATATATATATATATATATATATATATATATATATATAATGCTGATACAAACTGAAACTTTATATATTTTATGCTCTCTACATATTTGAATATATAGAAAATATATAGCTCAATAAAATGCAAATAGTAAAAAATTAATTAAATGAATTTAGTTAAGGGGGAATATCATAAGCAAAATATCTAGAATTTGATATATATTATTTATATATCATTAACAGGCACTAAGGATAGATTTACTACATAAACACACACGAAAAAAAAAACTAACGAGAGCTAAGAGAGAGATAGTTATATATAGAGAGAGAGCGAGTAAGCTACATAGAGCGAGCGAGCGAGCGAGAGATATACAGAGAGGGAAAAATATTTTTTTAGGCTATATAGATAAGGTTTTTATATTTATTTTTTTGGGTAATATTTTTTTGGATAGTTTACATAGAGAAAAGTCAACAACTACTCACCATAATAATCCGTTGCATGAGCTGCAGTTATTTTTTATTTTAATTTATTTATTTTTTTTTTTTTTTGGTTTTTTATTTTTTGCGTGCGTACCAAGGAACAGATAAAAAAAGTTGGAAGAAAAATGTAAATAGACAAATTATTAATATTAAATTGCGCTCAAACAAATGCCTAAAATACACAAAAACAAAAACGTATGCAAAAATATAAATAAGAACTATAAAATTGATATGAAGAAAAATGTATATATATGTGTGTGTGTCTGTGTGTGTGAGAGATAGATAGAGAGAGAGAGAGAAACAGAGCGAGTGTATAGTGTATATATCTAGCATATCTGTTTTAGACAGAGAGAGAGAGAGGTTACCATTATGTATTGTGTGCTGTTGTCTAAATTGTTTTGGCTGCTTAAGACTATGTTTAATACCTTTACGTGGACGCCACCAATCCTCCATATATCCTGACAGAGGCGATGAGTGGCAAGAAAGAACTGCATTTGTTATTGAATTTCACTTAAATGTTAAATGCTTGCTTGCTCTCTATATCTTAAATATCTATATCTATATATATACCAGCTGTCATATATATATATAAATATATGTGCATATAGTTAACTGATTTGAATATTTAAAGCGCAATACAAATAATGGGAATAGGATCTCTTTGGTGGGTTATTTAGGCGTCGCACATAGCGAGTACATACTGCAGACATTTTCAATTAGACAAACAGATAGATCATAACGAAAAGAAAATATATAAAAAAAAAAAACAAACTATGGAAAGTGTTTACATAGGATAAGACATTATTATGGGTATTATATACTAGCTAGCATAGTTAATTATTCATACATATATGGTGTAAATGGAGTATATGATTTGGATGTATATCATACCATCACGTTCGTGTCCGCCTGTGCTTGTAGTCTGTGTTTGTTTCGTGTAGACAAGCGTCTCTTTTGGTGGAATGTTTGTGGCCTGCACATTGTAGACGCTCAGATTCAAAGGTTGCTTCTTGCCGGCACTAGGAGATAACAGTATAACAGTTAGAGAATTTATGTGCGACAGTTATATAAACATATAGGCATTTGCAGCTCGTTTTTTAAGTTGACCAATGCAATTGCCGATATATAAAGTATAAATGATCAATCTATATATATATATATATATATTTATATATATATACCCTTGTCCATTGACATTGGCCTGCAGACTAACATCGGGTGTTTGTGTATTGGAATTATCCGAGGTTAGCGAATTAGCTGATGAAAGCGAGGACAGCACTTCCGAAACGGGTGCTACGCCGAGCGACGAAAGCATCTCGTCCAAATCTCTGCAAGCAAATTGTATAGTCAAAATTTATGCATTTATTTCTACTATATATATATGTTAACTGACTTGCGCTGATCCTTATCGATGCCGGTGCCGGTGCCAATGCGGCCGGCTGCCTCTTCCATATCTTTGATTTCTTTTTCGCGGCGCCGGCGATCCTTCTCCTCGCGCAGTGCTGCCAATTTGGCTTTTTTGCGCTCCAGCTCAGCCTTTCGATCCATTTTTGAGGTGTGGCAACGCTCGACACTGTTCACAGCTGCTGCACTTCTTAAAGGAGTAGGGGGTGGGCGATTTTCAGGCGAATTCGGTTCTACAACAACAACTACAACTACAGCAAGTGCAGTTCAAAAGCTGCAGCAACAAAGAAAATGAATAGAAAAAGTAAAACAATGAATCAGTTGTAAGCAATATTGGTAAGCGCAGCTGGTTTGATGATGTCACCGCCAACAAACAACAAGAACAACGCCAATAACTGGCCAAAAGTTAACTTTGTCTGCGTATGTGTGCAAATTGTATTGCAGCCAACATAGCTTCCAACACACGCACACACATACATACGCACTCACACACACAAAAAATCAATACTTAAAGATGAGCAGCAGCAGCAGCAGCATTTGCAGCGCTGTCGACGTTGTGACGTCGTTTTCCTCTTTTTTTTCACTGCTGTGCTCATTTTTTTCACAGCCTTATGGGGGCGAACTTAGCCCTAAACAGTAATTAAACTTAATATATTTTTAGCAACGCACCTTGAAATGTTGTTTTGCAAACTAATTATATTTATCCCAATTTTAATTAGATTAACATTTTATTCCAATTGAAAACGCGACTGCAATGTTTTGCCAAAAGATCTAGTGTGACCGCAATTGACAATAAAAAATTACCAAATAATCGATAAAAGAAAAAATACTGTAAGCTTTTACTATTTGATAAGCGTGTGATCGCATTTTACTCAATGCACGTGAAAAATAATTGAATTATAGAATATTAATAATTGAATTATGTAAATATATTAAACTGCGTGTACAAAAATATTTGTAATACACGAAAAATAATTATATGCATTTGAAATTTTTAATTAGCTACCCATTTATTTAATGTGGCAGCGCTATATTAATTGTTTTAAGTTGGCAGCGCCTGTGTGAGGGCGCGCGTAATTTAAATGTCAAATAAGACATAACATTTCTCTGAGTTGGCAGCGCCTTTTAGCGCCTTGTAAAAGCAGCTTTTAAATCATGCATTAATTTGTTACAAGCTGCAATAAAAGAAAATGTTGTTTTGTTGAACTGAACACGCTGACATTAATGAATGCTCAACACATTTGGTCGTCAAGTGAAATCGTAAGAATGGAAATAGAAAGCTAAGCGAGAGAACTTGTTGGCATTGTCATTGTCATTTTCAATGCATAATAACGGGACAAGCGTTTGCAATTGGCATATTAAGTGGCCCTTTGTGTATGTATGTGTTTGTAATTAACTGCTAATTGTTTTAGCTGACCTGGCAGCAGCAAATGACATGCGAAAGAGAGTTAATCGGCAGTTGGAGCTTAAGGCACCCACACACACACACACACAGTTTGACTTTGACATAGTTGGCGGTTCGTTCACTTTTGACTGCCAGCCCCGCCTTTAAATGTGATTTCTTTCTTCAGCCTTTATTTATTCATATGCATGTTTATTTGATATTGTTTTTTTTTTTTTCATTATCATTATTTTTTCAGATGCTCTTCCTCTCCATCAATTTGGGTTGACGCATCTTGATTTTGTAAAAGAAAAAAAAAACTGGATGGCCTATAAATTGCATATGCATCGATTTCGTAATCCCCTTTAAAAATTAACTCATTTGTGTGAATCGCCAAAGCAGATGATGGCCAATACCCTGCACAAGCTGAGTGTAAGCGAGCATATTGGTTCAAGCTGAAAGTTTCTAGTTTCTGTGAGAGGCGACTCTGAAAATACCCAGTAAGCGCTTAATGCAAGCGGGTATGCCATGAGTTAATAAGAAATGGTGATATTAGAGTTAAAAATTTAGTCAAGCACAGGGTAGCTGTTAGTCGTGCATTGTTTTATTGGTATATTTCTGTTACATAAATATTATTTTGTATATATAATTCGATATTAGCATGAATCGAAATTGTACATGACTACAGGGTAGCTGTTAGTCGATCATTGTGTGCAAGTTTGTTAAATATTTTGGTTAGCCAAATTAGGGTTAAAGCTTTTTCTTTTTCTCTTAACTAAATTAAAAAAACCTTGAATTACAAAATCTTAGCAAGCTGCAACCTGATAATGATAACGATAATGACAATGCTAATAATGATGTTGCTCATGATAAATCAGCGCATCTGTTCGATGTTACAACAACAACGGGTTTTTTTTTGCTAATTGCAAAAGCTGTTTGTGTGTATGTCTGTATGTGTCTATAGGGAAATAATATGAACAATTCGATACGCGCATAATTTGCAATTAAATTGCTAAGTTTAAATGTTGCTTTTTTTTCTTAGAAGCCGCTCGAAGTTGCCAGACTGGCATTTTTTTTTTTTTTTTTTTTTTTGCTATTTTTATGCGCCTCGAACGAGAGTAAAAGTTATGCGTTTGTGTGTGTGTGTTTTTTTTATATTTATTTTAAATTAACTTTAACTAGTTGCTAACTGCTTTATAGGTTGGGTCAGCCTGTTTTTCATTTATTTCTTTTTTTTTTGTGTTGTTTAACACAAGTTTTGTTTTTAACATACTCGCGCTGTTTTGCCGGCTGCCCAAGGACAACGGGTTTTTGTTGTTGGCTTTTCGGGGCATTGCGTGTGCGTCATATTTAGCATATAATCGCATTTACATATATACATATGTATGTATACATATTATGCATATTTCGTTAATATTTCGTGCTGCCTATGTCTCTTTATCGTGGCATACATAGTTCTCGCATATTCTGCTTCAAGGCAATCGTGTCCTGGCATCTGGCAAGGCTGGCCATGTAAGAGAAAGGCTGCAGTTCATTAAATTATTTATAAAGTGTTGCCACTTGTGCATGCAGTAAGAGAAACACAAACACATACACACACACACACAGGCATGCATACATATACAACTGCACTTCTGTTATGGCTGCGATTTGAAAGGTTTTGTGGCTTTTGTCTTCCATTTGCGTCTGCTTTTTTTTTTTTTTTTTTTCTTCGATTTTTGTTGTTATTTTTGGTTAATTTGGACTTTTTTATCGCTGTAAATTGTCGAAGCATTTGCATGCGCGTCGTTAACCCGGCGAAGTTTCGGCTAAAGCGTTGGCGCATATGAATTTTGTTATTTGTTTTTGTTCGCTCTTTTATTATTTTTTTCATCAGGCACATACAAATTGAACACATATTCATGTGCACACACTTATGTATGTGTATGTATATGTACGCATGTACACACATACATACAAACATACATATTTACTTGCTTCATTACAGCTTTGTCGTCGCCTTTGCCTTGCCTTTCTTCGCTGCCCCGTTGTACGAGCAGCGCTGCCGCGGCCACTGCGGCCGCCATCTTCCAGGCTATTGCCTAGCGCCTGCGCCCAAGCCTCATCGTCACCAACGTTGCGACGTCAACAGCGCTGCTGGCGTCGCCGCATTTGCCGTTGCGCGCTGTGTTACCGGTAAAAAAGTCTTGAAAAGTGCGCCTCTTTGGCGTTCCGTTGTTAGTTTAAGTTTAACCATCGCACGCTTAAGTCGCGATTTAGTTGGCCGCACAGAAAATAAATACGTTTTTTTTTCAACTCCTGCTTAAAGGAGCACATACATATATATATATATATTTTTTTTTAAATAAAATTTAGTTGTAAATCAAAGAAACAAAATGAAATTATTTTTATGTGCCATTGCTGTGATGCTATGTGTGGCGGCGACAAGTGAGTGACAAAATATGCATTAATTTAGTTGAATAAAAAAAAAGACTAAATAAACTAAATAATACTAAACAAATATATAAATAAATTAAAATCTTGTATTGGCAACTTTGTGCTAATCAGTTTGACATTGGCTACGCATGTGTATACGAATTTAACTGCCTTTGCCTAGGTGTGCGCAGCTGCGCTGAAGTTCGTTAGCTAACGGTATATGCAGACTTGGCTGCAAACACACACACACACACATACGTATATTGCATTGCGTTCTTTTATATGCCATGGGTCGACCCTGTCTGACATTTAAGTTGCCGTTTGCATGGATTTAACGGTGGGAGGGGGTGTAAGGGGCGCGAAACGGGTAAGCATCAAACCGGCTGTGGCTGGAATGAAAAACTGGAACTGGAACTGGCATTTGTTCAACTGTTAAGTGGAACTGGGACTGCGACTGGGCGTGCGCTTATGCAACCGCAAACAGGAAAAATGAGATAAATAATAAATAAGAAAAAAAAAGAAAAAAAAAAATAAATATCCAATCGATCAATTGATCAGTTATTTGTTGTTACACTTTTCACAAGCAGGAAACCGAAGTCTGAGTGAAAGCAAGGCAACAGTTTAATGAACTCTCTCTCTCCCTCTCTCACTCTTTTTCTCCCTCTCTGCGCAGGCGCTGCTGTCGAATTTGAATGCCCTAAGCCCAATGGCCAATTCGCGGATGAAGAGCAATGCGACAAATATTATCTGTGCGACGAAGGTGTGCCCCAGCCAAAGCTCTGCGCCGATGGCCTGGTTTTCGATCCATTGAACCGCAAGATCAACAAATGCGATCAGCCCTTCAATGTGGACTGCGAGGACCGCACGCTGTTGCGTAAGTGAACGCGCAGATACCCCATAAATATTTAATATACATATATTAAATATATATATAAATGCCATATTTATTTTAATTACTATAGAGGAGCCCAAGTCGACTAAGTATTGTCCCCGCAAAAATGGTTTCTTTGCCCATCCGGAGCCAAGCATTTGCAACATTTTTTACAATTGCATCAATGGCGACGCTTTGGAAATGAAGTGTACCGTCGGACTGCACTTTGACGAGTATTCCGGCACATGCGTCTGGCCGGATACGGCTAAGCGTGAAGGCTGCAGCGATCCAGAGAGTGAGTGCAGCATTTCTTATGGCTAAGCATTGATTCCTAACACCAATCCCCTCTCTCTCTCTCTTTCTTCTTCTCTCTTTGTCTCGTTTAGAAAAAACGGAGAGCGGCTTTTCGTGCCCCAAGGATCAGCCCAAGATGGATATGCGCGGCCAGGTTGTCACCCATCCAAAATATCCCCATCCCACCGATTGCCAGAAGTTCTACGTCTGCCTGAACGGTGAGGATCCCAGAGACTTGGGCTGCCAGCTGGGCGAGGTCTACAACGACGAGACTGAGATGTGCGACGCGCCCGAAAATGTGCCCGGCTGCGAGGACTGGTACAAGGATACCAGCGACGATGACAACAAGAAACCTTCGGCCAGGAGCTGAGCGTCGTCATTCCATTCGTCGATATCATAAAAACAAAAGAAAAAACAAAACAATTAAGAGAAAAAACAAAACACATTTACGCCCATTCTTGCGCGCGCCCAATGCAGACTTAAATTCACACACGCACACACATTCAGTTACACTTGGACGGACTGACAGGACAGCTGAAGGACGCGCGTTTTAGTCAGTTAAACTTAAAGTCGTTGCTAGCCTCGTGAATCGTTACTTTCGACACGCTACTCGTTACTTTAGACTCGCTACTCGTTACTTTTGACTCTCTACTCGTTACTTTTGACTCGTTACTCGTTACTTTAGACTCTCTACTCGTTACTTTTGACTCTCTACTCGTTACTTTCGACTCGCTACCTACGTCTAGTTTCTTTACTTTCGACACCTTATTTTTTCTCTCTTCTCTTTCTTACTCACGGACGCATTTTCTCACTTTTTATTCCCTCTCTCTTTCTCTATCTCTCTCTCTCTCTCTCTGTATTATATTCTCACTTTTTTCATCTCCTGTGCTCTTTAACTGTTCTATCGTTGTGTACATATTTCCTCTTTGTTTAAACAAAAACAAAAACAAAACAAAATACAAAAATAAAATATAATAAACTGTTTTCTATAAACTATCTCTAATCTTTTACATTCTTTTCTGCTATCTTACTTCTTCCCTATTTATCAACTACATAATTTATAATATTTCCAAGTTTCTATTTTACTCATGCATATGATCTTACATCTTTGATTTTTGATCTCTTATCTTTTGTCTTTTATCTCTTATACTTTCATCTTGTATCTAATCTCCCAGCTCTATTTACATATTACTCAACTTAAACTTCTTTTCCATTGTCCTTTCTATATAATATAGTTAGTATTCTTCTAAATCTTTTTGCAGTCTAAAATTTTTTTAAAATTTTTCAATTATTTAAATTTGTGTCTTTGTTTAAATTTGATGTCTTCTATTCTACTTATTTTTTGTTTGGTAATTCTATACTTTTTATGTATTCCATCTATCTTTCTTGCTTATCCAACTGATCTCTAATCGTCTTTTTATCAACTCAAATTTTCTAAAAACAAAACATATATTTTTCTTTAAATCAGACTTAGCTTTATTGATCTTTAACGAAAGTCGTTCATATCTGATTTTGTTTCCTTATTATCTTTACTTTCGAATTCATGTTTGCATTCATTATGCAATGCTGTTCATAATTAAGTTTTTCCTAACATTTGTCCTAACTTATCTCTCAAGCAGACAATTACTGAATAGATATACAAATGTGTATACCTTTCTCTTTGTATATATATACAATTATATACAATTACTGAATAGATATACAAATGTGTATACCTTTCTCTTTGTATATATATATATATATATATATATATATATATATATTCTACTGCATTCACTCATTGTGCTCTATTTATAGCATAGTTTAATTATTCTTCTTTTGTTTATTATTCATATCTTCTCTCTTTCTCTCTCTCTCTCTCTCTCTCTATCTCCCATTGTCTTTGTTTCTTTATCCGTATTTCCTCTCTGTCTTCCTCTGTCTATCTCGTTCTTCACCTTTTAATACTTTTCTATATCTGTCCTTGTATATCCATCCTTCTATCTCTCTCTCTTTATATGTCTCTATCTTCCTCTCTCTATATCTTTTTCTCTTTTTTTCTCACTATATCTATACTTTTGACCTATTTATCTGTATATACGTTTCACTTTATCTTTATATCTCTCTCTTTCTCTTTTGCTCTCTCTCTCTATCCTATTGTTGATATATATATTTAATTATAAATTTTTCTTTTTCTGTTTATCTATCTCTTCTCGTCTTTATTTTTCTCTATGTTTATATTATATATATTTATTTATATATTTATCGCTCTGCTTCTTTTGACCATTCTCTAAACTTCTGTCTCTCTTTTTACCTTTATTCCTAATTTTTCCTATTCCTCATTTTCTTGCCCTTCCATTTAATTTATCTTCCCTTTATCCACCATATTCTCTCTCACTCTCGCTCTCTCTCTCTCTCTCTCACTATTTGTCTCTCTCTTTGAGCCTATTTCTATTTCCATACCTTTCTCTTTCTTAGTAGATTTTCTATTGATCCTGATCACAGACTGCTCGCAATATTCACAGCAACAATAATGACTGCAACAACAACAACAACAAATTGTTCATATCCATTTGCCAACTCATTCGATTAAATAACAAGACTTGAAATAATACCAATTGTTTTTTTTTCTTACTCGATTTATTTATTTAACTAGTATTTTTTGCTCAATGAATTATCTGGAAAATGCAAACGACATACATATATATATGTATTTATATATAAGTGTATATCGAGGGCATATCGATATATTATATACAATTCGCTCGCTCGATCTATTCGCATCTCATTATGAAATGGATTTATAACCTTTCCCCTTTACCCTGCTGCTCATCTCCTTCGCTTGCTTTCCTTCGTCTCCTCCTCTTCTGCTCGCATTGAAGCTGAGTTCGCTTTATTAACCCTTTGTCAACAGAAACACAATCAGCGTTAATTGCATTTGGGCACTAACGGGCAAAGAGTGAGCAATGGCAGTAATGCATGGTGACTTTTGAATACCCTTACATATATATAATTATATGTACAAAAAGTCGTAAAAGACAACTCTGTCTGTCTATCAAGACGCCCGCATCCACACACTTACACACATACATATTAAGCTGTTCAAATGGCAAACACGACGAAGCAGCCGCTATGCTCGGCAACAGAAACGAAGTGCAGCGGACTAAGTTACGTTACGCAATCGTCGCTGGCCACACAGACAGCGGCAACAACAACAACAACAACAGCAACACAAGCACCAACGGCAAACAGTGTTGCAATAGTTAACAATGTAACGGTAATCGGCAAGACGAATGCAAACACAATGCAGACAGATAAATAGCAACGACGACAACGACGACGACGTCGATGACGATGACGACGTAGCTTAGCCGAGACACGAAGCCCGCGGCCCGAATGCAATCAATGAATGGTAAGCTTACGAGCTGCTTGAGCTTTGCCTTTTACTTTCAATCACACATGCTGCCAGGCAGCAAAAGCCCAAATCACGTTTTGCATTTTTGTTTTTGTACCAAAAATCGTTCGATCAAACGTTGCGCGCGCGCGTTCGCTGTGACACACACACACAGACGCACATGCTATGCCTTGCCTAAGTGTCTGCACACACACACACACACACATACAGTTGCCTTGCCTAAGTGCACGCATAGCCTCTGCCCCTGTCGACCCCTTTTTAATGCTCAACAACCACCACCACCACCACCCACCGTACAGTGCTCGCGCTGCTCTCTTCCCTCTCCTTGCGCTGCGCTGCGCTGCTTCGCAACTAAATTCAAATACGAAACGCCAAAAATAAAGCTTTGCAAAACTTTTTGTTGTTGCTGTGTCGCCACGGTCGCTGCTGCTGCGGCCGGCGCAGCTACTGCTGCTGTTGCTGTTGCTGTTGCTTCTTCTTCTTGAGCGCGGTATAAATCTTTTCAGTTGAGTTTGGAACGCGTAACCGTTAAAACGTGCAGCGGAATTTTAAGTATCTCGCTGTTGTTGAATTCAAATTGAAACGTTGTCGTTGGCGTGTCGTGTCGTGTCGCTTGCCGTTCCCGTTGCCATTGTTGTTGTTGTTGTTGTTGTTATCATTATTTTTGTTTATTTTTTTTTAAATCACATTTTTTTTTGTCGCCCGTTTGCCATTTTCGGCTGTTGCTGTTGCTACTGTACCGTTAGTTTTTCGTATTCGCCGCAAATATGCAACGCGCACACTTGAGCTGCGTCCTGATCCTGGCGTACATTGCTTACGGTAAGTGTCCGCCATTTTGTTATTGTTATTTACTATTTCTTTTGTTATGTCCCAATTGTTGTCTCTGAGGAATGCGGACCGCAGACTGGCCGCTCATATTTGGCATTAGCGCAACCCCTTCCATTGCGTGCTAAGCCCTGAGCTGAGCTTTTACTTTCAAAAAAAAAATAAAAATAAAATAAATAGCCAATTGCAAGCACTGAACCGCAATGGAATGGAATGGCAACTTTTTCTAATTGTTGTTGTTGTTGTTTCCCTCTTTGTTCTCGAATTGAATTTGTCTCGTTTTGCTTCAAGGCTATGCCAAAGTCTTGCTTCGATTCGCCCTCTCGCCGCTTTCTGCTCCAATTAGCCAATCGCTGTCGCTTAACCCTGAACAGCTGAAAGAAGTTGAGAGGGGGGGAGCGGCCGCTCAGGGGGCTAAAGTACGCCCCATTACAACTGAGTTCGTACCTACCTATTCTCAAGCTCATTTGGCATGCAGATCGAGTATGGCAATAGCTGATCGTTGAATACTTTTGCTTTTGTTGAGCCAGTTGTGGCTCGATCACTGTGATACACTGAGAGAAAGGTTGCTTAGAGTTTGAGTTCAATTCAAATTAACTGCGAAATCGTAAGCCCTTTTAACAGTTATAGCAGCCCTTTAAAAAACTTTTATCTAGCTTTGTACACTGAGCTAAATATTAGTTTAGTTTGCCAAAAAATACTAGTTTAATATTATATAACTAAGTTAATCTTGTTAAATTTAGTCGCAATCAAATAAAAAAAAACAGTTGCACTGAGAAAAATTATGTCCAAGCTTAAAATTTGAGCTGGATTTGAAGTTATAGACTCAAATCATTAATTAGATAAATATATATAATGATACAACTTACTGTTATTAATTTATATTTCCAATCAAGTTAAGTGCACTGAGAGAAAAGGTGCTGCAGCTTGTTTTTTAAGCTGCTTGACTCAATTGCAGACTTACATAAAAAATAAAAAAGGAAATTAAATAAAAATAAAGTAAAAATATAAATAATAATATTATTAAATGCAAGAGAAATATATAGAGAACCTTTACAGTAGCATTTATTGTTTTCAGTGCATTTTAGCGCTGACTTCAGCGCTTCAATTTCAGTTCACCTTTTTCGCCCAGTGCATTTAGTATATTATAGTACATTAAGTTTATAGCTGGGACACACATTTTTTGTGCAGTGTATTTGGGGTTTTATTGTATATATTCAAACCTTAAGCGAACCGCATGTCAAACATTCAAATGCTACAAAGTCAAAGCAGAACTTGGCCCGTCAAACCAGTTCATAATTAGACCTAATCACAGTAGACAATATAAAATCTAGATCTAGAAATAAATAAAATTAAAATAAATAAAATATATCGAACGAGTTTTTGTACGACTTCAAAAGGCTGAAGTGAAGAAACTCTGAAAGCGAATGAAAAAATTCGATTTCATTGCGAAAAACGTTTCTTTTTTTTTTGGACAGAAAGTAATCGATAAGTGTTGGTAAATTGATTGCCGGAAACCTTTGACAGTGTTAAGCAAATGCATAAACAGTTGCGAATGCCGTGCCAATCAGCAGTAACGGTAAATGAAAATGAAAACAGTTTTGTGGTGCTTTAACCCGTCGCCCAAAGCAAGTCTGGGCCTCTGGTTACATCACCCATCGCCGGCGCTAGACGCGAAGATGCTCGAAAGCCGTTAATCAAGAGCCAAAAGCCTGTCACACTCACATTCACACTCACACTCAGACTCCGACTCACATTCACACTCGCGCTGACAGCACTTACAACACTTGCACTTGCAACACTGACGGCAACACACTTAGCGAAACCAGTTGACAGTCGCTTGGTAGGAAGGAAGTGTGCGCTTTCAAGTTTAATAATGGCCATTGGCATCTATGGGAAATGGCGCTGATGACGACACTTCCCCAAATGCGAGATCATCTGATGACAGCGTCAGCGATTAAGATAGATCACATTTAACAACAAGAAGATGGTTCGATAGCAAATGTAATTAACAGACTTCTTGAATAATCGATTATCATGATCGATAACAAGAGCTCAACAAATTGGCCATTTGCACTACCTTAAATAGAGTTATCAATAAAGATTTTGATAGCATTTTCCATGGGCATATCGATGATATCAATAATTGAAACACTGTAATGTTATCGATGCAATACTGTCAAATATTATCGATGAGTTCATGGAAATTTAACAGGCCAATATAAAATTGGAAAAATGAGTTAAGATTATGTGTAATCTGTATAAGTTCGATAAGACATGCTTATACTGTATAAGTGTGTCGATAACGAGAACGATAACGATATCAAGTGCTTACTGCACACAACGTCTTAATGACTTTAATGGCTCTAATGGCAACCATACCATACAATATATATAGCTTAAGCTAAGTATAACTATTCATCGATAACTATTTTCGATAACGATAATTATTTACAATTAATTTATCTACATTTATAAAATGACATGAACATATGGATATCTGTATATAAATCGATAACAATTACTACGCGATACTTATGTCGATAACGATAAAATTGACTAACTGTGTAATATGTGTGTTGCAGCAAATGCCCTGGCTGTCGGCACACCCGAGTGCCCCGAGAAGTATGGCGTCCAGGCCTACGCCCACACCGAGAACTGTGATCAGTTCTTCCTCTGCACCAACGGCACCTTGACCCTGGAGACATGCGAGAACGGTCTGCTCTTCGATGGCAAAGGCGCGGTCCACAATCATTGCAACTACAACTGGGCCGTCGACTGCAAAGGTCGCCACTGGGATCGTGAGTAACAAGCTCGAAATGTAAGAAGCAATTTCAGTTTGATTTATCTGCTCTCTCTCTCTCTCTCTCTCTCTCTCACTCTGCCCTAGCCACGCCCATTTCGACACCTGGCTGTGAGTATCAGTTTGGCCTGTATGCCGTTTCGAAGGACTGCTCCACCACCTACATCAAGTGCGCCCACGGCGAGCCCCACGAACAGGACTGCGATGCGGGCCTGGCGTACGATGAGCGCATCCATGGCTGCAACTGGCCCGATCAGCTGCTAGATCACTGCAATCCCGAGGGTGAGTGAGACCCACCATGAAACATAGAAAGTAAATCTAATCATGATTTCATAAATGGTTCAATTGAACGACTCATCACACTCATGAACTAGTTCAGTGAGATGAATAAAGTATTTAGTATCAATATGAATCAAGATAAGATCATTTTCAGCTGTTCATCAATATTCTGTTGAATAGTAGTTCATTAGTTCTTGAGCTTCATTAGTTCATAGGCTTCCAAATATGTCATTAATAAGCAGCTGAACTAGTGCAAAACAAATGAACCAATTCGGAACTAGTTCATTTGGCCATTAATTATGATTTTGTGTTTAAATCAATTGTAGAAGATGCTTAATATTTGTTCACGAATGACTAGTTCTTTTGAGCTAGTCAACATGATAGACTCGAATGTTAATCGATATATATATATCGATAAATCGAATAATGTTAGTATAAGACACAGCTCCATCTAATCTATCTTGATATCTCTTGCAGCTGTTGTCGGTTTCAAGTGCCCCACGAAGGTCGATCCCAATTCGGTGGCCGCCCGCTTTTGGCCCTTCCCCCGGTTCCCCGTGTCGGGCGATTGCCATCGCTTGATTACCTGCGTCGAGGGCTATCCACGTCTGATTAGCTGCGGCGAGGACAAGGTGTTCGATGAGCACACGCTCACCTGCGAGGAGCCCGAATATGCCAGCGGCAGCTGTGCCAACTATGGCAAATAGTGTCACCCAGCGCCAAGAGCGCCAATGTCGAGTCGAAGAAGATGGCCTTGTGACAGTTCAACAACAAAGCAGCTCACACTCAACTGTACATATGTAAAGCTTCGCTGTATTTCCCTCTCTCTTGCTCTCTCACTATCACACTATCACTAGCTCCCTGTCACACTCCCTCTCACTCTAATTGTGCACCCCGCTCTGCGGCTATTCCGCTCGCACTTTGCTCCCCATTCGCTTGCATCAAATATTGCTATAATTATCGATAACTCTCTTAATGTGTGTTTTTTCTCTTCCCCAATTTACATAATTTTTGTATATTTTTTTTTATATATATATTTTGTTAACTTCCAATCGAGCTCTAAATGCAATAAAGTTGAAATTTATTTATTGTAATATTTTTGAAACCGAAATTGCATTTTTTTTTTGTTTGAATAATATCGATATAATGTTGGATATTATGGAACATATATTAGCTGTATAATATACCCTATGACTGGCCATAGTTAGGGTATATAGATAGTACTAAAACTTTTATTTGGCTTCTGAGCCTAACTCCATAAGTCTAGGTCTAGGTCTAGGTCTGGGTATAGCTACTGCTAAGGCTAAAGACCGAAAATCCTATAAGATGGAGACTTGAATTAATCTTTGCTAAGCCCAAGTGGTATATCATAAATTAATAGATAGATAGATAGATAAATTGATAGATAGATAGATCATGGTTAGCTTGGCTCTTATTATTAGATTATACATATTATATATATACCAGTTACAAATTCCCCATATGGGGGATATGGGGGAACTTGGAGCCGGTATTCAAAATCCAACAAAAATCGAAATTATATAAGGTGTTCAGGTATGCGAATGCTAAATTTGGCAACTCTAGCCGGAACGTTGTAAGAAACATGATTTTTTAACTCAGTTTAGATAATCGATAACATTAAAAAGGAAATAGTTATCGACACTCTGACAGAACAAATTCAATATGTGAGTGCCATATACGCCTAAACTAAAAAAAAAAAAAAAAAAAATTGAGTCTCTGCACAGACGCAGAACGAAAGAAGTGAAAGAACGAAAGTGCGTAAGGAAGGACGAAAGGAAAAACAGATAAGATCGACTCAGATCGTCGTACTGACTGAGAACACATATAATTTATGGGGTCTATGGCTGATTAACTTCTTAAATGAAACATCATCATCATATAATGTATATATCTATTTATATATATATATATGTATATATTTATTGATAAAGCATAAGCTGACTCCGCATCTGGAGAAAGGAAGGGAAGTGAAAACGCGCTAAAGTTGTCCATGTCGTCCAGCCTTCACTGCGCTATCGTAAACAAAAATCTATCACATCTCAAATTCGTTGATCGCTCGCTGCTGTTGTGCTCCGTTAGTCGATCAATCGATCAGAAAGCGGACATGATCCTGCGGCGTGGAGAATATAATTGCATAGATTAAACCGTCGCGCACCGACTCTGTGGGATTGCCCACATTGAACTTGAATTTGACGCGATGCCTGACCGTCTCGGGCACACAGGAGTACATCGGATACCAGCCCATCTTGTTGAAGACGACGTAAATCTTGTAGATCTGATTGCGATAGATGTAGACGGGCCGATCGAATGTGATGTCCAAATGTGAGTCATAGCGCACCCTGGCCGTGCAGTGCGTATACGTGATGCGCGAACCATGCATATCCTGGATATGGGCATAGAGCACCTCGGTGTATCGCTCCGCGAATCCAGCCGAATTCATTAGCTCACCGCAGAGCACCTGCGTCGGCACCTGTACGCCCAATATCCAAATGTTCGTGTCCACCTGGGAATTGATTGAATTTGCCAAATGAAACGAGTTTCCGATCTGAGCTGAGGCTGAGGCTGTGGCTGAGGCTGGGGCTTACCTGGAAGGTCACTCCGCAATCGGTGACGCTGGTGTTGCGATAATCAAACTGCCTGTCTACGGAGCGCATGCAGTAGGAGCGCGTCATATCGTGATGCGAACTGCTGGCAACAACGCCGTCATTGTCATTGGCCGGTGGAGCAGCTGCTGGAGCGGCAGCCGCAGCGGCGGTGGCGGCGGCGGCAGCTGCTGCTGCTGCTGCCGCTGCTGCTGGTGGAACGCCGTCGAAGGCATCGGCGAAGGCGACGCCGTTGGGCAATACAAGCGGCTCCTCGCCAAAGCTAAAGTCATATGTTGGCATATCATCGACGCCAGCTGCAGCGGCAGCCGCTGCACCGGCATTGGCGCCCAGGTTGAGCGGCACACTGATCCTTTGACGTGTGAATATCGGCTGAATGATGCGCGATGTGGTGCCGGGGAAGCCGTTGGCTGGATTTGCCGGATTATTGCTGCTCCGATACGAGGAGTTCAGCTCCCGCTGCCTGTGCGAAGATTCATAGAAATTGCGCGTGCTGCGCGACACGCAGAATCCTTCCGGCATATTGCAATCGTTCAATGTGGGACTCGAGATTTTGATCAAGATGGCCAGGGCCTCGTGCTGCTGGAGCAGCTTGGAGCGTGCCGGCCCCTCGGCAAACTGTTGCGGCGTCATGGTGAGGAAGCGTATCTTCTTAACGGCCTGCCGCAGCATGGCGCCGTCCATGATCGTTCGTTGCGCGTCCATCATGTTGATCATGTTGGCGGCTGCCTCGGCGGCGTTCATCTCCTCCTCGTTGGCATTGCCCGATGCATCACTATCGATGATCACCACATCGTGTACGACAACAGCGCCAACATTCGCATTCGATGTCGATGGGGAGCAGCTGCTGCTGGCTGGATGAATCGGTGAGCTGCAGGCGGAGCCATTGCCCGCGGGCTGCTTATAGCTCTCAACGTCCTCATCCTGATGCATATGCTGCACCATGGCCGCCACATCGGGCTCCATTTTGATCTCCTCGATCATATCAGTGGCAGCGGCAGCCGCTTGTTCCGCACAAGCGGTCGATTTTCCGCTACCGCTGGCCGCCTCCTCGTTGCCATTCTCATTGAGAATGCCGCGTTCGCTGGCAAATTTCAACAGGCAGTTGAACAAATCCAGCTCCGAGTCAATATTTAAGCGATGCTGATCCAATATGGCCATCAGTGTGGACACCTCAATGTCAAGGAAACTGGGATCGGAAAGCACTTCTCTGGTATTGGCAGAGATTAGATCCATGCTGCTCTGCATGAGTCGCGGCTCATCGAACAGTTTGGCGAACTCGTAGGCGCGACAGGCGTTCTTGGGACTGAGATCGGCCCAGAGGAAGTGAGTGCAACGTGTTACCACGTGTGGAAGCATATATTTCTTGGCCACGTAGCACAGCTCGCAGGCTTTGTCGAACGAGCCAATTGTTATCCGATCTGTGTAGATGTACTCGAGCATCGCCTCAAATGCCTCCGGCTGAACGTCGGGTATTATGATGGGATCCGTTTTGTCCGGCAAATTGCCAAAGAACATTCGCTCGAAAACGGGCGAAGCCATCGCCAAGAGGAGCTTATGTCCCGATATAATTCGTTGATTGGGCGGTGTGCCAACGAGAAAGCGACAATCGGCCCATTTCTCTGAATGCAGTAGATATTGCCCACGATCCTTGATCTCTGTCAGACTGTTTTGCCAGTCCAGATCCATGTTGTGTACAATCCAAAACGTTTACAATCTATATTTATTTATTGTGTACCCTTGTTTATATGTATGTCGCTGCTGCAGTGTTGAATAACATCGGCGCGCAGAGTTGCATGACGCATGCAGTGTGCACAAAAATGATCGATACGTTCATCATTAAAATAAATAGTTTTACACATTTGATTAGCTTTTCGCACATATATACATATTACTTTATAATATTTAATATATTTAAGCATTTAAATCGTTGTATTTTCATAAGTGGGCACGTATTAAATATTGATGTAGGTCGCGCACTTACCAGAGTTGCATTGGCGTATCAGCCAAAGAGTGGGCATTTTTTTCATTTCGCATTGCGGTCATACTAAAAGCGAACAGCAACAATTGCATTGCGTAGAAAAATAAAGTGCTTAAAACGGACAAAAGTTCTGCAGAAATTTTTTTGATTGAACAATTAAGGCGCAAATTTCAAGAAACTGAAACCGAACCAGAGGCAAAAACCACAATCGACATAATTCTGTCGTCTACTCTGTATATGTGTGTGTGTATTTGCTTTGTTCTATAAAGAACCTGTGAGTGCAAGTGCCAGTGTGTGTGTGTGTGTGAGCGTGTGCGTGTGGGTGCGTGCGTTTGTGTGAGTGTTGTGCGAGTGCCGTAACGTGAAATGGCAAAGAAAACGTACGATTTACTTTTTAAACTCCTGTTAATTGGCGATTCCGGCGTTGGAAAGACCTGCATACTATTCCGTTTTTCGGATGATGCATTCACATCCACATTTATATCGACCATAGGTAAGCAAATGGCGTAGTCCTCACTTAACATAGCTCCATATATGCATATGATGAATATGTTTGTGTGTGTGTGTGTGTGTGTGCATGTACCTGCAGAGTTTCTGCGTATGTGTAGGTAAGCGGCATTGTCGATTGACAATGTTTGTATGTGTGTGTTTTGTAGGCGGCGCCCAAATACAAGGACACGGCCACTTGTCTGTGCGTATTGGGCGTGGCATTCATACATTTCTCCTCACCGCAGCCCTTCAATGGTAGAGTAAATAATGCTTATATTTATATATATATATATATATATATGTACTGCGATAGCCTTTGGACTTGATAAATTGAACTCGCTGCCTGCTGTTGTTGCTTGTGGTATTTTATATCCGCAGTGTTGGTAAACTGGATTAAATATAATGACGCATATATAAATATTTGAATGTGTGTGTATGTGTGTGTGTGTGTTATGATTCACATTATGTATATATACATATATACAAGGGTACGCATTATTCGAGCTCCAACTAAATTAATTGTTATCAAACGGACAACACGATAAACCAGTTCAACTTCTCACGTCATAGTTGTAATTGGAATATGCGAGACGATCTCTAGCTGCTACTGCTGTTTTATTGATTGATTGATTGTTATTGTTGTTTGCCTTGCAGGAATCGATTTCAAAATCAAAACAGTCGAACTCATGGGCAAAAAAATTAAATTACAAATATGGGATACCGCCGGCCAGGAGAGATTTCACACAATCACCACATCCTATTATCGTGGCGCGATGGGCATAATGCTCGTCTATGACATAACGAATGAGAAAAGTTTCGAGAATATAATCAAATGGCTACGGAATATAGACGAGGTAAGCAAACCCAATCAATTTTCCATCTGATCTACTTCAATACCTCTCTCTCTCTCTCTCTCTCTGGCGCTTTGCTATAGCATGCAAATGAGGATGTGGAGAAGATGATATTGGGCAACAAGTGCGATATGTCGGACAAGCGTGTTGTCAGCAAAGAGCGCGGCGAAGCGGTAAATTACACATACATAAACACAAGTTCTTTGACTTACTCTCTTTTTTCACACACACACACACACACACACTCTCTCTCTCTCTTGTTCTCTGTGTAGATTGCAAGGGAGCACAGCATACGGTTTATGGAAACATCCGCCAAATCAAATATAAATATTGAGCTCGCATTTTGTGAACTTGCCGAGGCCATATTAGATAAAACATCCGGCCGCGAATCGGCCGAGAATCCTGAAAGGGTCGTTATCGATCGCGGCAACAGCGACAAGGCGACGAGCTACAGCAAATGTTGCGCGTAATGGGGTTATGACACCTGTTAGCTTAACGTTCACGGTTGGTTTTGTGATCTACATGCATACATACATATATATATATATACACACTCACACATTATATACATATATATATATGCATACATATATATTTATATATATACACATTTAACAAACTTGGCAGCTACCTAGTGCTTTTCTTAACTGTGTGCGTGCCACTGCGTGTGTGTGTTTTGAGTGTGTTTCTTTTATACATTTTTGATAGCACCTTTAATATTATATGAACTATATGAACAGAAATCATGAAAAGAAAAAAATTGAAAAAAAAAAAACAAAAACTTAAATTAAAATTAAAATCAAACAAATGCGTTTTCAACTGGGTGGCAACCCTGCAAGCTAACTGGTACTCATGCGCATCCTGTCTCGCTTCCACGGATGACATTTCCTATGCTGCGCGAAAAAAAAACCAACTTAATACGAAACTAACAAGTGTCATAGCCCCATATAGCGACGGGCTCGCAGTATAGAATATTGTTATACTGCTAACTGTTATACAAGGCAAGCAATCAACTTGGACAAACACACATACACAAACGCGTACACACACTAATAGCAGTAACAACCAAGAAAGAACCTACCTAAAGTTTTATAATATTGTATAAATGTAATTTGGAGTAATTTTACAAGCAAAAAAAAAAAAACAAAAAAAAATTAAAACAAAGAAGACAACAATAACAATACAGCGTACGTTTGTAAACGCACAACGAAACGAACCAAGTGGAGAACGAAACAGCGATAGCTGCAAATTGATAAGCAACAACAACAACAACATCAACAAATTTAACTGCATTTTTGCATGTCACGCGCATTTGGCATTTGTGGCATGCGGCCCTATTTAACGAACAACGGAACAGACGGAACTGAAACGGACGCACATGCGACTTAAACTCTCTTTCTCTCTCTCTCTCTCTCTCTCACACACACAGAGCCACACATTTGATATTGTATATGTATATGATAATTACTTAAATACCACACTAAAGAAACGAACGAAAATAATCACTTAAAAAATGCCAACAATTTATGTACGCGTTTTTCTGATAACTTCTGTCGGGCACACATGTAACATGTAGCTGTAACTATATATATAAATATTTTTTTTCATATATGCATATGCAAGCACAGACACACACACACTCACACACACACACACACCCACTCACACTGACACAGATAAACAGACATGTATATGTAATGCTACAAATACTTGCAAGTACTTCATTTTGATTGGCTGCCTGCTTTTTTTGCGTTTAACCGTTAGTTAGCTTAGCTGCAGCTTGCTTTCCGTTTTGTTATTGGTTAGGAAAGAGTATATGAAGAGAGGTGGGCAACGAGCCGCCAGCATATTATAAAGATAAACTGTATTTTATTTGATTTTCGACAAATGTAATTATCTAACAGAAAAACTAAAAAAAGAATGGCGGAAATTACGCCAAAGCGCCTATACCACGCACACATGTATATGTATGTGTGTATATATGTGTGTGTGTGTGTATTTATATAAATATATAAAATATATGTTTTTTTTTTTTTCGTAATACTTATTATTTGTACATGTATATGGATTTAGCGTAGTTGTCCACACCAAATGATTTAATGATTAAATATTAAAGAACAATTTAATGCGTCATCTAATCCAAATAAAAACAGTGAAAAAAAAAACAAAACAAAACAAAATAAGAAAAAATAAGCAACAAGGAGCATTTGGTTAAGTGAGGGAGAGAGAGGGGGAGGAGGAGGCGGGGGAGTATATACTAGTTAATGTTTCGTTTGTAAACACGCTCGCCTTGTATCCAGGTGGATTGCACCTGTAAGTCATCGTTGAGCACTATGAAATCGGCATCCGAGTCAAAGTCCAATGTGCCCTTCTGCCGCTCAATGCCCATGCAGCGAGCCGGATGCAGTGTGGCAGCCTCTATAGCGAATACCTGAGAGCAGCCTGAAAGAGAGCAAAGCCGGGATCAGTTTCAGTATCAGTTTCAGGTATCAGGAGAGCAGTAGTATTCGAGATGTGCTTCGCACCTGTTGCCTTGTGGAAGATTCGTACGCACTCGTCCATGGGCGCAATGCTGCCGCAGAGCGTATCGGTGCCAGCGATGAAGGCTTTGCCCTGCTTCACCTCCAACGGCAACTGGCCAATGTGATGGATGCCATCCTCCAGGCCAAGGGCCGAGATGGCATCGGTGACCAAGATCAAGCCATCGGGATGCGTTCGATAGGCAATGCGCAGGGCGGCCGCATGCGTATGCACTCCATCGGCAATGATGCCGAAGTAGACGATGCGACCAGCTGGTACTTGATCGGAGGTCAGCAAACCCACCAGGCCCGGATCACGATGATGAAACGGCAGCATCGCATTGAACAGATGCGTTATAAGCGTGGCCCCATGCCGGACGGCTCGTTCGCCGTCGCTCAAGCTGGCCATCGAGTGGCCCAGAGAGACGGTAATGCCCGCCTTAACCAGCTCATCGATGACATTCGCATCGCTGACCTGCTCAGGCGCCAGCGTTATTATCTTAATGCGTTCCAACATGCCGTACGTCGAGCGCAGCGTCTCCATGCCCTAAAGATAGAGAGAGAAAGAGAGAGAATAGAAATGAATATGACAAAAGAAGAGAGAAGCTCAATCAATATAGAAAGAGAAGAGAGAAGCTTGAAAAATATGGCAAGAGAAGAGAAAAGCTTATGCTATATGGAAATAGAAGAGAGAAACTTGAAGAATATGGAGAAATAGAGAAGCCCAAGCAATATTAATAGAAAAGTAGCAGAATAGATGATGATGAGAAAATAGATTATGTGGTAATATCCAAAAAGAGATGATGAGCTCGACAAAGGATTTTTGCATTTGCTAAGAATTCAGTTAAAAATATATACAATAATTTTCTGCTTTTGATCTGTGGTAATTCAAAGCTTATCAATATTGCTTTTACTATGAAGAATTTTTGATTTTCCAATTTCCCAAGATTCCAGTGAGTCTAGGTGAGCCAACTCTGATATATAGTAATATACGAGATTCACTCACATTGTCAATAGTCTGAATGCAGTTGGCTGGATGAGCGCCTTTCTTTTGTGGATTGATGAAGGGTCCTTCGGCGTGGACGCCTAGTATGCCGGCGCCGCCTTCTATGCACTGTGGCATACGCGGCAATATCGTATGGTAGCTGTCATTGGGTGACGTCACGAGCGTGGGACAGAATGAGGTAACGCCGCTGCGCACCAGGCCGGTGGCCACCTTGCGCACGCCCGCCTCAATGGTGTCCTTGTCGTAGGAGAAATCAACGCCATAGCCGCCTTTGGGATACATAAGGAGAGAGAGAGAGAGAGAGAGACAGAGATAGATATTGATCATGTATGCGAATAACACAGGAATTGCAGCATTCTGTGCTGTTCTAACAACCAATTGTCATGCAAATCAAGCTCTCTTTGCGCACTGCTCTAAAGCTCTTCGAGGAGCGCAATGTGAATAACGGGCTCAGCATGCAAAATCGCATGCTCTCTAGCTATACTGCTCTAACAGGCGTTCGCTTGTGCTCACACATTTCGTTTCGTTTCGTTGTTTACCGTTGATTCAGTCAAATCGACCATTATCGCTGTGCATGCATCTCTCTTGCTCACTAATTCAATGCTTACGATTACTGTGCGCTTACAGCACAGTGGGCCGAATCGGCGATTAGATTAATTTACGCAAAAATTTGTTGACCTTGGCGACGCAATAAAAGTGAAATTCCAGCTGTTCAGCTGTAACTGTTTCGCTGCTGTTTACCATTAATTTGCAAATCGATGTAGCCGGGCGCTATGATTGCACCGCCACAATCGATGCGTTGGTGTGCCGTCGCTCGCTCATCATAGAAAATAGGCTCCGGATTGATGATTCTGCCATTTCGCACCCACAGATCATCTGCGATCAGCTGGTGGTTGCGCACTAGGCGGCAGTTGATGAACTGAATTAACTGTTGTGGCAAGCTTTTGCAGCTATTGCTATTTTGCGACATCCCGTTAGGTGTGGCTAATGAAAGCAACAAATGAAAACGAAAACAAAAAACAAAAAAATAAAAGAACACAGCCACACGCACAGCAAAGAGCTCTGTTTATATACAAACGAATAGGAAAAACAAAAAGAAATAAATGTTACTACACGCACTGGCACGACGCCCGCGTCGCTGTCGGCAACAGAATGTTGAGTGCTTTGCGATTTGGCGCTGTGCGAGGCTAAATAGTCGACCAGCTAGGCAAGTACGCAGCTCACGCACACAGCTGATAAGTCACTTCACACGCAGATATCAACAGCTGTGCGCTGCGTACTAAAAGGCAAAACCAAAACGTGTGCAACGGCGATTTCATAGCACTCAACTAAGTGACAGCTACATGCTATTTACGATAAGTCGATTTGCATGTGAATAGCAGTTAGCATTTGTTTGAGCACTCTTAGGTTGGGCATAGCAATTAGCATTTGCTTCTTGAATATTTGAATTTGAATTTGAAAATTGAGGCAAAAGCATTTATATTTATATTATAAATTGATTTATTTGCTTGGTTATTGATTTCTGGTCCAGTGAGAAGTGTGAACGACCCAGTTGCAGCTTATCAGCTATAAAATACACTTTTTAATGTGTAATAATGTACTTTTTTTTCCTAGAGATAAGAATATGTAAATATAAATATTTATATATATATATATATATAAATATTTGTATAAATGTATATATGCATGTAAGTTGAACACTTGAAAACGTACTCAATGCGGTCAAAGCGTTTTAACTTTATCTCCCTTTCTTCTTCCCTCTAGCCCTATCACTGCCTCTGTCTATGTCTGTCTTTCTCTCCCCGTCCTTCTCTTACTTACTGATAGCGCTAATCTTTGCGGTCCGCCATGAAGTTTTTGCAGCTTGCAACGGCAATTTGCCCGACCACCGTTAGCCGCACATTGTTTGTTATCTCTTTTGCACGCTTGTTCGTTTACTTTGAAACTTTTCCATAGGCGCAGCGCTGGCAGGGACAGCGGGGGCCCAGAGATACTTGATAACTTGCATTGGCTGCGTAAAGTGCCTTGGCCCGCTGTGCCTTCTCCATTTGGCATGCACTCATTTAGTTTATCTACATTTGGGCACTTAATAAACTTAATGACTGCCTCTACTTGCACTCGCGTGAGGGAGAGAGAGAGAGTGTGGGAGAGCGAGAGCGAGGGATTGCATATCTCGCTTAAAAGGTTTTCAAATTTTCTTTATTCATTCCAGCGATAAGCCAAATATCCACTGACCTGACCCTTAAGCTACGCGACGCCCCACGCACCCACCGCCCCAACGCCCCTTGCCCATCGTCCCATCACACCACCGCCCACCGCCCAACGCACTCGAACAAAATAAAGGGGCAAAACGTTGTCATTGGCAACTACTTTGATGAGTTATGAAAAAAAATTTTTATGCGCAGAAAAATTTAAATGTAAAAAGAAAAGAAAAAATAGAACAGAAGCCAAATCTATTCAAGTTTTAATTGGTAAAATTGCCGAGGGTTCACATAACTAATTAAATAATATATATATATATATATATATTCATATATCTATGCTAGCTGAATGCTATACAATTTCCATGTGCCCTAACCTCACTTAATGAAGCCTTAGCGAAAATGAATGCATAAAAAATTAAGAAAATCCAAGTGAAAAATATTGCGCCGGCTTTAATTACCGCAAGGTAACCTAACCTCACTTTTAGCTAACCAAATACAATGTTATTAAATGTAAAATGAATTTTTTTATTTTATCATAGAAAATAATTAAAAGTTAATGAAAAGTCTACTTGCTAAGGCTCATTTTTACTGAAATTTATAAGCTTAAGCTCACTTTTGGCTGCATCAATTCTACGTAACCTCACTGCAACTTGGTAAAATTGCCTAACCTCATTTAGACAAAAGCTAACCTCAAAAAATCCCTGAAGCAGCTTAGAAAATATTTAAAATATTATCTAAAATAAAAAAAAGGAACAAGACAAATTTTGTCAAGCAAAAAATAAAATAAAGATAAGCAAATGAAATAGACGAGCTGTAATCTAACCTCAAAGTCTAACCTTAACACAACTAAACCGTATTGATAATGAAGCCTAACCTCAAATTGGAAAATAAAAACAAATGTGCCTCAACAACTATCTTGAATGCCACGCCCCCAGAGGGGCTCTCGTTTTCAGAGTAGATACAAATTTTGCATGAAAACCAATATGCCCGCTTTGCACTGCTTGAGTGAGCACAAGAATGTTGATTACATTTTATCTTTATTTATGTAATTTACAGGGTATTTGCTTAAGAGTCGCTTGGTGTTGGCAGGGCAACCAGTGCTTGTTGTATTATTTATTTGCAAGACGAAGAGGGAGCGAGAGGGGGAGAGAGAGAGAGAGCGAGAGAGAGAGAGAGAACGAGAGTTAGGCTGAGTCCGAGTGGGAGAGAGAGTTAAGAACGGAATTTTGGGATTTTGTTGTGCTTTTTTGTTGTTGTGCGATCCTAACCGAGTGCCACATGTTGCACTGCAAAACCGATTGCCGCATGATGTCCGCAGAGTGCCTCGCTTTGCGAAATGTTTTATTGCATTGTTTGCAACAGTAGCAGCAGCAGCTTGTGGGTGTCCTACGAATGAGGCTTGAATGCAGCCAGGTACACTGGAAGCGAAAAGTGTTGGGGAAATAGAATATGAATGCTAATAGAAAGGAGGACAGAAGAGTGAGAGGCAAAAAGAGAGAATGGGAGAGGGAGAGGGAGAGGGAAAAAAGAGATAAAGAAAGAATTCAATTGACGGAGAATTATACAGAGAGATAGAGAAGAAAAGTCAGAGACGAAGAGAGAGATACACATAGAGGAAAAGAGATAGATTGTTAGATAGAGATGTAGATAGAGATAGAGGCAGAGATGGAGATAGAGTTGTAGATAGAGATAGTGCAAGAAAGAGGGTGAACGACGCAAAGTGGGAGAGGGGGGATGAGATAGATTCAGAAAACGTAAAATATAGAGAGAGAAAGTAAGTCTCTATTAGTTGAGAGATTGAGAAATACATAGGATTTAAGGCAGTAACTGGGATAAAGACCGAGTCTGAGATAACAGGAGGAGAGTGAGAGACATACATAGAGATGGAGAGCGAGAGGGATATCATGAGAGAGAAAGAAAAATAAAGTGACAGCGTAATAGAGATATATATAAAGCGAATCGGATGAGGAAGGGAGAGATTGAGTGATAGGCATAGATCTATTGAGAGACATAATAATACATAAAAGACTGAGAGACCTTCAGAGAGAGAGAGAGAGAGAGAAAGATGAAGCTCGCTGTCCAGTAAATAACATAGCGAAGCCAATGACAGAGTGTGCGAGAATGAGAATGATGGAAAGCATGAGCTGATCATCTCTCCCATTATCTGTCTCTCTCTTTCTCTCTCTCTCTCTCTCTCTCTCTCTTTCCCTCTTTCTCTCTCTGAGCCCCTCCCTCCCTGGTGTCAATAGCTGCTAATGAAATGACGATAAGCGAATCTCAGACGAATGCTATGTCCCTACGCTGCACGCCACATTCCGACTAATTATTTTCGCTCAGTGCATGCAGGTATACCCCTGTGTGAGTGCCTTGTTTTTGTGGCTTGTTGGAAAATGCCGCTACATTTTATTATGGCTAAGCACGCATTCATTATGCTCCAGAGCGAAAACCCACAAAACCGACAAAAACAAAAAGAGGCAGTGGGTGGGCGTGGCTGGGCTGGGCTGGATTTGTGCTCTCTCAGCAAAACAAATGATTGCCAAGACATGAGGAAAAACACCCCCACCCCAAGCACACACACACACACACAGTCGCGTATCCTCCATGACTACGTGTTTCATTTGGCTCGCTCGGCTAATCGCAAATAACGCACATCGATTAGCGAGAGAGAGAGGCAAAGAGGAACAGAGAGAGGGAGAGAGAAACAATTAGCACGGTCTGGACATAATTGGCGTGCAGTTAGTTGCTCTGATTAAAGAAGCAATCATAAAATTAAGACCCATAATCCTCTGCAATTTAAGCACACGCATGACAACTCGCTCTCCCCTTCTCCCCCTGTCCTTCCCACTCTCCCTCTCTCCCTCTATCTTTGACAAAGGTGGTCTGGTCTCCGCTTCGAGTCTGCGGCAAACAAAGCCAAAGCTGCCCACAAGCTAATATGTGTAATAACTAAACAGAAGCACAACACAAACCGCAACAATAATAAGTTGAGAATATTTTCTAGCGAGCAACCGGGCTGAACGACTACGCGATACCCTAGAAAGCAATTATATGCTATTTATGTTGAAAGTCAATCACATATAATAATAATATAATATAAATTTATACATATTTATATGTATCTCTAAAGTTTCATAAATAAACATTCATTTAAATTATAATGCCTCTCTATGCGCTTCTCAAATTCTGAAGATAAGAATATTTTACTACATTTCGCTGAAGAAATTAGTGATATTTGTCTATACGAGAGTAATCTATAAAATTTATAAATATTAAAAAACAAAAGTTTTCATTGCAAAATGTTGAAAATATTAAAAAAAAGAAAAACTAATAGAAAAAAAATATCTAAATATTAAATTGAAAATTTGAAAATATTATACGAAAAAAATTAGTATTTAATAAAAAAGAACAAAATTAAGAAAAAAAAATATACATGTGAAAAAATTTGATAACTTTTTAAGCATGTGCAATTTTAAATATTGCATTATTAATAAAATATAATAAATAATAAAAACAATTTGAAAAACATCAAAAATTACAAATTTTATATTTTATTTGAAGCAATAAAAAAATTTTAAACATAAATTTTTATTTATGTCTGCTTTAAGCGCCTTAAATATGGGCATAATGGGGCATACTGTGTTTGGAGTTTTCCCGATTGCTGGGTATAAAATATCACTTTACACTGCAATGCATGCAGGAGTATTTGTGCTTACACACACACACACACACACACACACATACACACACACACAGAGCGAAATGCACTTGGGTGCGTGTCCTTTTTGGCCAGGCTGAAGCCAAATGCGGAATTGGACTCATTGGCTACGTGCTATGGCCGAAAGCAACAACAAGCTGGCCCGCTAAGTGCGGGTGAGGATATTATGTGCCCACAGATACCCTGGGAAACAAAGGGAGTAAGCTTTAAGAGGGAACTTTCGCATTATGATAATCTATTTATTTGTAAAAGATGAAGAAATCGGATGATATGTGCGAGTTCAGTAAAGATGATGAACTGGCAGTTATCCTGTAATTAATGTGAAAGTGATTTGAGCAAAGTTCAGTTTTTTTTTTAAGAATTCGAATTATGCAAAAATTAAATTTTGTCAAATTGCAATAGTCAGAAATGATCGACTAGAAGATATCATGTAGCATATCATGAACAGAAATAATAACCAAGAGATTGAGTATACATATTAATGGATCATTTATCTGGACTTTATTAAGCAAAAGTGAAAAAATTGTAGAAATGGGTTATCAAATACCCTGTAAATGTCAGCCAAGCTGGAATTGAGAAACTTTAATACCTAATACCCTGTAATTATTAAATGGCTAAGAAAAACTAAGCTAGAGTTGGAAATGTTTTGTTTTTTAAGATTATAATTAAATATTTGAATTTATAGTTACGTCTATCATATCCACTTGCAGTTAGCTTCAAGTACAGCGTAAAGCAAGAGCAGCAGATGCAGCAATATGAAACCTTCATTAGCGAGCAGCCAGTGGTGCAGATAGGAGGAGGTGGGGGACTGGAGCTAAGCTGTATTGGTTAAGTATGAGAGAGAGAGAGAGAGAGAGAGAGAGAGAGAGAGAGAGAGATAAGGAGAGCGAGACAGAGAGGGCAGAAACAAGAGGCAGGACTCAGGCTTGAAAACGCTTCCGGTCATACAAATTGTACGTGAAACGTGAGAAATTAATTTTCAAGGTGCGCAGCATTGAAATGGAGAAGTCGAAATGGCATTGGAGCGGGGTGGTCTGGGTGGTTGGGTCAGTTATTTCCATCCAAGCACTGGGCATCAAAGTTTGAGTCTGTTCGATCGGGCGTTAATCACACACACACACACACGCGTAAACTTTGCTTGGCTCTTTAATCAACAAAAATTGAAATTTTGCCCACTAAAGCAAAATATTTTTTGCCTTCTTTGCATTTTGTTTAGGCGCAAATTGAATTTGCGACTTGGATATGACTTAAAGATGCAATGAAAACAAGCTTGTTGAGCTTTAATTAATCGAATCAATCATAATTTGTTATTTTATTAGTCCGTTTTCAAATTGATGTCTCGAGTGCAAACTAAAACTCACTTGGTCACAGAGCGACACACTGGGAACGAGAGAGGGAGAGAGATAGAGATAGAGTGCTGGTAGCCTTTTGCCAGTGGCTCGGTTTAAATGTGACAAAATACACGCGTACATGTGTAAATGGCAGTGTGTGTGTGTGTGTGTGTGTGGGTGTCTATCTCTCTGTGTGTGTGTGTGTCTATTTCGCATATGCAAAGAAATGTCAAAATTCAATTTAATGCTGCCGTAACGAAAATCTGTCAGCTTGCAGCACAAATGATGTCAAAGCCACACACACTCGCAGACTGTCATAGCTACAAAGTATTGAACACGCACACACACATTCACACACATTTGCACACCGAAACATGCACACAAAGGCAAAAGAGCTTGCGTCTGTCAGAGGCAATTGTGGCTGATTTGCGCTTTTTCTTCCACGACTTTAACTGAGAATAACTAGAAGAAGGAAGGGCAAGAATAACGGTAACCACAACAACAACACACATGCGGGCGTCGTTTTGATAAACGAGCATTGCTCTTGCTTACACCTCAGCCATTATGTGGTACGTAGGTTTATGCTAGAGCGAGAGCGCATGTGATTCCCTTTTTCTGTGTCGGTATTCGACGAAGAGGGGATCGACGTTCGACTCCGCGACGTTGACATGTCAAATGATTTTACAAAAGCAGCGCAGTCAGCTGCCAGCTAAACTGAAGCAAGAGTGCGAGACGTTGCGACAAAAGCGACAGATGCAGCATCAGCGACAAAGCGACAGCTGCAATTGAAGTTCCCGATGCCCGCGGCAGGGCGACTGTAGCGCATGCATCGCAGTGTGCCATTGCTTTATAAATTTGTATGCGTGTGTGGGTGGATCAGACATTTCCTCTTGCTCTGATCTTCTTACAGTTGAGTTAAGCGGCGATGGAGTGATTGAGAGCTTACGACAAACTTAATTAATATAAATATATTTTGTGAAGCTTTAGTATTTTCCATCTCCCTCTCCCAGTCAGAAGTATATGAATGTATTTTAATGCACTGTGACCACTGTGCTTTAAAGCTGCTCTTTTTGTTCTCATTGTCTTTAATTGAGACGAACGCTTGCGGAGAGGGTTGAGTGAGCGAGGTTTTGCCTCTGCTTATTTAACTGTTATGAGCGAAAATGCGAGTGTTTTGACTTTTGAGAATTAGCTTTTGAGATAACAGTTATGAGTGAGTGTGAGTGTGAGTGCGAGTGTGTGTGCGTGTGTGCTTCAACGCATTTAATTGGGCAAGCGATTGCCTGACTCGCTTACAAATGTGCGTGAAAACGTGCGAGCGTCTAAAGCAGCGGCACAAGCCCAAACGTGCGTGTGGCTGTGCCTGTGTGTGTGTGTGTGTGTGTGAGAGAGAGAGTGCGTGCGTGAATATTGCATGCGATAAATTATTTTAAAGAGCCGCCCCTGCCCCCAACCACTGTTACGCCTTGCATCAGTTTTAATATTGTTGCGAATTTTATTTACGCGCAGACAACAAATTTATAAACGTTTATGACAAGAGACAGACGACGCCGCGCCTCTCCTCATACTTGCAAAGCAGCCATCTCTCTTTCTCGCTCTCGCTACCATTCATTTATAATTGTTGCCTTTGTTTTTGGCATTTGTTGTCGGCGGTTTTGGCGACTACTCAAATAAAATTTATTGTTTCTGATATTTCTTTAGTCATTATTATTACGCACATTTATTATTTATTATTTATTTATTAATTTGTTTTTCATGCGGATTATGCGGGTCATGACAAAGCACACGCACACACACACATGCGTCAATTGAGCTGCGCGCACAGTGGTGCAAGCGCTACAAATGTGCTGAAAATGTATTCTTGAACTTTTCTTTGATTTTCTGCTTAAATAAAATATGAAATGCATTTATTTTATTATTACTATCATGTATTATATATGATATGATATATATTAAAGTATTACACTATTTGTAAATCCCCAATTTGGAATACTCTGTCTGTAATTTTTTTTGGCATCTTAGCAAGCCGCTTGGCGTTGTACAATTTTTTTATACCCTGAATTTATGCCCAGAAAATGATATTTCAGGGTATAATGTTTTTGTGAAAATGTATGTAATAGACTAAAGGAGGCATGCCACGCCCCATAAGGTATATACATTCTTGATCAGTTCGACGAGCCGAGTCGATAGGAACACGTCCGTGTCCGCACGCGTGCGTATGTGTGTGCATTTGCTTATTACTATTAATGAATAAATGAATCTTTTACTGACTGGTATACCAGCTCAAAGGATGCAGGGTATTTTCTAGTCGAGCCATCTCGACTAGAGTTTGGTACTTTTTTTCTTTTTAGTAGGCAACGCTTCAAAATTCGCTTGATTTTTTTCAAGGTACCGACTGATTTTCCCAGTCTCTCCAGTCCTGGTCTAGTTTCAGAGCTGAACACATCTAAAGCCAAAATTCCTAAAAAATAGTAAAGCAATTTATATATATTTTGTAAAAGTAAATCGGGCTCAATTGTAAATTCAAATACTACAAAATAGTTTTTGAATCTATATATAAATATATATATTGTGTCGCGTGAAAAAAAAAGTTATCCAATATGAGTAGTAAGTATAGAAAGGTTTCGCACGTTGTGAACAGTTTCGACGTCTTGAAGTGGTCGTAAACGTGATTGCTAATCTTAGTTATGGATATTACCTTAGCTCCCGCTCCGGATATACATGAACCGCTCGCTGTTGATCGGGATGGGGCTTGCCCCGTATCACCCGTGCCCAGCGATGAGCCGGAACGTTCAGTCGATATGCTGACCAAGGATCAGCCATGCATCACTAGCAACGTCGGGCCGGTGCCCGCTGATAACGCTACCTTCACCGAGTCGGACAAGCACGATGTTTATTTGCAGAGCCGTCGCGATATTGGCACAAATGCCGAGCGCCCGTACTCGTTAAACAATATGGCCCCGGAGCCCGACCTAAAGGAACCACTGGGAGTGTGCGGCGATTATGTGGAGCAACCACAAACACAATGCGCCAAGATCGATAACAAGGACAACTACTATTCGCGCAATCCGATTACCGGCTCCGGTCTTAATGGCGATGGAGTCGGTGGTCTAAAGCCGAAGAAGCTCAAGAATCGAGGTATGTTTTTACAAAGATGCGAATGCATCATTGATAGATATGGGAAAATATTCAGATCGTCTATATGAAGCAGTTGTAGCGGAATTATTCTTATAATTTGTAATCTTCCTATCATTCAGCTAGATGATGTATGGAAAATATGATTACCATTTAGATCATATATGAGTATACATGTAGATCATATATGAGTACCCTTTTAGACCATGTCTGGGTAACATCTATAGCATATGAGTACCCTGTTACACCATGTCTTGGTGCTATTTAGTTCATATATGGGTATCTCACATACCATATATGGGTAAATTTTAGACCATGTATGATTACTTTTTAGATCAGATTAGGGTAACACTGCCAAATCTTAGGTCATGTATGAGATATGGCATAGATCATATCTTTTAGATTCATGTGCGGATGCCATTTAGATCATATATGTATATTTTTGAAGATCATATATGGACACTTTTTAGATCATATTAGCGGAATTAATCTTATAATTTGTAATCTTCCTATCATTCAGCTAGATGTATGGAAAATATGATTACCATTTAGATCATATATGAGTATACATGTTTGGGTACCATCTACAGCATATGAGTACTCTTTTGCACCATGTCTTGGTGCTATTTAGTTCATATATGGGTACATTTTAGATCATATATGGGTACTATACCATATCTTTTAGGATCATGTGCGGATGCCATTTAGATCATATATGGACACTTTTTAGATCATATTGGGGTATCATTTAGATCATATATGGAAAACACTTTTACTACTTACTCGCCTAATTTTCGTTTAAAAGATTCCATAATTTTTTTTGTAGAGGGAAATCCAGTCACTGGAGAAGGCTACAAGCCGGGCGCCACAGACTTTATTCAGCCACCCAGCTCAATGGGTGGACAGCCGATGCACTCCCATACGAATAACCGAATCCCACCCGGTGGCTATTCATCGGGACTATGGTAAACACCATATATCCCGAGCACTTTAACCAGCCCTGCAACTGAAACCGAAAACAGCACAAAAAACGACGACAAACACTCGATGGTTTCTCGACGAGAAGTAACATTGATAAAAGCAAGACAAGAGAAAACTACCAAATAAAACACGATACGAAATAAACTACACGAAACTACGGACAACTGAAACAAAACAACTGAAGCTCAACAAAGAATTAAAAAGAAAAAAATACACAAAACAGATCTCCTATGAAAGAACAGGCTGAATACTCACACAAATATACTTACTTTATATTTTTGCCAAAAAACAAACTGTTGACTGAAAAATAACCGAAAAAGCTAAAAAAAAAAATTATAAAAATAATATACAGATCTAAATATCACGAAAGAATCGCTTACACTTAAAAAAAAAAAGAGAAAATTTTACGATTAAAACACGCTCTTTCCAGGCCAAATCTGGTTGGCAATGAAAGGAAAGAGAACATGGACAAACGACAAAGAACTGAAAAGAACTAAAGATAACTAAAAATTTGATTTTACACTTTTATTGTACTTCGTTAATACCGAACGAGTTAAACTACACGATTAACTACAAAAAAACCAAAACTGGAATGTACACGAAGAAAAAAAAAAAAAAAAAAAAACTACATTAACAATCATGTTTTATCCACAATTCTGACAGCTATTTTTAAATACAAATTTATAAATATATATATTTATACATGTTTGCGAAATAAAATTTAATTAAATAAAATAATAAATGTATTAAATTTGAATCTAATAAGCTCAAAAAATACAGCTTTAATAATGGCGTTGCTTAGCAACTTTTGTAAAAGTATATAAAATACAAAAAGAACTAACTTTCATACCCTGTAATTTTATTTTTCATTTACTAACTAACTCGCTTTAATATAGCTGCTCGTTATACCCTGTAAGTTCCATAACATTTATTTATTTATATTTCTCTAATATCAACTGTATTCTTTTTAGGCACATGCAAATTGATAGTGTGCCACTGTGCAAGCGCCTTGTCAACATCAGCGTTGCAGACGCCGACACCGACGCCATCGTCGACGTCGACGTCAACGTCTGTCGATAGGCAGAGCAAAAATGTTCGTTTGATTTGTTATCAGGTGGCATTTTTGTTGTTGCTGCTGCTGTTGTTGTTGTTGTTGTTGTCAGCGTTGATGGCGTTTGTAATTTCGTTTACGGCATTATGTAATTTATTAACTTTTCATTGAAAGTTATGTTGCGGGCGCCGGCTTCAACGGCTGCGCTGACGACATCTTTAATTAATTACATTTTAACATGATAATTAATAGTGCCGCGGCCTCTGACGACAGCCGGGTGATGCTGAGGCTGTGGGTGTGGGTGTGGGTGACAGTGGGGCGGTCAGCGTTGGGGTAGGCGTGGCCCGAGCGAGACCAATTGATCGCCTGACATAACATGACAAGTCACACACACACACACACACACACACGCAGTGACACAAAGTGTTTGGCAAATTGCAATTAACATTCGCAACGGTCACACTTTTCAATTTATCGATAACTTTTGACAGTTATAGTGCTGCACTTAATGCTGCTGAGTGTCAGAATGTATGAAAGTTGGATATTGATAATATTGTATATAGTTATCAAATTTATCGATCAATTTTAATAATTAATGTGCGCTTATAGATATTATGATATTATAGTATAATATTACAGATGGCCAACTTTAAGAGAAATGCAGCTTAATCAGGCATGTCAGTTAACACATGCAAATACATATACACTTATCGATAACATCTGTTAGTTATTGTGCGTCTATCGATAGTTGTGCATAAGTGCATTCGCACCTAATGAATTTAAAATAACTATATTCGTCACTCTCCAAAGTCTTGCAGCTATATCGATGGCTATCGATAACTATCGATAGTTAAAAAAAATAGTTTTGTAAAATGTCTCTACATATGCATGCATAACTGCAGAGAAGTTAATTCAATATGAGTGCTCTACCAGCACACAGCGTACTCTATTTAGCATCATTTTCCAACACTACCAAAGTTAGCGCACATATCAATTTATATATTATATTATGGGATACATGTATATATACATATACATATAAATACGTATTTCGATTTTGGGTTGGGTTTGCATTTCGCAGTTCGCAATTCCGCTCCACTCGCAAAGTCAATCAATCATTTAGCTAAACGTTGTTAATTGGAATTCAATAGACATAGCGTGTATCTCAAGATGTCCATTCATGCCCAATGTTTACACACTGACATATCTAATGACGGCATGCGGCGTCTCATGCATGCACGACTTGATAAATACCCTAGGATTGGAGTGGGAGTCGGGGGAGGCTAGACATAGTTGGAAAGCGAGAAGCTTCGTTTTTAAATACAAAATAAAGAATTCAGAGCATGAAATGATGATTGCTGTGAGAGTCATTTGGAAATGATAGAATACAGAATACCCTGTATATTATATAGTATAGTTAGATATTAATGATGAAAAGAAAAAATACGTTGAACTGAAAAAAAAAGAAAGTAGTGGCAAATGCATGACTACATATACCCTGTAATTATGATTATACCCTGTAAATTATACCCTATAAATATGAAGTATTAAAAATTGTATTTTTATTAAGAAAACTTGTGGCCTGTTTTTGGATTTGATTATAAGATACCCTGTAATTATTTTTAACAACCTAGCGTTGTCGGGGAAGACCAAAATATACCCTGTATTTTGCTTAGGTGCAGAAAAACATTTTCAAACTTTACTGACAGTCAGTGAAAAGTAGCTAAATCTTGATAAAAGTCATGTATAAGTAATGGATTGGAAATGTATGACAAAAAATACCCTATAATTGAATGCAGCTAAGAATAATGCTAATTGAATTTAAAAGAAACGCGACAAAGAAATATTTTTGAATATATTAAAGAGTTAGCTAGAAGAGATTTATTACAAGATACCCTATAATTATCTTAATGACAAAATCGATCAATATCTATTGACCAATGCCAATTTGCTTACTTGGACTTTAAAAGCCAAGCTGCCCAGCCATAAAAATAACAAACGCGCACACAGACACGGATGGAGTTAGCAATTGATGACATACATCAGTATGTTTATATGTATTTGTGCAGAGGGATATATGCAGCGGGTCGGCGACAGCTGGCGACTCGATGAGCACATTGATGATGACTATAATGATACACAAACAATTGCCCGACCATTCCAATTCAATTCCATTCAATATATGGCTGTTCCTCCCTCTCCCGCCGCCCGCCGCCCGCCTCCCGCTCATGGTCAGTCTGTCTGTGTGCGTTTTTTTTTGTTGTGCCTCTCTCAATTTGTTTTTTTTTTTTTTTTTTTTTATCTTTCCGCCTCGTGCTGCGGTGTCCGGTTGCCAGGACTACCTCAAACCCAGCCGAGCCCAACCCGACCCAAAGAAAAGTTGTTTTGACAGTAGCCAAGATTGAGTTCTTATTCAATTTGTACGGATTTGTAGCGTTACCCCTTGAAGTCCACTTCGTAGCTTCCTGCCCGGGCAACCGCTCCCCCTCGCTGGTAAGCTCTATTGGAATTTATTTCATATTATTGCCCTTCTTCTGCGTTCGGTTCGCTGTTGTTGTTTGCGTCACAAGTTGGCCTTGTTTTGGCAACTCACAAAACTTCTTGGCTGGCTTAGTCCAAGTGCTGCGGCCTCAGCTGCAGTTAACTTGACCCCGCCCGACTCCACATCACACCCAGCAGCGCTCGCCTAGCTGCCCTCTGCCCCAAGTCTGCCCTCTCCAAGACCCCCAGCAGTTGTCTTGGCTCTCTCAACTTGGAGCGGCAACAATTGACTCCAGCGACTGGACACTCGGCTGCCAATTGGCTGCCAGCTGCCAGCTGCCCGCAAAAGTATGCTACAAATTTGCAGCGAGCACTTGAAGAACTTGCCACAGCGAACACGCGCTAAAGGCGACAGGGACAGAACATGTAATAGGCGTCAATCGTATTGCAATCAAACAGCAACCATTTTCTGCTAATAATTTACCCATTTCTTGTTGAAGTGAGCACGGCTAATAGATACCCTTTCAGCTGTCATTCTGTTATGGATTTTATATTTTACATATTTTTATTGTATAAATCAAAAACAGAATTATCTATTGAATCCCTAAAATTTATAAATATCTTCTATATCGATAACAGCTTACAAACACTCAAACGATGAACATTTTAAATAATAATTTAAATTAATATGATTTTTATATATGTATATATTTATAATGATAAGCAATATTAAATACTAAATACTATAATGATGCATAATACTTATTGTGTAAAAGTATTATCGATAAATTACTGAAAGCTGGCATATTAATCCTAAGCCTAAAATTAAATCTACACCGCCATATTTAGTACGTTCATCGATAAGAGCTCATAGTTAATTTAGGCTAAGTATAATTATTTAATGTATTGATAACAGTTCAGGTATTTAAAATGCTTATCGATAACTTGTCTTGGCTGCTTTATGTATCGTATAGTTATCGATACTGGCAATTGATCGATTACAATTGAATGCATCTCAATACATTTATCGGTAGCAATTAATGCATTTGTAATACCTAGTAATCTTATTAAATTTTAATACTATTTTTATGGTGTGGCCGTCTTTGCTGAAAGTTGACTATGGTCGCACATCATATTTCTTTCAATAATCAATAGCGCCCCGCTTAGCGAGTGCCCACTGTACATTTTGAGCATGCAAATGCACATGAGCTGCTCTGCTGACAATCAGTTCGTGACGACTTCGACAATTGCCCTTTTGCAATGTGGGTTAAGGGGAGCCGCCCTGCAATGCAGCGCCATTTCTTGGTAACTCTTGTTTTTGATTTAGTTTTTTGTTTGTTTTGCTTCGTTTTGTTTGGCTTTGTTTATTTTTGTTATTTTTGGTCTAATAATGGGGTAAATTGTTGGGTGCAGAGTTGGCTTTTCTATTTTCATTTGTGTAATTGGTACTTTACCGCTGTTATCGATAAAAGCAGCAAGCAAGTTCGCTTGCCAGCCAAAAGCAATAAAGAAATCAAAATTAATCAGGCTTTGTTTATTGTTACTTTTATTTAATAATGTATGGTTGTTATCGATTTGTCGATAAAAAAGCTGATTAATTGGGATATATGAAGTTTTATTTTGATTGGGAATATATTTGTATTTCTTATTTAATAATTTAATATGCATGTTTTTTTTTTTTTGGTAACTGATACCATTAAGTTGTTATCGATAACTGTATCCGTGTTAACAAATCAATGAAAATCTATTCTTACCTAATTTCTTTCGACTATTTTTAATTTGATTTTTAAATGACTTTAAATATTGTGCAATTGCTGAACTTGAGCTGTTATCGATAACCATTGTCACTGCGATAACTCATGAAATTGATTTGTCAATGTGGCTCATTTGTTTTTTATTATTTGCAGGTGCTTTGCCTTTATGTTATTTATGAAGTGACCAGCTCTACGTTCAATCGAGTGTCCCTTGACCAACCCCCTCCCCCACCGCCTGTTCTCACTAATTTTTTGCCTCTGCTGCTGCGGCTGTTGCTTCTTCTTCTTCTTCCTCTGCTATAGCTGCATGAGCTACATTCCTTGTTATTTTTTTTGTTGGTCTTTCGGCTTTGGGTTTTCGCGACTCCAAATTGCCAACTTAGTTGTTATTTGTTGGCTGTCTGGCCCACTGGCTGGGTGTGTGTGTGTGTGTATGTGTGTGTGTGTGTGCGCTGATGGCTCTCACGTCACCACTTCTGCAAATTGCGGCAATAATGCAACAAAGGTTTCTTGGGAAACACACACCAAATTGCATTGCCTTCACCCTCTCTCTCTCTCTCTCTCTCTCTCTCTTTCTCTCTCCAAAAAAGGGTGTGTGTATGAGACTGGCGACTCGAAGACGCCACCGCCAAGTCAGTCACTCACTCGCTGCTGCTGCTGCTGCAGCTTGCCCTTTGCTGCATTTCATTTTCATTTTCAGTATTTTGCTTTGCCTCGTCTACCCTAACATCGCAGCTAGACGAATTGTCAGTCAGTTTGCGCTTCGGTCTCATTACGTTCAGACTGATTGATTGAGAAGGCGCATCAGTTTTGCCCTTGCCTCAATCAATTGGTTTTTAGCTAGCATCAAAAGCAACAAATATTTTATTGATTGATCGAAGAATGAAACAGCTTTAGTTTTGGGTTTTAACATATCTAAATTGTTATTGTGCTAGGGTGATTGATCGACTGATTGATTGATTGCTTGTCAAGTGAGATTATAAATATTGCAGTTGACAATATTTAGTCAACAACATTTTATTTTTCAGCTTTGGTAAAATGCTTATGGCAACTGATTAATAAGGTGATTGATAGACTGATTGATATTGACTGTCAGATATTTTATGGTTTTCTAAGTGAAGGACTTATATAACTAATGTTTTGATGATTGATCATTCATTAATTGATTGTCTCAGATATAATGGGTAAGCATTGTGTGTTTTGTTCATATTTTCTGATTTTCTGGCTATATTAATTGATTGATTGATTAAATATGGAGCTACTCTTTATTTGTTGTAAATATATTCAATTTTCATTAGACTAAGTAATGGCAATTCAATTGCGGCCGCTGCATTACTTTTGATTGATTTTATATAGATATTCATATATCCCATTCTCTCTCTCTATTGCTCTCTGAGAGGGTATTCAGCCTTCGCGTAGTCCCAGTTTTCGATTACGTTTTTTCTACTTTAGTTTATTTTTTTTTTGTTTGGCTTCTTTTTTGTGGTTTTCGTTTTGATTTTTTCTATTTACATTTTCAGTTGCTGCTGTTGCGGTTTTCGCTTTGGTTTTCATGTTGCAAGCAACATTTTTGTTTGTAATTTAGTTTGGAATGCCTTCACGCTGTCGCTGCCTCAGTCGCGGCGGCGCTTTTCGAAGAAAAATCTTTGTTGGCCAACATCTTAACGGTGTGTGGGGAATTCGCGTAATTGCAACAACGCGAGCGCTCACTCTACCTTCCCTTTCAAGCTCGCTCTCTCACTCCCTTGTGCGCTCTCTTTCACTCCGCTGTATGTCCTTTAAGTGACTGTTGACTGTTGACTGACAGCAGGCAAATCAACTGACAATGCAACTGATGCGGGCGTTTGCCATATAGAAAAAGCCTTAAGTAAAGCAAAATAGCAAATAGTGCTTAAGTGGGCAACAGAATACCAAATATCCTGTAATGAGTGTCATTGTCATTGTCATTGTCATTGTCATTGTCATTGTCATTGTCATTGTCATTGTCATTGTCATTGTCATTGTCATTGTCATTGTCATTGTCATTGTCATTGTCATTGTCATTGTCATTGTCATTGTCATTGTCATTGTCATTGTCATTGACATTGTCATTGTCATTGTCATTGTCATTGTTATTGTCATTGTCATTGTCATTGTCATTGTCATTGTCATTGTCATTGTCATTGTCATTGTCATTGTCATTGTCATTGTCATTGTCATTGTCATTGTCATTGTCATTGTCATTGTCATTGTCATTGTCATTGTCATTGTCATTGTCATTGTCATTGTCATTGTCATTGTCATTGTCATTGTCATTGTCATTGTCATTGTCATTGTCATTGTCATTGTCATTGTCATTGTCATTGTCATTGTCATTGTCATTGTCATTGTCATTGTCATTGTCATTGTCATTGTCATTGTCATTGTCATTGTCATTGTCATTGTCATTGTCATTGTCATTGTCATTGTCATTGTCATTGTCATTGTCATTGTCATTGTCATTGTCATTGTCATTGTCATTGTCATTGTCATTGTCATTGTCATTGTCATTGTCATTGTCATTGTCATTGTCATTTTCATTGTTATTGTCATTGTCATTGTCATTGTCATTGTCATTGTCATTGTCATTGTCATTGTCATTGTCTGTTAGTTAAATTTATTTTGAGCATCTTATGATTAAAAACTCTGAGGAGTCGAAAAGGAGCAATACAACCTTATAAACAGTGGAAAATTGGAAAAATCAAATACGCTTCTTAAACTTCTTAAAAAATAAAATAGAATTGTAAGCAGTGTATTGATCCATAAGAGCTTCATTGAGCAGGTCCGCAGGAATATACTAGGTGGAGCAGGTCTGGGAGTCAGGTTTAAATGAGACGTGAGGAAGTCGGCATGGAAGTGGAGTGGTGGGGGAGGAGGACAACGGTTGGTAACACCTATTTTCAAACAATTTGCGACGCATGCTGTGCACAGTGCTCGCATTGATTCGCACACGCCCGACTCCTGCTCACTCCCCTCCGAGTGCGTTTCGTCCATGAGCTTTCGTTTGTTGCTAATTTTTTTTTTTCTTTTTTTTCATCAATTCGATACGTTTTTTATCTTTGATTTTGGACTTGGGCAAACAGTGAGCCGAATTCAAGTTTAACCTCAGCCAGGCCACTTGCACTCGCCCCGCCAACTCAGCGCTCGGTCTCGGTCTCGGTCTCGGCCTCGGCTGCCATTGCAATTAATTCACAATATTCACATCACGTTCGAGATTCCATCACCAAACAATTTCATACGTATTAACGCGATGTCGAAAGTGAAAACAGGCCAAAAGACATTCGAAGAGTCAGCCACGCCCTCAACACCACTCCCACTTGGCATTGCTTTAACATCTCTAGCGAGCTTTCATTTCATTTCATTTATTAGCTGAGTTGAATGCGTGACTCGTGACTGGATGTCCTCGCCGCGTCTGCCACATAGGGTATACTCGATAAAAGTAATTCTTAAATAGCTTTTGTGGGTTTCTCATGGATGTGATTTACAGCTGCCAGTCGGGTGGGACGAGCTGCATAATACCCTATCAGAAATAAATATATTAAAAATTGGGTATATATACATGATATCTCATATTCGGCTACCAATTCGATTATTCGATAAATTTATCGAAAATATTAAGTCAATCAATATATATATGTATATTCATAGATCTAGCATCTCATATCACTTAGTTTTCTCTCTCGTGCCTGCCACGTGCTCATCTCTAGCTGCGAGTGAGCCCAACAGATCTGGTCACACTGATATGCATACAATGCCCGACCATTCACATGGCAAATGTGTGAAAAGGTAAAATGATTCAGGTGGGGCAGGCGGCGCAGGTGGGCCAGGGCGGCGCTGTGCTGCCTTAGGGTCAAGATTCGGGCCATTAAAATGAAGTCGATTTAATTTCATTAATTTGCACATACAAAAAGTCGGGCATAGAGGTGGGCGTGGCTGGGGTACCATGCCATTGAGAAAATGTGCTCTTAATTTTGGTAATTTCTTTGTAAGGCCTACGGACGAAAATCTGGATTGAGGCCGAGACTAAGAGCCGCAGTCATACGGCATGACATCATGGAACTGCGGCAAATCAGAAAATCGGACGCGTTTTATCTTGCCATATTAAAGCAATGATGCCGCAACAAATGACAAAGAGATGGGCAGAGGGAGGGGTAGAGGGAGGGGTAGAGGGAGGGGTAGAGGAAGCGGTAGAGGGAGGAATAGAGGGAGGGGTAGAGGCGGCGCGAATGCGAGTCAAATAAAGATAGAATGAAAGGTAGCCGAGCTTTTTTTTTAGCATACTCTGTTCGCTGAGAGAAACGAAGCATATTGGTTGGGAAAATTTCTCAAATATTTATTATAAAATCTTTAAAAGAAATAAAGTCAAATGCAATACACAGCTAGAGCTGTTGATCGATGGGTATTGGCTGTAAACTGAGAATTTACCAGAGTATTGCATGGGAACTACATCTAGATGTAGTAGTAGTAGATCTAGAGCTCATGATGGCAACACCACTTGATAACGAAACCGAGTTCAATTTACGATTAAAATTTGTAGTTATTTTTACAAACTTGACATACGTAAAATATATGCCATATACGAGGTGTGCTCAAAAAGTATCACAAGTTGTATATATATTTTAAACAATTTTTTTTATTTATGCATGAAAATTTATTTTGTAATCCGCACAAGATATTATACAACAATTTTTATTTTCAAAAAATTGTTTTTTTTTTTTTTATCTTGTTCCTTCCTCGATGCTGTCTATATCGCGTCAATAGTCACGTAGCGTCGCCCTTTCATGGGCACCTTCAGTTTCGGGAATATGATAAAGTTACAGATCTGGGCAATTTTTAGTAGTAGCTCTAAGTTATCGATAACTTCAGTAGCTGCTGAATTTAGGCTATTGAAAATAATTTAAAATATACTTTGTCAGTATATATTTTTTGACTGAACTCAAGTTCGAGCAGTGTATGTCACAGTCTGTGCCCTGCCGCTGCAATATGCTATCTGGAGCTGGGTAATGTGTCTTTCTATTGATGTGGCAAAATGTTTGCCCGATGACTGCGCAAAAATAAAAAACGAGACAAACAAAAACGAGCAATGCCAGCTCGACTGAGAGGCAATGAATAACAAACCGCGAAACAGCGGGTCTTAGTGCCAGCCCCCGCCATCCCCCACAGCCCACCCCGCCCATTAGCTACGCCCCCCGTGGCCGTCTACCTATCCGCGTGGGCTTCTGGCCAAGTGTTTGCATGAGAACCTGTCAAAATGTTCGCAACGAAATTAATTTTGACATATGCCAAAATACGTGAAGGCTTCAGCTCATGATGAGCGAGTGAGAGAAGGGGCGTGTGTGCATGAATGAGTGTGTGTGAGTGTGTGTGGGGGCATTTATTAAATTAAAATTAACAGAGCGAAATGCGTTGGAAATTTTATTTACTGTGTGATTGATGCTGGAGTGAGGGAACAACAAATCTGAGTGAGGGCAAAAGAGTAGCTAGCGAAAGAGTATGAGATAATGAAAAGGTCTGAAAGCTAAGGATAAGTGAGGGGACATTTTTAGTATATGTTTTATGTGTAATTATCTTTAAAGTCTGGCCTTATTCATTTGTGAGTAATTCGACGGGAAAATACTCATAAAGAAAGTCGTGAGTATCGTCTCTCTCTCTCTCTCTCTCTCACTGTCTTAATATATATTTATTTGTTGATTTCAATATAGCAAACAGAAAAGTCAATCAAATAAAACTGCACTCGATTGCAATTGAGAATCAATTAGAGAGGCGACAGCAGCTGGCAGCTCGCAGCTGGTATAAAATGGTAAAAATGGAAGGAAAATGAAAGAAAGTTGCGCTGCGTTGGCTTTGCCAATTACTCAATGGGATGAATGACACCCAAATGGCCAATGAGCTGCCAAAGGCTGCCACGAGTGCCATATGCAGTATGTCAAGCACACACAGAGAGAGAGAGAGAGAGAGAGAGAGAGAGACGGCATACACACACACACACACACACACACACACAGATGTGCACATTCAGTTTAATGGCGGCGAGGTAACAGGTGAGCCGCAAGAGTTAAGCAAGGCAAGGATTATGAGAAGCAGGTTGATGGTAGGTTTATGAGTGTATGTGTGTGTGTGCGTATGTTCTGTGTATGTGTGTGTGTATATGTATGTCAAGATATGCATATGCAGCTGAAACAGTGTTCAAATACAAGTCAAAGCTGCAACTGCAACTCACGCTCTCTCTCTCTCTCTCTCTCACTCTCACTGTTTCTCTCTATCTTTCTCGCTCTTTCATTGCCTACTGCCTTCTCTATCTGGGATAAAGTGCTCGCAAGTAAATTTGGAAGAAACAATTTTCAGGAATGACTTAACTTTTGCGTTTATGTGAAAACTTTTGGCAACGTGATGTTATGCGAAACGCCAAAAGGCGAGGCAGGATACCAAGCCAAGCAGTTTAAAGCAATATAGATGTATATATATATATATGAAAGAGATAGAGAAAGAGAGAGAGAGAGAGACAGCGAATGAGATGTGTATATATAGCAAAGTGAAACGGTGCTAGGGCAAGGCGCAGCAAGCGCCTTTGATCGAGCTTAAGTTGAAGCCGTTAATGCTGTCCTTGCGATACTCATTTCCAAATCACATTCTCTCTACCTGACTCTACCTCTCTCCCTTTCTTTATCTCCCTTCATTCGTGAGTCTATATTTGGAGTACACCCCACAGGCATTTTTTTCTAAAACTGAAGATCTTATTCGCTTTTGGGCTTGGTCGCTCCCTCTCTCTCTGTCATTTGAGTCTTGGTCTATATCTCTCTTGCTCTTTCATTCTCTATCACCCTCTGTATTCTCACAGCATATCTGTCAGTCAATCCATTGATCTCTCTCTCTCTTTCTTTTTATATATCTCGGTTACTTTCTCTCCCTTTTCTCATTTTTTCTATTCCCTTTTTTTTCTGTGTTTCTCTCTGCCTCTTCCTTTTTTTATTTCTCTCGCCTTCTCTCTTTCATTGTCCATACCATTTTCAATCCTCTTCCCTCTCCACTTCTCTCTTCCCTTCTCCCTCTCTCTTATATTTTCTGTATCTTTCTTTGCTGCTTTCCCGCTTTTCATTTCTCTCTCTTTTTCTCTCCCCTTCTCTCTGCCCTTCTATCTTCCATTCCCCCTCTTCTTCTCTCTCCCACTTACTCTTTCTGTGCCTTTCTCTACCTCTCAATTTCACCTTCATCCTTCCGTCCCACTCTTTCTCTCTAACTCTCTCTCTCCCTCTGTCCTCTTCAAATCACTTGGCCTCAATCTCGTATTGCTCAACTCTGACTAGAATGACATGGCAAAAAAAAAAAAAGAAAGAAAAGTCGATGCGGAAATATAATTGGTGTAGGAAAAGCTTTTACGCGCTACTTTACGAGCGGCCCACGAGCTTTAGAGGCACACTTAGCTTTATTCCGAAATGGAAATTAAGTTGTAAGTGCAATTTGCGTAACTAGATAAATGGGCGGTGCATAGGCGGACCTCCACTCGTCTCCCTCTTCCTCACAGTCTATCTATCTATCTCGCTCACTTTGTCCGCTCGCTGCTTGCATTGTCTTCCTGAATTCTGTCGCGCGTTTTTTGTCTGTTTCACTTTGCTGGTTTTTGCGACTGATTGCATTTTTATCCCTTTACACACGAAATCCATGAAATATGCACACTAACTCATGCGTATTTTATAATAATAAAAGCGCACGGCGAGCAACCACACAGAGAGAGAGAGAGAGAGAGAGACAGATAGAGAGTATGTGTGAGTGAGTGGAAAAGTCTAAAATAAAAGCAAGGCCAAAAACGAAGCAGGGTGTACTTGATGAAGACATGACATGTCAACTACACAGGATCAAGCTACCCACTAGATTAACGGGTCTAACTCTCTGCCCTCTAGTTACAGCTTAGCTACCAAATGGATTTCCAACTGTTAGTATCTCTTTTATTTAATTAGATATTCTGCATTGTTGGTTACCTCCCTGGCGACCTATTAGTTTAGCCAATTGGGCTAGCTTAAATATCTGTGTAGACCATATAGCTACTCTATATACTAGATGCTGTATTTGACCTGACCTGACCTGAACTGACCTTACCTAGTTACAGCCTTCCTAGTGTTACCCAATCAGTAATCCCTTTAGACTTTTAATTAGACTTCCTAAGACCCATTAGAGCCTTTATGATTTCTCGTATTCTTATACAATACCCATTTGTTTACTCTTATGGGCTACATTCAACGCTGCATACTTGAGTGTCCCCATTCTAGTATTCCCTTTGAGTATATCCCTTTCAGACTTCAACGCGACTACCGACTGCTCTGTCCATTTGGCTTCCCAAAACTTAAGCTTACTTTTAGTTATCTTATTACTATTTATTAAACTTTATAGGAGAGTTCCCATTTTTAGTCGTCCTCTATAAGACACGACTATCTCTCTTCTATGGTAGTTATATAGTTATGATAGCTGCTGACTCCAAAATTTAATAGACTTGACCTTGACTTGACTGAATTTTTCATTCTATCACTTAACTGTCTCAGGTAGCATATCTCTAATCACCCTCTGCAAGAGTCTTATGTAACTCCATTCAGCACAATTTAGTGCATCTGACCCTGACTTGACTGGAGTTCCCATTCCCACATCTCCCACCAGGCATGCCATATTGTAATACCCTGTACCTCTCTATGCGCTATATACCCTCTATACCCTCTACGCTACCCCCGCTGCTACTGCTTGAGCTACCCTGTATATCTACAGACAATGCTAACCACTAGATGAGATACTATACCATACATTAGTCGTCCCACCTTTGAGTGCACTACCCCACTAGACTATTCGCTAGACACCCAAATTCAAACCGTCTTTATTTTCCTGTCCTACCCACCTGCTTGCCTGTTAACCTGTGTGGTGTGCAGGGTTGTCACAGCTGCTGGCTGACTGTCAAATCACTTCACACGTGTCGGCTAGAACACACACACACACACACACACACTCACAGAGATACGCAGCCTAAAAAATCGTTGAGTCGAGTCGTTGGTTAGTGGGGCAGCTTATCCACTTTGCTGGCTGTGTGGCAACCCTGGCCGAGCACCTGCCGTATCGAATCGCTTGGCATACATAAACAGGCCACTTGACAATTTGCTTAATATTTAACGCGTCGCAAAGTGCATCTAAAGCCGATCCTGGAGCACAGCTGCTGCAGCTGTTCCTGATCCGGCATCGCTGATTGCCACTGCATCAGCGATCCAGGCATCGTTATGGCCACAAAGCAACGCTACGACAGTCGTAACTCAATCTATGCGAGCCACCCATAATTTCAGACTATGCAAAACCAAATTTTACGCTCTCCTAAAATACCCTCACTTGGGGCATAGCCGAGTCACAGTTGAAGCTAAAATATAGCAATTCTGTGGCTTTGGATTGTTGGATTGCATGATTGAGGTAGTTGATTGATGAAGGATTGATTGATCGAGTTATTGGTTGATGGAGGGATTGTCTACAATAAATTAAATTGAATGATTGATTTTTAAATTTATTGCTTGAATGATTCATCAACTGATTGATTGAGTGGATGATTGATCGATTGCAATAATTGATTGACGTTTATGGAATGCTATCTATCTATAGCTATCTATATGACTTGAATATGTTTGACTGCAGATTAAGTGATGATTTCATTGATTGATTGAAGAATTTCTAATTGATTGATTGATTGATGATGATTTAGATTGACTGATTGATGTTCAACTGCAAGTTTGGCTTCCAATGTCTGATTTCTCATTGAATGGGCAGAGAGCATAGGGTAGTCGGTTGCATTATGAGTGCAACGCTCTTGCTTGTCTTCCTGATTGTTTCTTCTCGTTTTTTGTCACGCTTCCCTCCTGCATCTTTTGTTCCACTGGTCGTCGTCCTTTGCTACACTTTTCACATTCCATTTTTTTTTTCTTTTTGCATTATTGCTTTTCATGCATTTGCAGCAGCTGCTTAAACGTGTTCCAAATACGCAATAGACGCCTGACTCCACTCCCCCTCTATCGTGCTCGACCACGCCCCCAAACTGTCCCGTAAAAATGTATATATATATATAAGGCGAGAGAGAGAGAGAGAGAGAGAGGCAAAGTTAGATACGTTGAGAGACGCCCATGCGAAATTGGTATGCGAAATTGGCATTCGCTGGCGTCCTATTTGGTGCATACGAATGAACATTCGCCTTGCTGCCTAGCTGTTTTATTAGCCGTCATATAAACCAGGCCATATACGCCTTTCCTCCTTTGGCTACCCTCCTCTTCTCTTCCTCTTCCATACTTAATCTTGGCCTGCGCCCCACATAAGAAGAGCTGCAGCAACTGACATCGCACAGATTTTGCGGGTGTTAATAAGGCTAAGGTTCAAACCTCACTAAGGTCAGCTGGCCACAATGACAATGACAATGACAGTGACAATGACAATGACAATGACAATGACAATGACAATGACAATGACAATGACAATGACAATGACAATGACAATGACAATGACAATGACAATGACAATGACAATGACAATGACAATGACAATGACAATGACAATGACAATGACAATGACAATGACAATGACAATGACAATGACAATGACAATGACAATGACAATGACAATGACAATGACAATGACAATGACAATGACAATGACAATGACAATGACAATGACAATGACAATGACAATGACAATGACAATGACAATGACAATGACAATGACAATGACAATGACAGTGACAATGACAATGACAATGACAATGACAATGACAATGACAATGACAATGACAATGACAATGACAATGACAATGACAATGACAATGACAATGACAATGACAATGACAATGACAATGACAATGACAATGACAATGACAATGACAATGACAATGACAATGACAATGACAATGACAATGACAATGACAATGACAATGACAATGACAATGACAATGACAATGACAATGACAATGACAATGACAATGACAATGACAATGACAATGACAATGACAATGACAATGACAATGACAATGACAATGACAATGACAATGACAATGACAATGACAATGACAATGACAATGACAATGACAATGACAATGACAATGACAATGACAATGACAATGACAATGACAATGACAATGACAATGACAATGACAATGACAATGACAATGACAATGACAATGACAATGACAATGACAATGACAATGACAATGACAATGACAGTGACAGTGACAATGACAATGACAATGACAATAACAATGACAATGACAATGACAATGACCATGTGCTGATTCTTGACTATAATAATAAAATAATTGTATTTAGTTTTAATAAATACATATGTATATGTAGCACTTGGGGCCAGTCTCATCTCGGCTAATTGGGGAAATTTGAGGGACTTTTTATGGTTGGTAGGGCTAGAGGGAGCGTGTGAGAACTCTTGTTCCCTTAGCTCACGCGGCTGCTCAACTTATTTATTATCATGTCGAAGTGTTATCCTAGTTGTTATCCTATCTGCCAGGCAATGCTGGCTCGCTACACTGAAGTTGTAGCTGTTGTTGCTGCTGTTGTTCCTGCTCATGTTAACATGTGTTCAAATCGTTAAGGCGAGAACTTTGTGCAAAATTATTTGCTACAAAACACTCGACGTGTTTGCGCCTGGCTGACTGTATGTAACCCCCCTTCGAGTCCTCTGACTGTCTGCAACTCTCTCTCTCTCTCTCTCTGTCTCTCTCTGTCTCTCTCTGTCTCTTTCTCTCTCACTATGTGTGTGTCGAAGCAAGGCTGCAAGCAACTACACAAACAACAGCTCATTGAGTTTTAGAAAAGTTGTTAACATGAACATTTGATGTCACAACATTGCTTCAGCCCCCACTCCATCCCCCCCTTGAGAGTGTGTTTGGCCTCCATATGGTTGGTTATATTGCCATTGACCATTTGGCAACGAGAACGACGACACAAGACGCACCAAGCGTAAACATTTTTCCACCAACTAAAGCTCAAACTACCCCCACCCCTCGCTCTCCCCTGCATAGACCCCGGCCGCTGGCCCTTAACCCTTTCGACTGGCAAACACTACAAAAAATAGACAAACTTTTACACTTAGCAGCACAAAATTGTCTACAAATTTTGTTAATTTATGTTATTTATTTAGTTAGTTATCGTTTTTGTTTTATTTTTTAACCCCCTCCCCCATTGTCTTTTTTTTCTGTTGGCCCCCAGCTGCGACCCAGCTGGCGTTTGCCTGTTGCTCTTGCGGTCAACTCCATTATTGGCGCTATCAAAGAGACGGCGAAACTGGCTCCACTTGCACCCGTTTCCCATTTACCATTTACCATTTACCATTTACCATTTAACATTTCCCATTTTCCATTTCCCGATTCTCGACTTTCCTCGTGGCGCAGGCTGCGCTTTTTGCCAACTACAACCATAACAGCCAAGCCGCAAACAAGCTCAACAATATTAATACAGCATGTGACACACTCACCCCAGAACAATGCACAATTATTTATACCCTAGTCAAATTGAATTCAGATTTAATAACACTCGCTTAATGTTTGACTGCTGCTAATTTTTAATGATGTAAGTTGATTAAAGCTTTTTTACATGGAATTTAATGCATTTGAGCTGCAAGCTTTAGCTACGCTTTCAAGCGCATTTCCGCAGCTTTAATGAGCTTTAAACACTCTGAGCTGGCAATTCAGCTTGAGACACAGATAAATATGGAGAAAATAGTAGGAAATTGGAATATTAGGAAAATTAACTATCTTCGATTATCAATTGTTGCCAGATTTTATCTTGAGATCTTAAATCAAATTTGAATCGATTTTCTAACTAACTTTTCCATATGAATCAAAAACAGCAAAAGCCAAGCGAAGCAATTGGATATCCTGTGTTGAATATCACACTAAGTATTCACTTATATTTGCTTGTTTCTATCGATAAATATCGAATTTGAGCTGCAAGCAATAGCTAAGACTTTAAGAGTATTTGCTAGTCAGACACTTTCAATTCATTATATCCTTTTTTTTGGTGCTACGAAAACGCAGCAGACGTATTAAATTCGCCCAAGCACAGCGGTTGACTGTGGGCGTGGCAGAGCAAGGGTCACAGAAGACGGGGGAGTTGTATGAGCATACAGTACGCAGGCATAACCGAAGTAAACAGCCACGTAAAATCAACAATCCGATGTGGGCAAAGGAATACGTGTAGGTCAGGGCCGTCAACATTTAAGACAATTTAAGAGAGAGAGAGAGAGGGAGAGCAAGAACTGCTTAAATATTTAAGAGCTATTATATGAATATATCCTTCAAAATATTTCATTTCAGATCAATCACGGCTAGCTTTCCGATGAAGGACTTACAAATGAAGAGGCTGTGGAGCAAAGAGTGGAATAGGAATGGTACAGAATGGGCAGGGATGAAAGAGAATAGGAAAAGGAGAAATATGAATAACGAGGAAAGGAAAGGATGGGTGAGTAGGAGAAACAAAAGAGTTGTGAAGCGGAAGGGGAGCGAAAAGTTAAGCTGAATGCATAACGCAAGTAGAGGTAAAGTAATAGAAATAAGAAAGAAGAGGTAAAGGTAAACATAAGAAAGGAAAGAGAATAATGATATACCTGACAAGAGAAAGAATAATAAAGAAAATTTAATTGAGAATATAGAATAGAAATTATATTCCACATGAGGTATAGATAAGAAAACACGAAAGTACAGTCAGTTACAGTAAAAGAAAGAATGTAAAGGGATAGAGAACAACTGAAAGAGCTGGAAAACATAATGATATAAATAGATAGACAAAGATGTAATGCAAAAAGAGAGAAAGTTGACATGCCCAAAGAGAGGAAAGGGAAATAGTCACAAAAGAATACAAGAGGAGAGCTAAAAAATGAAACTGACGGAATAAAGAAACATAATTAACGAAAGCTAGGAACAAATGGAATAAGAAAAATGATTTATAATTAAAATGGAATGTAATGAAGGAGGTGAAAAGTATGAGATATGAAATGGTTGGAAGGGGAAAGAAAATGTTGGGATACGAAGGGAGTGGGACAGATAAGTTAGAAACTAATAATATATGAGCAGAGATGAAATCGGAGTGAAGAAGCAAGAAGGGAGTTGGGATAAAATAAAATAAGAAGGTAAATAAGAAGGTAAGATGGTATGCAAAAAAAAAAAAAATATAGAAAATATGATATGTCATGAAGAAATATAAAGGAAAGAAATATAAAGGAAGGATAAGTGAGAAACGCATAGATGAACAAGGGTGAAATCGGAACTGAAGGAATAAAGAGGTAAGGATAAAATACGAACGTCTGCTGCATTCGTACCCATCGCTCATTGGAAAAGATGTAAGATGGCAAATAGGTCTAAAGAAAAACAGAAGTAAATTAACTATAAGATGCTAGACTAAAGAAGGATGGATAGGCTAAAGTGAGATAAGATAAGAATGGGTAGCAATGACAAAGGCGCTAAGAGTAGTGCATAGCTGAGCGCTGCACTGAAAGTTGAATGAGTTTATTCATGTAAATCCTTTAAAAAAATACGGCTAAATAGTCCCAAATTAACCGAAACTTTTAAAGTCGCACGAGCCAAAAGCCAAGTTAAAATAACTCACAAATCTACAATAAAAGCTAACATTGCGCACTCAAATGCTTTTGTTTTATTATGCCCAACGTCTGTCAATTGGTAAAAAAGGCTGAAATCTGACGGTAAACAAGTGCAGTTGGCAGCACTGTTAAGGCAGGAGGCGTGGTCGCGTGGCAGGGAGCAGGGGTCATGGCGGGCTTTCATGGCAGTGTGTTAGGTGACGGTCTGCGGGTCATAAATGCTGATGTGTGAAGCGCTTGCGGCATTCAGAGCAATTGTCTCGATTGAGACACACACAGACACGCGCGCGCACACACACGCACAGCTGTTACATGCGGCGTATGCGCAATTTTCAACAGCGTTTGATGTGGCCTTATTGCTGGTTCAGCGACTCATCGTTGTTGCTGTTGTTGCTTGTGTTGCTGGTGTTATACGGTTTATTGGTCTGCCATGGCCTCAGTTTAGCGAGCGTGGCAAGGGATGGGCGTGGCTGGCAGCCAGACAGACGAAAAGGCCGCGCGAGTGTCGAGCCGAGCCGAGCCGAAATGATTGCAGACAAATATTGGCAGGGAATCCGCGTTTATTGTACACTTGAAACGCGAACAGCAACAACAACAGCTGAAACTACTTCAATGGCAGCAGCAGAAAGTGCGCAACTTTAATGCAAACAGACAAACAGTTTGCCACAAATGCAGAGCCAAATGAAAGAAAACGAATAACACATAAAGCACACACACACACACACACACACACACACACACACACACACACACACACACACACACACACACCTCACATACACACTCAGAGAGACACAGCGGAAGTGTGGCAACACCGGCAAAAATCATCGAAACGACCGCAAAAATCAAAAATTTTTTAACGCTCGCTACAAACTGAAAGTCAACTGTGCTGCATGCACGACTAGCAGTTACCCTGGCATGAATTAGCCGACACTCAGCCGCTATACTCATTCATATAGGTTGTGATGATACGAAGACAACTCTCTATTAATCAATCAGCCAGTCAATCAGTGAAGCTAGTTAACTACTTAACTAGACAGTCAGTCTATCAGTCCATCAATCAGTGAGTCTATATAGCCCCGCTCAAAATGCTATCTCGTCCAAGCAGTCCAGTCTAGTAGTCAATCAATCAAGTTGTCCACTCAGCTGATTAGTCCTAAAAACCTGTCAATCATTCCTAAGTCCATAACTGTCTCTAGAAGTTAAACGCAAAAGCAATCAATCATCCTTCAGTTGCAGTTAGAAAATCTCAAGTTTATTCAGTCAATTAAGCTGTCGGTCAAACATGCAATCAATCAATTGAATATTCAAACAGTTTTCTGTCATTTGGCCAGTCAATCTATCAATCAATCAATTATATTTATTATAAGCAATCAGTCATTGCAGATGTTTGCTAATCAATCAATTAATCAGACTCAATGAGAGCTATCTTACACATGTCTGGAATCACATCTAGTAAATCAATCTGTGTGAAAATAGGCCAAGCAATCAATCAATCAAGCGGACTCTGAAGCAAATATTTCTTGAGTTTTGTTTAGCTAGACAAATATTCTGTCAGTCAGTCAATCAGTAGGTCAAATGGCCAAGCTATCAATCACACAGTTACTATATAAAAATTATGGCAGTTGGGGGCAACATGCAGTCCATCAAGATTATCTTGCATATGCCCAAAATAATCAATAATCACAGAAAATCAATCAGTCAATCAGTCAATCAATCATAGCTCGCAATCTGCACATATATATAAAACTTTCCATTTATTATCAAGTCTCAGTTTTATACACCTTACACACGTTTACAGGGTACAAGAAGTAAGGACAGAAGCAGCTGAAGAGCAGAATCTGTGTGTGTGCGTGTCTCTCTCTCTCTCTTTCTCTCTCTGTGTATACTTAAAGCAGACATTTATTTATGTATTTATGCATATTTTGTGCAAAAATGCCGGCAATACACTGTGTGTGTGTGTGTGTTGTGTGTGTGCGTGTTACTTTTTGTTTGTTGTGCGCTGCGTTGACCTTTGGCCCCCTCCTCGCTGTGGATAACCATCGTCTGCCTATAGCTCGACTGACAGTTTGCTGAAAGTTGTCATGAAAATTGCATTGCCGGACAGTCAACAGCAGCGACAGTGATTGTTTGATTGATTGACTGACTGGTTGGCTGATTGAGTGACTGACTGCGTGGCCAGCCGAGGGTGTGAATAACTGACAAAGCTGATTGACAAACTAGCTGACTGACTGACTGACTGATTGATTGACTGATTGATTGACTGATTGACTGGATTGACCCTGTGAAAATAACTTCCGCATCTGCTACGTCACCTGTCCATCGTCTTCATTTTCGCCCAGTCACATCGATTTTCTTCTTTTCTTTTCTGCTTGCCCCAACTCAACTGTTATACTGTTATAAAACATTGAACCCAAAACTAAATACCAAAGCTGTAAGCATTTCAGCGAACTTTTAAGTCAACAAATTCGAGCATTACAAGAGGAAAAGTCCAAAAACCAATTCGAATCGAGCGTTCATGGATGAATGATACCCTGTTCACAGCTCAGTTGTTACTATAGCTATTCTTATTGTTATTTCTAGCTCTGAGAACAGAACTAATGAACTAGTTCTCCAATAGATTTTTGTTTATATATAACCAAATTATATATGTATACATTTTAATTAATTGAAGTTGAAAAGTTGGTATGGATCAGAAGTGAACTAGTTCACTTTGTAACTCGTACCTAATCAAATTTTCATTCATTTTGTTATATAGATATATAGTTGATGTATAATAACTTTGTTATAAAATTGGAAAACATAAATAAAGTTCACAGTTCAACTAGTTCTTGTATGATTTGCTTGGGAAATATGTTTTATATAAACAGACACAGATATTCAAAGATTCATTCATTGACAATTTGAATATTTTTACAAAGCTAACAAGTGAACTAGTTCATTTGGAATATTCCTTTGCATAATCATTTTTGATATTAAAATATGGCTCACGAGTGAACTAGGCCTTTTTGAAAATGTTGCTTAGCTGATAAAGTATTTGAACCAATGTGAACTAGATTTTTCAGAACTAGGAATTGATTTCGAACTTCGGGGTTGAGCACTTTTCTTGTTGTATTTACAAATAAAAACATTTCTTTTGTTTAAGAAAGAATTTCGGTTAGGCGAATTAGTAGCTGACCAGAAAGGAGACGGCGGAGATGACGTCGAGGGGTCTCTGAGGGGGAAGAGGCAGTGAGCCGGTTGAATTGGTCTAAGAGGGGAGTCGGGCTGAGTTGGAATGTGTGCGATTTGTACATATTACAAATTCCACATTCAGTGCGCGCTGCACTTTAATTAAATTTCTTAATTATGTTGGATTAATACGCACACACACACATAGAGTCAGGCAGGTGTGTGTGTGTCAGTCAGTCAGAGACAGCTTCCAACTAAAATTTCATAGTTCTATTCTACTTTTTCGTTTAATCAACATGCATACGCAGCCAGGCCAGAGGCGGGAAAAAGAGCGACTGAAAGAGAGTGTGAGAGAGAGAGAGAGAGAAAGAGAGAGAGAGAGAGAGAGGGGGGGTAGCGGGAAGTTTGTACAAGGTGTGGCCGACTGTGGCCTGCCCAAGTAATTGAGAAAACTTGGCAGCAAGTGCTTGAACAACTAGCTTGGGCTGAACTCCCACCCCCACAACGTCTCTGTACCGTGGTTAGAAATTATCATTAATATGAAGGAAAATGCATTTATTAAAACTTTTCGATCTAGTCATAGATCTGAATTATAGCGAAGCATTGGGTGAAAGATTTGTCGATCTTATCTACATGGCATTATTCTAAAATGTAACTAAATAGATCTTATCTATATCAAAATGATGTAGCATTTATCTCTTCATGGACTCATTAGATCTAGATGTGACTATATCAAGAACGGCCATTGGCGTCAGTACGGATCGACGGATCAGTTGACCTGAACTATATCTAGAGTTATAAGAGTCCGATTTTAAACAACTATAGCATCGAGAGCTCTATTGCTCATTAAAACGAACTTGTTCCGAGATCACAGATTATTGCAGCTGAAATGATTGCTCAGGAAAGATTCAGTCTAGTTCTCCAAATAAAACTTTTACTTGAGCCATTCCGTTATTGAACTAAATGTTCTTTTGAGCTAAGTCTAAGGCAAAAAGACTCGTAAACGAAGAAATTAAATTGTAGATCCAACTGGAACTAGTTAATTTTAAAGTTATCAGTTAATTTGGCTAAGACAGACTTTCTATATTTTTATAGGTATTAACAAATCTGGTTCTCTGAACTAGGACTCGAGAACTAACAAATGGAATTGTAGATCTTGCTGGAACTAGTTCATTTTAAATTTAAGAGAATACATGAGAGAGTCTATGAGAGTCTTTCAATATTTTCTTATATACACTTCGTATCGATGACTTTTCGTCAATTGGAGCATTCACTGTGCTCTCTTTGAATTCATTTTGAGCTCACATTGCGAGTTAGTTAATTGAGATTTCGCTTGCTCCACTGTGCATGCTGCAAATGAGTCGCGCGCTCGCTCCAGCTTGTTTTTGCTGCTGCTTGAAGCTCCCGTCGCCACGCTCCCCCAAGCCCCCCTTCAGCCCTGCCCTGCACATTTTAGTTACTTACTTGAACATTTACCTTTGCGTCTGGCATTCAACAGCCGGCGTGCAGGCAGGCAGTCGGCCAACAACAAGGATCAGGCCAAGGCGTCCTTCAGTCCTGGCTGCCACAGGACTCATCTCTGGGAGGCTGCCAATGGAATGCCAGTGAGAAGGGGCGTGGCGCATTAGTTGCAGCACGTGACTGAAATGCCAAGTGAGACAGAGAGAAAGAGTGGGGGAGAGTGGGAGCGTGGGAGTGAAGCGAGCAGCTTACTAAAAATTAAAACACATGTAAAGAAATAATTAAGATATTATGTACTGGCACGCCCCCAACACCAGCCAGCACGCCCAACCCACGCCCCTCCCCCACATAGACAAGTGCGGCAGGCAAGTTGTTTGGTGTTTTGGGGCTGACGGGTGCAGCGGCTCGTAAACAAAGCACGATAAGAGCAAACTGTCAGTTCTGAATAGGCCACTAAATGCAGAGGGCGACACTTTTTGCACTCTCCACGAAGCACACACACATATTTACACTAGACAACACAATTGAGGATTGGCATTGAGTGCGGCACAGCTGCAAGGCGCTGAGACTTACCAGATTGCTGATTGCCGGCTCTATGATGAGCCAACATCAAATAAAGTGCCTGGGCAGATGATTCAAGCTTTTGGCTTATGAAATCAAATTATTTGAGATTTTAAGCCTGATTGGCTTAAATAATTATTTTACTTGAATTCTTAAAGCTTAACAAGGCGCTTGGCTCATAACAAATCACTAGAGCTTTGCAAGCTCGAGTAAGCCTTTGGCTTGGCCAAATCACATAAAATACTTTAAGTTACTTAAACAACATTGTCTGCTTGGCTTGATAAAGCTTTAAAAGTTAAATTAACGTCAGCTATACCAGACATCTGACAGAAAGCTCAGAGAGATATAATTCGCTATATATATAAATATATATGTATATATAAACTTGATTCCAGTGTGCACTTCAAGCTCACATAAAGCTCGCCTAAAGATAAATTAAAGCAAAGTAAAGCTCTTCGTCGTTCAAAGCTTACATTAACTTAACTTCATCTTAAAGCTTATGCGAAACCTTCTTGATATAGCGCTTGTTTCGCTATATTTACTGCTGTAAATTTAGCGTTTGATATATGAACAAAACTTAAAAGGGCAGATCAGTCCAAGTCCGTAAGGCTTAAGCTCTTAAAAAGCAAAAAACAATTGAGTCTTCATTAAATTAAAGCTCCTCTAGTAAAGAGAACTCAAGTTAAAGCTCAAGTGAGCTCAATTCGCATAAATTCATAAAGCTATCAATCTTAAGCTTAACTAAAACTGCAGTTTTTGTTTTAAGTCAAGTCAACTTAAAGCTCAAATAATATCAGCTTAAAGTTCACTTTACGCTCGGCTGTAGTCAACTTTAAATTAAGTTAAATTTAGCACTTTCAGAATCTGCTACAACTCATAGCCCTGATCTATCTTTAGGATTCCAGTGAGTCAATGTTTAGTACTCCTCTAAGTTTGGCCTTGTTTTGTTGTCTAGTGTATGTTAATTTTTTCGACTGCGCCTTGTTTCGCATTCATTGCCACCTGCTTGTTTTTATCGGGCACAGGGCACGTGTTTTTCGTGTTCTTCTTCTTCGGCTGCTGCTGCTGCCGCTGCTGCTGCTTCGCGCTCTGCACTTGTTTTTTACCCGTTTGCCCAACTCAAGATGTGCCCGCAACACATTTCCGTATCCGCAGTCCAATATATATATATACATATATATATATATATATATATATATATATATATATGTATATGCAGCGCACTCACCTCGTCCACTTAGACGAAGGTCAGGTCGGATGCTCAGCGCAAATTGTCGGACAAAAGAAAAGAATTGTTGGAATCTGTGCACCAATCGCTGTTCTCACCTCTCCATTGTTCATTGTTCCAGTTCTTTTCCATTTAGTTTTTGACAAAGTAAGCGAAAGTGAATTTAGATATGGTTTAACTAGTCTGAGGGCAGCTAGTATCGCACACTGACGGAAGCTGATGCTCATACTTCTCAGCTCGGATATATTCATATAATTTATACTATAAATTGTTTATCAAATATTATCATTTTATTCGTTTAAGGGCTTAAAAAAAATTGATCATATTGCTCACTTTAGAATAATTTATAAAACATCAAGCATTTTCGCTTTACTCTACGAAATTTTAACCAAAACTATTTTACCAATTAAACATATATTTAATTTATAATAATATAATATATAATAATATTGTTATATAATAATAATAATAATAATAATAATTTTATTAGCTAAAAAGTATAGCTGTATAAGAACTAAACGAGAAGTAAGTCGTAAGTTTATAACTCAATAATGGCTCCTAAACAAAGAATATCTGTGTTTGAGCCCAGCCCAGCCATATTCAAATTTATATATATATATTATATAGTCTATATATTATATTACTCAATATGAACTTCTTCAGCAGCTCTTTGGTGTTAAGTAAATGGGACAAAGACTAAAAGTATTATATTTTTCACAACATTTATTTTTGTTGTTTTATTTTCTATTCTATATTTGCTTTAGCGCTGTTAACCGTAAGGTTTTCCCGGTTTGCTTACTTTAAGTTTATATAATTTGACAAATAGATTAGTGAGAATATTTCTTTATATTAATCTCTCTTTAGCTTCACATATGCCTATCACTTAGATATATTAGCTATATCATTGTTGTAGTCTTTATATATGAATATATTCTATATTTCAATTTATAATATATTAGATAAAAAAATTTCAAAAATTCAGAAATATTAATACGTAAGTTTTATTCACTTATTGAAGCAGAACTACTCTTCTTGGCATACATGTAATTCCTTCCAAGATTCCTTCAATTTATTTTTATTTAATACATTATATAGAAACTATTTATTAACAGTTAATAAGTAATAATAAATAGTAATAATAATAATAATAATAATAATAATAATAATAATAATAATAATAATAATATATTAATAATAATAATAAAAATAAAAATAATAATAATAATAATAATAATAATAATAAAAATATAATAAAATAAAATTTGCTTCAATTTGAATATATATATGTATATATATGTTCACCCCTATATTTAGTTTTACTTTCTTAAATAGACTTACAGATTGGCGACATCATAAAGTGACAATAATTGAGGATTAAGTTTGTTCAATTGGGGGCATTTCCTTGTCTCCAGTTTCAGCTCTTTATATATCCAACATTTATTAACTATACCACATATATATATATATATATATATACAAAAATGGACATTTATTAAAAACTTATTCAATTTATTGTTTTATAGGTAAGGGTATTCCCACCACATTCTGCTGCTTCTCCCTCTGCCTCCCGCTCCTTTCTCTAATTTGTTTGTTGCTCTCATTTCTTGGTCTCATTTCGTTCTGTCACATTGTGCGCCTCATTACTTCTGCATTTTCATTTGTGTCCAGTGTCGCAGAGATGTATCATTAAAAAGATGTCTTTTTCGCCTAAGCCTCCAAGGCAGCTGGATGGCTGAGCGTGGGCGGTGTGTGGGCGTGGCATAGGCTGCTTGAAAATGGTTGCTTCGTCTTCATAAAGAGCAAAGTTGCTTCAGCTGCAGCAGCAGCAGCTCCTTCTGCAGCTCGACAGTTTATAATTTCAGCTTGTTTTATTTACGGTACTTACGCGCACTTCCACAGTCCAGGGGCGTCGAGAGATACGTGGCGAGGTACGGGAGGGGCGGGTGCTGGGGCTGGGAGGAAAGACATGGTTCGTGCTCAAAACGTTTTTACATTTCATTGACTGGGCGCCAGGGCAAAAGAAAACAACGAAACACAACCCAGCAGCAGCAGCAGCAACACACACACACCCACCCGCACACACATGCCACACACACACACACACAAAGCAGAGTAGAAGAAGAAGCAGTAGAATAAGAGACAGCGTGAGCTGCTGTGGAAAAACAGTTGCCAGCTTCTCACGAGTGCCGACAACAACATTGAACAATTAAATTTAATTGCATTCCCAATTTGTATAATTATGCCCCGACTCTCTAAATATATATATAAAAACATATATATATATACATATATTTTTATATACATATATATCTGCATTCTTAATTTGCGTCAACGATAAACGATGACAACAAAAGAAACTTTCATCTCCTTCTAACTGTGTCATGTGCCGCAGGCTTGTGATTAGTTTGAGCAAGTTTCTCCTCAGCATTAGGCAGTTGCCAGCTCCAAGTATAGAGAGTTATCGATAGCATCGATAACTAATTAATACAATAGACCATAATGATAGCTGTGCCTATAAATAATGAAAATAGGTCCTGCCTCAATAATATGTAGTTGAACTTTATGTGCCAGCAACTAATTCTATAGTTATCGATAATAGCGATACTGAATATAATATGGCTCTACTCTCATAAAATAAAATATGCAATGAATCTTTTTAAGCTGGAGTTATTGATCAAAATTTCTAGAGCTGATAACTTAGCTATGGATAGGCAGATAACGATCGTAGGAGGTTTGCGAAAACTTTGAATTAAAAAGAACTAAGTAAAACAATATTTGTGAAAATCAGAGCTTATTATGCAGTTATCGATAATAGCAATTAATCGAAAATAGATAATGCTGAAAAAAAACTTTTCAAATTTGATCGATATTACACTAAAGTCGTAATATCGTCGCCTCACCTAAAAACAATCTTAAGTCAACAAGCAGGCATTTAACAGCTATCGATATTTGCGATAGTTTTTTCTTAAATTCTAGACACAATAAATACGAGAAATATAAATAGAAAGAAAGGCTATTAATAAAATTAAACTGAAAATAGTTTAAGATTTGGTACAGGAAACATTAAAAAAGTAATCGATAGTCTGGTTTTCGATAACAGTAAATTTAAGTATATATATTAATGCTCCAAGTGATATCCTCCATAAAGCTCATGTAACGCAACTGCTTGACTATCGGTAGTAATCATATGCCTTGCTGAATATTTATCGCTCATATGTGAAACGATAAGTTTAGTTTATCTTTGATTGGTCTAATTGGAGTTATTGACACGCTCCATCGCATGGTGAGCTAATCAAAATTGATGGTCGGCCAAATGGTGGACAATGCAACAGCTGCTGACAGCTGTCAACACTGAGCAGCTAAGCAGAGTGTTGGTAAATGAAGATAGACAGAGACAGAGATAGCGAGAGGTAGAAATTTACCAATTTAGATGATTAGCGAGTCGAGTGCTCATAATTAGCCAATGGATTGATGGAGCAAAGTCTGCTGAAGCTGAGGGATGAAAATGCGGCGGAGTGGAAGAGTGCCGGGATGGGGCAGTGGGATAGGCTTAATGGACGTAGATGGGTGGGGCTACGGCTTAACTGATTCAGTAATCAGTGCGAATAACAAATAGAAATTCAATGCCTGACGATTAATTCAATAAGTTTCTATTACTTTGATTAGGTGTTGATTATGTGTCTGGCTGTGTGGCAAAAGTTGCTGTCGACAGGTGGCGCTATGCCAGGTTCTGACTGCTAATAAAGTCATGACACACCCACACGCACACACACACACACATATATATATATATATATATGTATATATGTATATAAATGTGTGGCAGGTTGGGTCAAAGCAGAACAAAGCAGAAACAGAGCGAGGCAAAGTCTGGGAGTTTGGGTATTATTTTTAGGTGAACTATGCGAAATACTTGTACGCAAGCAAAGCGGGAAAGATTTTTGCAATTTATTTAAGTCACGTGCCACATGCCACCCACGCACACACAGAGAGAGAGACAGGCAGACTGACAGACAGCCACACACCTGGCTGGGCTGCGCTGGGCTGCCTGACTTGATTTGGAACTCAAAGTGACTGACGAGCTGACTGACTGACTAAGTGACACACAGCGCGAGAGATAGAGAGAGGGAGAGAGAGAGAGAAGGACAGACAGAGCGAGGGCGAGTGCGAGTGCGAGGTTGAGGTGAGGCCAAGTGGCAAGTGCGAGTTGCACAAGGGCAAAGTTATGCCACAGCCAGCAAATGTAACATAAATTATATGAAGCAAAGGCGCAAAAACCTGATGCCAAAACCCAACAGCAGCAGCAACAGCAACAGCATCCGGCAGCAGCATCAGCAGCAGCAGCAGCAGCTAAAGCCAGGTGTTAGGGTGCAGGCAGAGACAAGCTTTAGCTACCTGCTTCAGCTGCGGCAACATCTTGCTGCTCATCATGAGGCAACTTACTTACTTTTTACTTCCAAGGCACTTAATTAGTGTGCGCGAATTTTGAGCACGTGAATTTTCACAAGTGAGTGCGAGATAGATAGATAGAGAGCGAGCGACAGAGATAGAGAGAGTGTGTGGGAATGGTTAGTGAAAGAACAGGGCAAAAGGTAAAGCACAGATATAGGCAGAGCTTCAAAGGCGCACAGTGGCCAACAATAGAAAGTGGAGCTGAAAAATAGATGAGGAAAAACTCTATATAAATAGGAAATATTATAAATCCTTATTTAGATATTAGTCAGAGATCTATAAATATATATATATAGAATATAGAAATATATTTGTCTATATGATAGGATTGCATAGGCAAAAAAAAAAAAAAAAAATATATATATATATATATAAAAGATATCATAGATATTTAGTCAGATATTAGCCACAGATTACTAGAGTAATATACATATATATTTATGGAATATAGAAATATATATAAAGGATATCATAGATTTGTATTCAGGTATATGGATAGCATTGCTAGTGTCTGTTGGTTGGGGTAAGCTAAAGGCTAAGCTATGCTATCCAGAGCAAGATCGAAGAGGTTTTAGCTCTCAGAGCTTGTAGCTCAAAGGAAAGATGATTTTTCCTAGGTAATGCTCTTAATTTAGAGCTCTCTTTATGGGATTGGATGGAGAAGGTAAGCTTATAGGTAGAGCTACAAATAGCATAGCATAGCTTATGTATATATTACCTTTTATTTATATTATTAATTTATATATATTAGCTTATATTTATATTATTTATTTATATATATAGAAATATTTAAAATCACTTGGTTTCATTTGAGTTTGTGCCACTGTGCGTGTCAGACAATTCCGCCTTAAAAAGTTGAAGTTGCGTTTTTCGCGTCGCGTCTCTTTTGAAACAGTTTGATTAAGTTTAATTGATGTAATTACACTCTTAAATTGGATTGGATTTGTGAATACAAAGCGCAGAGCGCACAGGAGAACAGGAGGACAGGAAAAGGATGAGCGGAAGTTGGCTTAGGTTTGGGGTTAGGCCGTAGGGCACAGGCAGGGCAGCTCCGGGCGGGGCTTGTTGTTTTTTTTTGGGGCAGCTAGTGAGCTGGCTTAGCGCATTGCACGAGCTGCCAATCGAAGCCCTTTAACAACATCAAAGTACGCTGACAGGCACACACACAGAGTGAGAGAGAGAGAGAGAGAGAGAGGGAGAGAGATACAGACAGACACGCAAGTTTCATCAATTTGAAAATGAATTTGAAAGTGTTGTTGTTGCTGTTGGCGCTGTGCGTTGACAACGGGCCTAGTCAGTTGGGGCGATGCAACGCTTGCCAACACTGGAAAACAGCCGTCTCACCGTCCGTCACACCGTCCGCTCCACTGTCCATACGTCCCGGCTGTGAATTGTGCTTTCGGTTTTGGCTGGCGCGCATATTTTGCATAATTTAAGCAATTTGTGCAACTGCAACGGGCGACGACGACGACGGCGACGGCGATGGCGACGACAACAACGACGAGCGACGAGCGACAAGTGAGAGATTGCACTGCTGTCGAGCTGTAGGGCACAGCCCATATGCGGGGTTAAGAGGAGTGGTAAGTGAGGGGGCAGAGGGGGAGGTGGCGAGGGCAAATGGGGGTGGTGGACGCGCCCACATTATTGCATTTGAGTGTGCCGAGTGTCGAGGCTGCTGGACACAGAGGCCAGATAATGAAGCAGCAACATTTTAACCAGCCAAATGCGCAAACACCCAAGAGTCGCAGGGCAAAAAGAGCCTGCCTGGATGGGCAGGGGCCCCTTTGGGGCGAGGCAGGGTGGTCGGCTTGGGTGCGCTTGGTGTTGATTGCCAGACGAACGCAACGACTGACTGTGGCGTCTGACGTGGTCGACAGAACTGATTCATGAACTGGCAACGAGCTGCAGCACAACCTGAGCTGCCACAACGAGTGTGTGTGTTTGTATGTGTGTGCTGTGTGTGTGTGTGCTGGTGTGGCGCTTTAGCTCATATTTCGTGCGTCCGCAAACGTGGCTAGCAGCAACAGCTCCAGCTGCTTTTTGATGCTGTTTTTTTTTTTCTCCCCAACCAGTCGCTGCGCTGTCTATGTGTGTGTGTGTGTGTGTGTGTGCGTTGCCATGACAGTGGATTTTACAGAGACTTAAGTGCCGACTGGCACACTGTCCCACACTCAGCACACAGCTGCATGCTGTTGATATATGCAGCTGACTCATTCTGCTGACGCGCTCCAAAATTCAAACGCAAACACTGTTGCATACTTTTACAGCCAGCGCGAAAGAGAGGGCGACAGAGAGTGTGACAGTGAGAGAGAGAGAGAGAGAGAGAGAGAGTGCGAGTAGGAGAGAGCGCGTGCAACGGACACATATTTTCTGATAAATTATTGCATTGTTGATTTATTTTTGGCTTTTCGCTGTCTGCGGCTTAAGATTAATTTCCTTGCGTTGTTGAATTCACACTTATGTGCGAGAGGGACAGACAGAGCGTGTGTGTGATAGAGAGAAAGAGTGTGAGAGAGAGAGAGAGGGAGAGAGAGGGAGAGAGGGAGCTAGCGTGCGAGTGAGTGCAAGCTGGCCAGTGGGCGCTCTTGAAACGCTTGTCACAGCCAGTTAAATGGCTTTTGAAGAAGCGCCAATAAAAATTAAATCAAATATATATAATTTTTAATTAAAATACCCTTTAATATTTTTACAATTATTGCAAGCACATCGAGCCGACAACGAACACCGAACGCCACAACAATTGAGAATATAATATCATTGAGCTGACGTCCGCATTCCGCAGTTGTTATATGAGCTGGCCATTGATGGTGCTCTGCTGCAGCGTCAATCAGTCATTCCGTCCATCAAGTCAGTCAGTCATTCACTTCGGCATTTAACAATAAATATTTGCACATCAAAAAGAAGGCAGAAAATACAGTTGAACCACTTTAAGAGCTAGTTTCCATATTCCATTTCAGTCGCCGGAGCCAGCGCCAGCGCCAGCGCCAGCTCTTGGGCTCTTTGATGCTCGCTCGCATTTTTTTCATACTCGCGAGCGGAGCATATGGGCTTGCTTTGCTGCCAGCGGAGTGTCTGATTGATCGTTCTTTTAGCTGCCCGTCCGACGTTCAGTTCGTCCGTCCTTTAGTCCGTCTGAACTTTCGTCCGCCTGTCCTTCCGTTCATCTATCCTTTCGTCCGTATGAATATCCGCCCAACTGTCTATCCACCTATCTTTCCGCCGGGGGTCAGTCCTTTCGTCCTCCGTCGTCTATCCCTCCGTCTATCTGTCCTTTCTTCTGTCCTTCCGGCATTCTTTCAGCTTGTCCTTCCGTTGTCCGTCCGGGATCAATCAGTCTGGCCTTTTGTCCCGTCAGTCTATCCGTCCGTCGCTTCATCTGCTTTCCATGCACGGATTGTTCCATACTGTCGTCTTTCTGTCCATCCGCTCACGTCTTCCTCAGTCCGCCTATGCGTAATCATTGCCTAACTGCTCCACAGATATACCCAGATTCAAAGCGCCAATCGGAGTCGCATGCTGATATATAGCGAACGAGTATTATGTAGTCGGTTACTTGTCTCTTTTTCTCCATCCTTTTGTATGTAGAGCAACAGCAATGTCTAGCGCAGCTTTGAAGCGAGGCGCATCAAGTTTCACAGCGGGATTATTGTTAACTTCCTCTGCAGAGCCATAGACTCATCAATTTTTGTATTTAACTAAAAACTTTGAGGATTCTTCGCAAGCAGTGGGAAGTCAGCTATGCTCGATGGCCGTGCGGCTGCTTGTTTTGGATTTGCCCTTTAGCTTGCTATTGGCTTCAGTTCGCATAACCGTTTTTCCTTTCTTTTCTATTCCTATTTTTTTTTTTTTAGGCATCGCGGTTCATTGTCTGAAGCACTGGGGTTATCTTCAGCGCTCAGCTGACCAGCCACGTTGCATTCTTATTGTATTTCAACTCCAGTTTTTTCATCTTTTTCGCCCCCAGTTTTTTGTTGTTGTTGTTGTTGTTGCTGTTTGCATAAAAAATGTGTGCGGCTGTCCAGTTGTTCGCCGCGTCTAATCTGTGGACCTTGCGTCCATTGAACCTCAGTCGGGGCACGGAGAAAAGCGAGCCTGGCTAAGCCATAATGTGTGCCAGTCTCACTCACCCTCTCTCTCTCTCTCTCTCTCTTCCCCTCTCTTTTTCTATGTGTGTGTGTGTCTGTGCTTGGCCCTTGGCAAGGGCCAGCGCACATATTGAATCCTTGGAACGTAAATATTTAAGGAGTACTTTATTTTGTTGCGCATCAGCTCCTCAAATCTTTCGTTTGCTGTACTCCATTTTTTTCTGTCTTCCTTTCTTCTTCTTCTTTTTTTTTTTGTTTTTTGTGGCTGAAAGCTGTTGAGTGGCAGAGTTTGCCGAGTGGCATGCAACATGTGGGTGGCCTGTGCTGACTGTGTGTAGGCCGTGGCACGACTTTAATCTGTCCCAAGTATCTGTTGCCCTTGGCTGCGCTCCGTCATCCATAATGCTGAGCATCTGTCTGAGCTGACTGAGAGATCCAAAAAATCTCGATTCTGATTAAATGATGACCTATGCTTTGTCATCCTCATCCCCATTCACATCCTCAATCTCTTCCTTGTCTCAGTCGTCGTCTTCTACTTATTTTGCATAGTCAGGCAATAGTTGACAGCAAACAAATTAGTGTCATAGATCGAGCTGACTGATGACCCTCTATGCTACCCTGTACCAACTCCATATGTAAGTACTATAAACGGGCTTTGAAGATGGCACGCAGAACTGCCTGCCCTCGTTGCTTAAGAGACTTCCGTCTATATTGACGCTAATCAATCAATCAGTTATTGACTGATTATTATTTAGACTGTCTGTTTTGATTGAATGGCATACCCATCAATTAATCAATTTATCAATCAATCTGCTCGTCTATTTATTGATTGAATTACTTAATATGTCATCATTCAATCAATCAGCCAGACGTTCATTTGTATTGATTGAATTACCTAATATGTCTTCAATCATTCAGTGTCTTATTCTCATCATCAATTAATCAATCAGTCAGTCAATCACACAATCATTAGTCAGACAGACTGTCTATAAAGAATCAATCAATCAATCAATCAATGAATCAATCAATCAATCATTCAATCAATGGTCCCATCTATCATCATTTAGTCTGTCAATCAAAAAAGTAAAGTTCGCCTAGCTCTCATGACTTGTTCTATCCATCTTCCAACTATCAATCAGTCAGTCATTCTATCAATCATTGAATTTAGTCCATCGTTAGCTGCATCTGGACTCTTAATTATGGTTATTTATTGTTTTCAGTTATCTAGCTTTAACGACTTGCTCTATGCATGGCTCATCAATCAGTCAATCATTCAAGCAATCAGTCATTTGGGCCAGTCAACCAGGAGTCAATTGTTGACCGCATTGACCTATTCATTCATTCAGTCACCAAGCAAAGTTTGCTTGCCATGAAGCTACCCAATAGGATGGACGCCTGGTACAGGGTATCCTCAAGTCAAAGCGAGCATAAAAAGTGGCAAACAAAAGTCGTGTAATTGTTGCCAAATGGCTGCAAAACCGAAGCCAAATCTTGTCAACTGACATCAGAAGCAGCACCCGGGGGCCGCGGGGCTGAATTTATGACATCAAGTAGGGCGGCGGGGCGTGGCTGTCGGTGGGGGCGTAGCTGGGTTGTTGAACAAATTGCAGCGTTAATTGCAGACAAAGAATAAGAAAAGTGCCCAAGAAATTGCAACAAATGGGACAACAACAACAACAACAAAGGCACAAGTGACGTCTGTCTAATAGTGGGCACACAATGTGTGTGTGGGGGTGGGTGGGGCTTGGGGCTTGGGGGGCTCTGCTGATATTCCGTTTGCCAGTCAGAAAGTTGACAATTGACACATTTGCAATTCAACACTCGCAGCGAGGCGAGTGGCGTTAGGATAGGGGTATGGTTGGGGCTTGGGGGTGAGATGGTGGGTGCTGTGGGGCTGTGGGGCTGGCCGTGACGCGTGCAATCAGCAGCGAGCGCAAACGCATTGCTCACGTCTGTGTCTCTACACCATGCGATGGCAACGTTTAGGCCGTGCGACATTTGCATTTTGATGCCGACGCGCGATGGCATAAATATTTGCAGTGTTTGACGTGCCGGCTTTTTGCCAGCGGGCGTAAGCCCAGCCCCCCATCCAGACACACACCCACCCAGCCAGCCACTCGCATTCATTAAGTCGAGCAGGGCATGTGTGTGTGTGTGTGTGTGTGTGAAGCACTCGCTGTTGAAGCTTAATTATTGCCTGACGTTCGGCTTTCAAGGGAAACGAAAGAAGTGTCAACAGTTTATGAAGAGGCAGTTAGTGAAGGAGTGCAAAGCTGGTGGGTGTTGCATGTGGCTGTGCACCACTGATCAAACGGTAATTGGTGCGGCCAAACGATTTGCAAATTGAAAGAATCAAATAAAAACAAGAAGAAAAAAGAAAAAAAAGGAAAGAAAATAGAAAAAATGGAATGGAAAGCATAAGGAAAGCAAAGCCAGTCAAGGATGCGAACAGTCGCTGACAGCAGCTGCTGATTGCGGACGCTAGACAAATTTTCTTTTTTCGCTCTTTGTATGAAAACCTAAATTTGAAATTGTGTTGACTTAACAGGCAAAATGGCAAATGCACTTGCACACACACACACACACACACACACACACACACACACACACAGACACAGACATACGTGTGTGTGTGGCGAGCATGTAGCACTTTGTGCCACGTCTCGCCTCATAGTCGTCATGTTGTTGGAAATTTATTTTCATTGCCGCCGCAGGCAGCGCATCGAGTGGATCGTTGAATGGGGCAAAGTGGCGAGAGGAGCGGCTAAATGGGGCAGTTGCCAGTATGTCCGCAGCAGTCATTGTACAGTGGCTAGACGCTAGCAGACCAGTTGACTGTTAAATAGGTTAACATTGTCTCTAACATAATTAACTTTATGTTATCAATCATTAGGATTGATTATGTGACTAAATAGATTTCTGTTGTAGACCTCATGTAAGCGCAGTAGCTAAAATGTGTAGTAAGCAATATTAACTTTTCTTATTTACTTAACATTATTTAACAAATGTTACACAATTTTATATTAACTGTAATTTAAGCTGTCTTAAACAGCGCTGTTATGCATCACAGCAGCGCCGTTAAGTATAAGACTTATGTTATTAATTAACCTTAATAAAAAAAATTAAAATTACATAAGTCTAACAGTGTTATCAAATTAACATTTCATGTCTAAGAACTTAACATAAAATATAAATTTTTTTAAGTTTAGTTTTTAACAGTGAAGTTAAAGAGATTATTTCTGTTAAATTAAAATATTGCGTCGAAAAAGTACTGCTCATGCTAATGTTAATGGATTAAAGCACATTTTCATTGTAATTATATTTTATGTGCAAAATTACTGAAATTCTAACTAGGATATTTTAACCAGATTTAAATACAAAGTCTGTTATTTATTAGCCATAGCAGTGAAATGTTACCATAACATTGTATTTCAAGGCTTACATATAGATTAATAGATACTTCACTGTTATTGGTTAACATTAACATGAATATGTTGATCATAAAACTTGCCATAAAATATCAAATTTCGATTGAACACTGAAAATGAAAGAATTCAATTTATAGCATAATTTTTTATAAATTATAATTGATATTCAATTGTATTAAATCCGTGCACAAAACAATTCGTGTTGTACCACGGTGCAGCTGGCAAGCCGCAGCGCAGAGTAGAAAGCCGCTGCAGAACTTTTGCATGCGCTGTGTCAAAAACTGTTGCCTACTTCTGCGGCTATGCAGTCGGCGTCGCTGTCAACAGCAGCAGCGGTACTAGCAGCAACGACTTGAAGAGCTTTGATATTGGTTGCAGTCGCGGCCGCTGCTGCTGCTGCTGCTGCTGCTGCTGCTGCTGCTAGCTTCATAAGCATAAACGTTGATGCGAATTGTTGTTGCGTTTTGCTCTTAACATTTCAATAAGTGCGTCAATGCGGCTGGCAGCTTAGCTTAAAGTCGTCGCTCTCAGGCTCTCCCACTCTCCATAGCTTTAACTCTCCCACTCTTGCGCTCTTCTTGTCTGTTGTCTCCCACTCTCCAAAACGTCACAGCGAGTATGTTGCGCGATTTGTTTGTGTGCAGATTTGGCAATGCTTTACACAGCGACGTCGCGACTGAAAAGTTCACAGCTGTCCAAGCAGCGCACATGTGCCTCTGCCAATGCCTGTGTCAGAGCAGTGCAAACATATATATACATATAGACGCGCGCCCTTGTGTGTGCGAGCAGCGCAAATACATAAGTATGCGCGCGTGTGAATGTTTGTGTGTGCGGCTAAGCTTAGCTTTGTTTTACTGCTTGCCGCCGTCCAGTCTGGAGTGGAGAGACGTGACACACAGACAGCATGAACGAGTTAGCGAGAAGTAGAGAGTAGAGGGAGAGAGGAAGAGAGGGAGAGAGTGTGTTAGTGAATGGGTGCCAGAGTTCAGGTTCACTGGCGACCCTCGCTTAGCTGACCTTATCCATGCCAATGCCCATGCCCATGCCCATGCCCATGGCCGTGCCCATGTCAGCATCCTCGTCTAGTGCGAGCGCCCGCCCGCCCGCCATGATAGCTGTAATCGAGAAAATCCCGTAAGAGACGATTTAATCCCATATTTCAAAGTTATTCAAGTGCAAAAATGCCAAAAAGGAATGCAAACATAAGCACTGCCAGAGCTGTCCCAAAGACACGCCAAAATGGGCAATGGCCAGATCCAAGGATACGGGGCAATCGCTGTGTGGCATAGCCAACCACTGCTGGGAACCGCGCCACCTGGCATTGCCCACCAAAATGCAACCAACGCTGTCCGGCTGCTCGTCTATCCTGCACCATTTCGCCCCCTAATCTCCCTTCCCCTCCACCGACTTTATCCACTACCCATCGGCTCCTACCGCTGGCAGCTGAGCATCCTAACCACATTGGGACACTTTGTTGCTTGGCCGTTGCATAGAATCAATTTGCCGTGCAGCGTGTGCCCGCTGACTGATGCCGACAATGATGAGCATGTTGTATGGCGGCTGCCTTCGCCATCGTCGTCGCCGTCGCCGTCGCCGTCGCCCTCTGCTGCTGCGCCACTAACTGCAGTCAGGGGCATAGCAGCTATGCGCTGCCGCCCGCAACAGTCTGTTGAGAGTTGCATGAATTACATGAATGCTGAAGACTGATGCAACATTCGATAGCTATATTTTGGCAGCTGCTTAAGTTATCGATAACATTTTATTATGGAAGGGGGCAATGGAATAAATTTAACTGGACAAAACGTGAAAGCCGTTAATGAAATTGTTCAAAATATCGATTTACTTAAGTCAACTGAGTGCTCAGATTGAAGGCGCTATGCTCGCTGGCAATAAATTGAGGAAGTTACGGAAAAACCAATCGAACGATGTTAAAGGGAAGTTGGCATAGCTTGAGCAGAGTCAATAAATAAAGCTGCTGTTAATCTCTGCTTAAGATTGACTAACAAATTAGAGGCATACGCCTCTAAGGAGGTAATCAGAAAAAAAAAAATAAAAAAACATATTTTGTGGTTAATTAGAGTTAAGCTGAGGCACAGATAGATCTATAGCTATACCATACGTCAATGAACATTAATATTCATATAAATCTGACTGCGAACGAGTATTATGCAGTTGGTACGAGATGATTTGCCTTAAATTGAGCAGAGTATTTAAATTTTGAAGGCGACGTGGTTACTTCTACTTTTCTTATTCAGCTACATTTGCTGTTGCTGTTGCTGCTGCTGCTGCTCGTTGTTGTTGTTGTTGTTGTTGTTGATTTTATAGTATGGGCAACATTTGTCATCCATTTGAATGCGAGCGCATTCATTTGAAGCAAATTTGGAATGCGCTCAGATAAACGAGCTGCGAAATGAGCGACAAATTTTCGTCCTTTTCGTAAATCCTTTGAGCTGCCTTTCAGTCAGATACGAATACAAATGCAAATATAAATATATGTATGTATATATATATATATATATATATATATATATATATATATATATATAAATATATATATATATATATATATATATATATATATATATATATTTTATATATATATATATATATATATATATTTATATAAATATATATCAATACATTTATAAGTGCATAAGGTATTGGGCATGCCTCAATTAAAGATAACCTGACCAGCTAACGTCTGCCAGCCAGACAATTAATTGCAATTCAGATACGAGTTTATAAATATGGCGCTAACTTTAAATTGGCTCATTAAATTTCATTTGCGCTGCACAACAGGCGTCACACATCAATTGCCACCACATACAGATAAATATAAATATATATATATACTAAAAGCCTCTGGCAATATCTGTATATATATATATATATATATATATATATATATATATATATATATATATATATATATGTGGTTTACAGGGTGTCCGTTTTTCAGAATAACTCACGAAAAGCGCATTAATCCATGTATTTTAGCATTGTGGCTCTTCAGTTCATCCGTCCATCCTTCCGTTCTTCTATATACTTGTCCATTCTTTTGGCTATTAATCCACCCGTCCATCTCCCTATTTTGTCCCTCCTATCCGTCTATCAGTCCGTTCGTTTATACACCTATCCGTCCTTACATTTATCCGTCCGTCTGTCCATCCGTTTATCCCATTAGCTCAATCATCCATTCGTCCGTCCATTCGCCTGTCCGTCCTTCTACAGTTGTAAGACTAGAGCATAGAGTTGACCTAATTAAGCTATAGCTTTCCCTGTTAAAATCTATATATTCCATTATTATAAATTAGATACTGACATTTGGCAAATGCATTGCTCTTCAGCGCCTCTAAATTGCATCAACTTTTGGATCGTGAGCGAGTATTACGCAGTCAGCCATAACTGATGGCTCTGCGCCATCTACTCTTAGCTCTGTTGGTTTAGGCTCTATGTATTTTCCTAAGTAATCTTGCACTAGACTATGTTGGCTAATGTGGCATCTGGTCATCCTGAATGTGTGGTTTGGTCACCCTGTTTTTGTGTTTCTAGTGTTTTTTTTTTTTTTTCATTGAGCAACGCCGCATTTGGCGTGCTTCACATTTTTGGCGCGTGTTGCTAGCCAAAGCAATTTACTTGCGATTCTCCTCTACCATCTCTCTCTTACTCTCTTACTCTGTCTCCCTCTCACACTCACACTCTCCCTCTCTCGGTTTGGTACGTTTTACTATTTTGTTTGTCTGTCTGGCCTTTATTCTGTTTTGCTTTTGCTTCTGTTGTGGAGTGCAGCTGCTCTTCTTCTTCTTCTTCTTCTCCTACTTCTACATTTTGTTAGGGCTTCAACGAGGAGTTGGAGCAGCCGCAGACAAAATCGCAGCTCGACGTCACATATTCATGGTTGGACTATATGAGAGTGTCTGTGCTGTGCGTGTGTGTGTGTCTGTGTGTGAGTGTGTGTGCTTGAGTGTGTGTTGCTTTGCTATTCATACGTTTGCTGGCTTGTGTTTTCACACGCTTTTTATATACTTACCGTTAGCATTTCCTCGACGCTTTTCTTTGAATACCCTAGCAATTTTAGCCTATTGTCATATGATAATTACCTAAAATCTATGGCCATCATTGATAAATCCCAAGAAGTCAGCTAAGTACTTGTTTTTGTTGACCTATTATTTTCTGGCTACGATCTTTTTTCTGATTGACTTTTAACTTGCTTACCTACTACTATTTGCCGATTTACTACTATTTCCCAGTTATTTTTATGTACTCACCTACTACTATTTGCTGATCTACTACTATTTCCCAATTATTTTTATTTGCTCACCTACTACTATTTACATATCTACTTTTTTTTCAAAGTTACTTCTATTTAAGGACCTACTACTATTTGCGGTTCTACTACTTTTTTGTCAGTTACTCGTCAGCTCTCCTACTACTATTTGCAGCTCTACTTCGCTTTCATCTGCTACTATTTGCTGATTTTAATTTGCTACAATTTCACTTTTAGCTGATATCCTACTTTTTCTGATCTACTACAATTTTTTAAACACTTTTTTTCATATAATTACTACGGATTTTTATAAGCTACGACTCTTATGTGACCTACTACTACTACTACTATTATTTGCTCCCTCTCTCTCTATTCCCTTTTACTACTACAATTTTTTTAGCTTTGTCTTTTATATTCTAAACTATTTTTTTATTTTAGCTTTACAGCTTCATTCCACTACGTGATCTACTACTATTTGCTAGTCTACTACAATTTGCTTATCTACTACTTTTTGCCCTAACTAATTTCTACATTTCTCTTCTTCTAGTGCATCCAATCTTCGACATTTGAAAGTTTTTAGAGTATTCTCCTTCTATTTTTTTTTCTCCAACTGTTGTCATCGTCACCAACGCTGCAGTAGATGTGGCTCCCTAGCACCTCGGGTGCCGTTTCTACCTGTTCCACACCTACACTCTCTGTTCCTCTCCCCTTTTCTCTCTCTCACCCACGCCGGCTCGTGTGCACATCCATTTGTAGTAATCGCTTTAAAATGATGGCAACAGATTTATGGTGGTTTATCTCAGTGCACTTGCCTCCATGACTATGTGTGTGTGTGTGTGTGTGTGCTCTCTAAACGCTACTGGCACACATGCACACTCATACTCACCCAGAAACACACACAGCGGTTCTTCTGGCTGTGGCAGGCGGCAAAGTGACAATCGCCTCGACATCCAGCGGCACCTGTGCGACTTGGCCTGCCATTTTGTCCCATTTGCTCTGCTCTCTGCTCTATTTCCATACACTGTTCGCCGAGCATATTGGCTTGCTCTGAGTCGAGTTGGCATGCATCCTAGAGGCCAACGGCAAGTCAGTCTGCTCTTCAAACTAGCTGCGACTAGACTAGACGAATTTGAATTGTCTGAGTAGGTGTGATAAGTTGACCGTAAGCTAAACATGCATATATATTGTCTTCTTCTTTTTATTCATATATGTAATTCTTTAGCCAGCTAAGTCTATCTGTTACGCTTTGAATGTTGCCAGTGACAATTGATGAGAATCCAATTATGTGGATGATCCAGCAAGTGAGTTAATATTTTCGATAACTATGGCATGTCAACTGCTAAGTTATCGATAACATTTGGTTGGGATTTGCTATTTCTTATTGACTCATCTAATGCCTGCAAGTAATTACAAGACTCAATCAAAACTATGTATGACTGATAGGAAAAGGCCCAGGCCGAGGGGCAACGTCAAGTCTCAGGTCTACGCCAACACGCCGCAAAGTCCAACGTCATATATAGTTAAACTCAAATCATTTTTGCCTTAGATCCTATGTATAGCTCTTCTTTGTCAGCTGTTCTTTGAGCTAGTTAAAATTAGGGCATTGTTGTGCCAATATACTCGTCTTAAATACAAGAAGCTCTCGCGTGAAGCTGCCTTCATGTGAAAACGTTTAAGGACTTGGCTTATTCGCAGGCTTGAGTTATCAAATTTGATTGGATAACTGTTGAGGTAGATCTAAGCAGATATATATATATATATATATATATAATATATATATGATATATATATGATATATATATATATATATTATTCTATATATACCTCATTTTATTGCACTCTTAACAGTGTATTAAGCAGTCGCTAAAGGTCGCCTGCAATATTTCAGCTTCGTTTTTTTTGTCGACTTGCATTGTTGTTGGCCTTTTTCCACTGACTGGCATTTATATGTTTGAACAGCTATTGGTATGTGTATGTGTGTGTGTTGTGTGTGTGTGTGTGTTGGTGTGTGCTGTGGACAGCAATTTAAAGGTTATCGTTGGCAGCCTTGACGATCTTATGCCTGACTAAACAGCTAGCCTCTAGCTGAGCCAATAGTTTGACTGGGGGCTCATCATTATCACACACATAGACACACAGTCACACACACACACATATATATATATATATATGTGTATGTATGGAGAGCAGCGAATGGGGCAGCATAAGTCGCACTGTGATTGATGATGTACGTATGAAGTCCATTGAACGTAGCAATGCTGTCTGCCTGCACTTTAGCTTGTCGGGCACGCTCTGGTCACACCTTTATGCCCTTGTCTATGTCTGTGTGTGCATGTGTGTGTGTGTGTGTGAGCGAGGTGCCGCGAACCTATTGAACACTTCAAGTTAAGTTGTTCATTAAACATGCAATTGCAAGGAGCAATCGACAGGCATTGGCCAAAAGTACAGTAGAGACTCGCTAAGGCAAAGGTGATTACAGTGATTACACATTAGTTATATGCTCTTATGCTTAGACTGAAATAGTTATAAAAGAAATTCATCGGGAGATAATTGAGCCGCCAAATGGCCCCTTTCCCTCCAGTAATACAGATAATAATAGTTACTTACAGGCATTAGGTGAATTAATATGAATTGGCAAATCTCTTTAAATATTTACCCAAGTGAATGTTATCGATAACTTGAACAGTTGACATGCCACAGTTATCGAAAGTAGCAATACTCCTTGCTGGATCGCTCTAGCTGTTTTCCTTAATTTCAAGAGAGCTCTTAGCAGAGCTTGCGGTAGTTAACGCTTCTCAAAGTTAACGCAGCTTTCGCTTTTTGTGGATCGCTCCATGGATCTGTCGGGGAATCAGCTAAAAGTTTTCATTTATTTCGCAATGCTTTTTGGCTGCAGTTAAACATTTCTGTGTGTGCTCGGGCAAACAGCAGCCACTGCCAGGCAGCACAAAGAGGACTCTCGGACAGACAGACGGACGGATGGACGGGTGGACATTTGGACAGCGGGAGGGAGCCAACGGCTGACTGTCGACTGCGACTGTAGCTGTAACTGTAATTGTAACCGTATACACATGGTCACACACACACACACACACACACACACGCACGTAGAGTGTTGCCAGACTTTGTTCCAGTTGGCAATTGCGGTTTATTCATAGAGATGAGCGCTTACCTATTGTTTTTTTTTTGCAATATAACGCAGCTGGCATCAATCCATCAATCAATCAATCAAAGAGCAAGCCAATTGAGCACATTCGGCAGATGCTGCGCTCCTATTGAATGCTTTTGTGCTTTAAGGCCTACGGTTAACTCATGTCTAACAATTGGTCAATTAATAAGTGTGAAAATCAATTAAAAAGTCACTCAATCAGTTGCAAAATCAATCAATCATTCAGTCAAGCAGTTAGTCAATCATTTTATTAGACACTCAGCCAAGCTGTTGATCACTTAGTACTTTAATCACTCAATCAATTGGATGGGGCATTATCATTTAGCAAGTTAGGCACTCAATCAGTCGGTGGCTTAGGCGTTCAATCTGACATTTAATCAGTGAGTCAACCAGCTTGTCAATTGCTCAGTCAATCAATCTGTCAATCACTTAGTCAATCACCTAGTCAATCATTTGGTAAATCACTTAGTTATAATCCTATAAGTCCATGAGGCTGTTCTTCTTTCAGTCTATCAATTAGTCCATCAGTCAGTTAATCAATCATTCAAATCGTTGCGTAAGTAGTCAGTCACTTAGTTACTTTTTATCACTTAGTCAATCAGCTAATCAATCTATGAGACAGTCAATCAATTAATCAAGCTCATTAAATATTTGCAATATGTGCTTTTAGTCAAGATTTCCAATTTCCAATTTTCACTTCGCATTATCAGCTTCATTATCTCGTTTACCAACACTCCAAATTAGTATTGTTTCGTGTCACGCGAATAAGCACGACTCGTGCTCAGCACTAAGTGTTGACTGAAGCGCTGATGCTGAAGCTGAAGCTGAAGCTGAGACTGAGACTGAGGCTGAGTCAGAGGTTGAGGCAGGAGGCACGAGCGCATTGACAACGACAAGGAGTGCGACAACAACAATAACAACAACAACAATGAGAACAACGAGAACGACAACGACAACGACAACGACATTTACTGTTTACCTTGATTATTTCATCAAAGTTTGAAAATATTTACATTGGCATTCCCGAGCTCGGAACGTGATGTAGATATTTATATGTACATGTCCATGCCCAGCTCACTGGCACGGCGTCTCGGTCCTGGTCTCGGTCTCGCCCTGTCGCAATAGAAGCTGTAAGCTGAGCTGCAACTCCCAACGTACCCATCGACTGCTATACACTCTGTTTGTCTCTCAGTGCCTTTTTGTGGAGCTGGAATAAGTTTATTTTGATACACAAAATTAATACGTTGTTGGCATCGGCATCAACTCATGCGTTGACAACGGCAGCGGCAGTGGCAGCGGCAGTGGCAGCGGCAGCGGCAGCACTGGCTTGCCTTATAGCTAAGCCACACTCACACACACACGCACACGTAAATAGGGGCGCCAATACATAAGCCCTTCGTTCTCGACAGTCAGTCAAAGTCTCAGACTTTGTCTTCAGCTCCTGGCACAGCCTCCATCGGCCGCCTCTCTGCCTCTGCTCAGGTTCAGGACCTGTCAGCGTCGCCGTCGACACTTGCCACTTGTAAACGACATTTTATTAGTAAAGTTTATTTAAATTTGTTGTGTATGTGTATGTGTGTGTGTGTGTGTGTGTGTATCTGGCTCAACCTCTCACACAACTCTCTCCCCCCACTCCTCTCTCTCTCTCTCGCTCTCTCTCGCTCGTCCCCTCTATTATATCTGTTTGTATTTCAGCTTCTGCTGCCATTTTGTGCTCACATTTCACATTCAGCCCAATTCTCTTAGAGCTCAAGTCGTAGCTCCCCCCCTTAGGCCCCCATCCAGTGTTCGTGGATTTCGCATTCGTATTCAAAAGATCAACATATTGCGTTACGTGGCGTATTTTAAATTCAAAATTGACTTTCGAGCACTTACAGCCACGGCGACTGACCTTATCGCATGGCCAAAAAATACGGCAGGGGCGTGGCCAGGCATAATGCTAGAGAGCGAGTGAGAGGGTGTGTTGGTGGGAGGCTTAGGGGCAGACAAGCACAATGCAGTCTGAAGTCAGAGATCAGCCGCTGCGACAGTTGCGGCTCAAGAAGAAGCCGCACAACATGGCGTATGGCTAAGCTACTAACATGCCTAACACACCCACACAGCAGATACCCTGTAAAATACGCATACTGGTTTTCAATTAAAAATTCAATTTTTATTTGTTTTGAATTTTACAAAATTTCAAATTCATTTAGCCAACATAAACAAGGCGAAAGGAAAACAAATGAAAACGTTGCCATGGGGCATAAGCGACTGCATAATGCTCGCTCGTGAAGATTGATGTTGAAGAATTGATAGAGAGAGAGAGAGAGAGAGATACATGTTTATAAATAGGGTATAATAGGGTATATATGCGGCATATAAATAAGGTATATATAGGATACATATAGGGTGTATATTGCGTATATATATAGGGTATATATACCCTATATGTTTTTTGTCGGAGCTAGTAGACCAGCTCAGCTACATCAACCAACGAATCTAAGTCTAGCTCTCTCTCTCTCTCTCTCTCTCTCTCTCTCTCTCTCTAACTGCCACGCCTCCTAAGCGCGTATGGACAACACAGCCCACTTACACACGTCCAATACGCCCTTTTCACTGACTGAACGAGTATGAGAAACGGAAAAAACATAATTAAATGAAACTCTAATTGGAGTTAGAGTAAAAAAATATATATATGTGGGATTAAAGCAGCTAAGAGGGCACGTAACATTGCAAAGCTGGTTAATGTGCGGAGCGAAAAGACTTTAAGCTGCTGCAAATGTGGCGGAAGTCGAGTCCAGAAGTCAGGCCAGGCGCTGGCTCAGTTTGATGAGCCGAAAGAAACTAATTTGCTTTCAGCTTGTGTGTGCCATACATGAACAGTATATGCAAATATGTGATTGTATGTACATATTTACATCTGTGTTCACACATCCATATCTATGCATCTGAAGCAGCTGCCTCGCTTTAAGCAGTTGCATCTATCAAACGCCCGAGCGAAACTGCAAAATGTTTTTTTATTTTTGTGCGTCTGTTTCGTGCCCAAAGCGTTTTTCTGACAGTTGCAAGTTGCAAGTTGTCTCGTCCAAAGCCAACAGAAACTAAGACTTAGAGAGAGAGAGAGAGAGAGAGAAAAGCAGAGAGTGAGAGAGAGAGAGAGAGGAAGAGGAAGTGGTGCAGCGATAGCTTAGCTGGCAAATCTGAAAGCTTATGCTCAACAGCAGAGCTCAAGAAGTGGCCCAGATCCAAACTGCCAAGCCAAATCAAAGAGGGACAGACAGAGAGAGAGAGAGTGATAGAGACAGATACAGAGTGAGATAGTCTCGGCTGTCTTGGCTGCAATTGGAATAAATACATAACTGAATATGACACGTTCTGCTGCAAAGTAGAAAACAACAATAAGACAAAGTGTCATAAAAGTTGTATACAAAACTTCAAAGTAGCTGCAACAACAACAACAACAACAACAACAACAGCAACAACAACGACAACTATGAGCACAGGCCACAACAATTACGAACTGTAAACACAGAAGACAATAGCAGCAAAAGCAGCAGCAACAACAACAACAACAACAAAAGCGAAATTGCAAACGGATAAATGCTTAGTGCAACATTTGGCTAGCCAGTGGATACCCTGTAAAATAAGTAAGAGCATAAGGCCAACTGTCGCCTACTCTATGCAACATTAATCTCATGAAAGGCAACTATGTTCATGGCCTAAGCATAGCTATAAGACACCCTGTAAAGTCTTTGCATGATTTGCAAATCAATTATTTACAGGGTATATGCTAGCATAAACATTATATAAGTTCCATTTTTATGATACCCTGTAAAGTTTTAATTTTGCGAAGATCTTGAAGCTTGCAAAGATAGGGTATTTACTAGTAGATATGTCAAATATTATTATTGAGCATGCTTAAGCAGTAGATACTCTCTAAATAACAATATCAGATATCACTCGATTACAGGGTAACTGATAGTGTGTGTTTTTTAAATATATATTTTCAATGAAATCGCATAGTAATTAGATACCTCTTACAAAGACCGAGCAAGTCGAGATCTGTTAATGCAATGGATTAGTTTCTTTTACAGGGTATCTTGAGAATATGTCATAGATAGTATGCTATTTATGAATGTAATGTAGACTATGGCATGGCGCATTTATCACAAGGCCAGCACGGTGCGTGGCCTGTTCAATAATTTTACAGGGTATACCAGAACAAGAATCAAGTAGACGCCGTGCACTAAGCTTTTTTTGAAAATGACATAGGCAGCCGAAACTATTGCAACTTTGCTTCAGCTTCAGCTTTCTACTGTCCTTTCCAGTCTCTCTCTCGCTTTCTCTCTCTCTCTCTCTCTTTCTGTCTCTCGTTGCCCCCGATTTTGGGCTCATTGTTTTTTTTTTTTGCTGTTGCAGTTGCAAAAATAATAAGAAAGTGAACTTAAAATGATTACACGATAAAGTTTTTGGCCCTGCAATTTGTGGCACTAAGAACAACGACAACAACAACAACAACAACAGTAAATTTAACAACAAGTTTAACAACAAGTTTAACAACAACTTAAGCAACAACAACAATTTTTGCCTGGTGCTTTAAAGCTGCCCCGTTCACTCGACTGCCCAGTCGAAAGTGCATTGCAATTGATGGACCTCCACCAGTCTCCATTTCCTCTTCCTTCTCCTCCTCTGCCAACTGCCAACTGCCAACTGCCCCGCCCCTGCCCCTTTTTGGCCGCACTTCTACTTAGGTCAGCTTGCGCAACTGCCATATATTGTTGCCTGACCAAAGGCAAAGTCAAAGCTTGCTTTGTTAAGCTGTGCCATAGTCGCTAATCGAGTTTTTCCGACTGGCAAATACCCTGTAATTTTTAAAAGTCAATTTATAAGCCAAAGTCCATAATTTATATACCCATTACAGGGCTACACTAGCTGCAGTTAGTCTGTTAACTAAAGGCATGTTTCCGTTTCTTTTCTTTTTGCCAACTGACTCCGTGGCCAAAGCAAAGGCTCAGCGGGCTTTATATAGCTTACCTGCACAGGTGTTGATGAATAGCTCACGAGCTGAGCATCTAAAGCTGGGCAACACAATTTAGTGACAGCTGCTGAGATCGGAAGAGTGATTAAGGGGAAGGGATGGACGGACAGACCGAATTACGGACTAACCTTAGGAGAGACAAGCCCAAACACGTTCGGATGGACAGAAAGTTGGAAAGGGCATTTGGACGGATAAACGGAGCTAAGTGCAGTATTGACGCGGCTGCTGCTGCTGTTGCTGATCAAGACTTTTTATAGTTTTTAAGGCAGTCAAACTCCTAATTGGCAATCTCAATGGAAAATGTGAATTAAAGATATTCAGAGTCTTGGAGCAAGATTTTTAATAATTCCATTGTTAATAAATCACAAGAAAATTGCTAGAAAAGAAAGTTTTCTTGGGAAAATAAAATCATTTGTCAAATAAAAAACGTAATTCAGCAAGAATTTTCCCTAGAAAATAGTCTAATGGGTATAATTTCAGATATTATTAAGCTGTAGCTTCAATATAAGTGAGTAAGATATGATATGAATTGCAAAGTGTTAAAGGAAGTGTAAGAAACCAATTCATAAAAGGTGAGCTGAGTGAGTGATATGAAAGGTGTAACTGGAGAGCTGAATGGACTTTCCGAATAACGAGTTGAAGTTGAAGACATTTCATGGCTGCGAGCCTTGAGGAAAAGGAAATTAAATATTGTCAACAATACTTGTTTCTTGCCGCAGTGTTTAGGGAGAAGTTTTTTCTGCCACGGCCGTTGGGTATTGTCGGTGTGTGGGTGCGTCGCTTTTGTTGTGCTCTTAAACAAAAATCAACAGCAAAAGTAGAGACAGAAGCAGAGGCAGTGGCAGAGGCAGAGGCAGAGGCAGAGGCAGTGCTTAGCATTAGGCGATGTCAGGGGAATATGCCAAAGAGCAGTCTGAGCTGGAGCTGGGGCGAGAGATTGAGATTGAGATTGTGGCTGTGAGTGGGGGAGAGAGAGAGAGGGGGTTGGGGTGCAGGTGTCAGAGAGTCGCGTGTTTGTGCATCATTTGATTAACGTAATCGAATGACACGCCATATGCCAGTCATTCAGTCAGTCAGTCAGTCTAAGACTCTGACACAAAAGGCGTGTGTGTGCGGGTGTGAGTGTGAAAGTGCGTGTGCCTGATAAACAATTGAGACACATATATGCGCAAGTGGGCCTAGGCATGGGGCGTGGGTGTGGAAGGGGCTGTGACACATGTCGCAAAATCAATTTTCACCTTTTCACTTGATCAATTTCTTAACAGCAATGAAAAGTTTTTTTCTCCCTTTTTCTTAGCTCTGCGAGCGGCAGGGGCCTGGGGGGTAGGCATCGGGGCTTGGGGTGAGCACAGGCACAGATAACATCATTTGCATTTGCACACACACACACTGACACACACACACACACACACACACACACAGACTGACATACACGCAGGCATCAGGAGTGGAGCCCGAATGACGAAGCAAACGAGGGGCTGGCAGGAAAGAGAGAGAGAGGAGGTGGGGCGGGGGAGACGACAGGTAGTGTGGCTATGGCTGTGCGGATGGTAGTTGGTTACAAGTAGACGCGCACGCACGCATTTGCCATGGCACGAGCCGTTAACAGTTAGTTGGCGGCTCTGCTGATGCTGCTGCAGCTTTCTCACTTTACGTCTCGTTGCGTCCCATTTAAAATTATGTTGAAAAGAAAGCAAGAAGTCAGCCTGAGCGAATGTGTTTTTGGGTGAGAGGGACAGAGAGAGAGGGAGAGACACACACACGGACATGGCCACGGATACGGATGCGGATATGGACATGGATAGCAACACACAGAGAGGGGACGAGAGTGTGTGTGTAAGAGAGAGAGAAAGAGAGAGAGGGGCGGGGGACAAGGAGCGGGGCAGAGGGAGAGACTGGGTGACGCTGCATAAAGGCCGGAAGCAGCAAATTTTCATTTTATTTATTTTGTAAAGTGCTCAGGCAAAACGCCCACAATGCTTCAGCTGCTGCTGCTGCCACACCCACATTTGGCTGGCTGCCCATCGTTGTACAGTGGGACAGAAATGAAGAAAAAATTAATATAATTGAAACTATGGGGTAGAGAGACAGAAATAGGAAGTGAAAGACAGAAGGAGAGAGAGAGAGAGGCAAAGAGAGAGAAGGGAACAAGGAAGAAGAGTGAGAAAGACAGAGAGAGAGAGAGAGAGAGAGACACTGGACTGAAACATGATAATGACAGTGAGAGCATCAGAGAGATAAAGTGAGAAATATATAGAGAGGTAGAGACATAGTTAGTAAGAGTGTAGAAGAGTGTGAGAAAGGAAGAGAGAAATAGAGAGGGAGCTAACGGTATTAAATGAGAAATGATTGCGAAGAGTGAGAGTGACAGTGCTAAAGGGAAAGAGGTGGAGAGATAGCAAATTATCTTATGAAATTACTCCTCGTATCTCCAAAGAATGAGAAGATAGTGATAAATGTAGTAAGAGAGCGAGATAGAGAGAGAGAAAGAAGCGGTGATAGAGAGATGCTTTGCTAACCCTAATAGAAATAAAAATAACTTAATAATCAGCTTGACACGCACTTAACACTCGACTTAAAATCAATATTTAGTCAAAAGTCCACTTTAACATTCGTTTAGCAGCGAACTTAACATTTCCATTAACATATGCAATTACATACTGTTACAATCAACGTTCTGTAATTATCATAACAGTTTCAATGAGTTTGTGGAGTGTTGCATGAAATCGTGCCATTGTGCTGGCGCCTAGCAGTTGCTGCCAGCTGTCGACTGTCGTCCGTCGGCTGGCTTGCTGAACGTGTCATGGTCGTGTCACGCGCTGCAAGTGTGTGTCGTAGTTGTTGTTGTTGTAGCAGTAGCAGTAGCAATGGCACTGGCAGTGGCAGTGGCAGTGGCCGTGGCAGTGCCTGTGGCACTTGCCAGTTGCCACAGTCATAGTCATAGCCATAGCTGTAGCTGTAGTTGGAGCTGTAGCTGGAGCCGTAACTGTATCTGTCGCATCGCAGTTTGCTTCATTGGCTCAACATAATTGTTTCCTCTGCTCGTTGCCTGTTGCAATTTACATGCCAAGCAAGTCAAGCGGACGTCGGAGTAGTTGAGTGTCCTGGCTGGCGCTGCCGCTGCCGCTGATGCGACTTCCTGTTGCTGGCCTTAATCTTGGCTGGAGCGTGCGTCCCACGCGCTGACAAGCGATAATGACAATGTGTTCGGCCAGCTACTAATTGATTGAGCATCCGCTGTCAGTGCCACTGATTGACTGATTGATTGACTGACTGACTGTCGGAATGATTGACTGACTGCAGCAGCATGCATGCTGCACAGTCTACGGCATGCTGCGTCGTCGCCATGGCAACCAAAATTAGTACATTCACTACTTAAATTGCAATAGCTTGACACACACACACGCACACATACGTATACGCATACGCATAGTCACACATGCAGACTGCCTTAAGCGCCTTTGATGGCGCCACAAAAGCAAATTTACACAGCAACAACAACATCAACAGCAACAGCAACAGCAGCAGCAGCGGCAACTGCTATAATGCTGGTTTTTAATGTGTTCGCCTCTTTTGTTGCATACTTCGCGGCGCCCTCTTTGTAATGAACTGTAAAACAATTAAATGGCATTCTATGACACTGTACAACATGGCGAATGCCATCGCAGCCATATTGCCTCCTTTATATATATATTTATATATATATATATATATATATATGTATATATATACACACAATATGTCATTTTCTCACATACGCATCTACTCTGTGTGGGTGTACAGCATGCATGAGTGCACTTTGTCTGTTAGAGTCTCCATTTGCATGCACTCGCTTAGTCTCCAATCAGCAGTCATTTTCCTTTGGTACTTAATGCACCCACGCAAATCTGATCGTTGCTCTGCATGCCGTGCTCCTCTTGCAATACAAAATGACGACACGTTAATAGAGTTGTCTGTCTCACTCCTCTGCTCAAAGTCTTCAATATGCATGTTCTTCGTTCTTTCACTCACCAAGCTAGATTACAACTCTCCAATGCTATTTCAATCAACGCGCAGAGTGCTGATTGGATGGTTTCCATTTCAGCATCTCTACACGCTATACACCATAGTCTCCAATTTGCATGCTGCTCACTCTTTCACTCTCATAACTATATATGTATAATATATAACTGTTGTGATCACTTTGCTATTGCTTTTGCTGCCACTCAAAACGCCAAATTACTCTTCGGTTATGCTCACAATCAATTCGTCTCATTCACTCTCATTGCTGCTGCCGCTGCCGCTGTCATTGGCAATTTGCATTTAAACTGTGTAAAGCTATTTCGATCATCGCACAGATTGCTGATTGGTTGGTTAGCATTGACGTCTACTGAAAATGGCGGCATATTGCATGCCTTTTCAAATAATGTTAAATGGTTTTATGTTATTATATGTATTTATATTGAAATGAGTTCGGCAACGCTTAAGATTTTATATATGGTAATGTGAGTTGTTAATGCAAAATGTTAAATCCAATACGGCATAGCTGCTTGTCTGTGCTTGATGTGCATCTTAATTGAGTGCAAATTGCGTCTCTTTGCGGTCGGAGATGTCAATTTAAATGGTATTTAATATTAAATAGACATATTTATATGTAAATGCGGCTAAAGCCAGCTCGCAAAGAGTTCAAATTGAGTAAGTACGAGGTGACAAGCGTTTGGTTTGTCGTTATTAAAAAAACACACACATACATATATATATATATATATATTTATATATCTATATATAATATATGTATGTATGTATATAGAGAGACACAATTGAAGCCAACGAGCCGCTGGCTGTGTTTGGTTTGGCTGCCAAGATATCAAACGATGTGGGGGCATAACAAAAATGCCAGTTCGGGGCATTATTTGTCGGAGTCGGAAGTCGGAAGTGGAATTGAAATTGGAGTCAACTGGCAAACACACTCACGTTCTCCAACGCATATACCCCGCATATATGTACGTGTGTGTATATCATGGATCTATGCATGCGACAGTCTGTCCGTCTGTCACTCAGTCACTCAGCTCGCGACAGAATGGAACAAAATGAAGATGGAAATGCGAAAATGGGAATGAGCCTGAGTTGCCTGAGTTGTAGACGATTTCAACGATATTCGCCATTACAAATTCAATTACATGCTTAGCTACACTTTAGAGAAATTGAATTTTTATGTGCATTTATATTTAGTATATTTTTGCAACACACGCCTTCCACTTACCCTTTACGAATAACTGTTTGCCGCACACCGCACACCGCACACCTCCCCCCTCCGCCCACCGCTCCTATCCCATCACACACACACACACACATATGTATATATGCACACGTTGCCCGTCACTTAACCCCTTAGCAGCACACGTACTTCAAGCTCACATTTTGGCTGGCAATTTTAGTATTTTTTGGGGGGCTGTCAGCCATTCTCATAGTCGCAACGCCAGGCGACAGCATAATCTACAGCAGCTAAGGAGTCGAAGCACCGGCTGGAACTGCAATTGCAACTCCAACTGCAACTGGAACAGTTGACTGGCAATTGAGCTGGCCGAAGGCTAAACGAGCTGCCTGCCTAACCGCCTGGCTGCCTGGCTGGGTGGCTGGGTGGCTGGGTGGCTGGCTGTCAGGCGAGCAGTTGCCATGCATTTGTAGCTGACAATTCAATTCGCAAAGTGTTTTTTGGTCGGGGCCATCTTAATTATGGGCAACCACAGCGCATGCAGCTTTAAGTATCAACGCAAACAGAGTGACACCAAGGCGCACGTTGTTGCAGCAACTGCAACATGTGTGTCTGCCACAGCCAGCCAGCCAGCCAGTCAGCCAAACAGCCAGGTGGCAAAGGCAAGTGTTCTTGCTGCTGTCTCTTGACAAACTAAATTAGATTTCGGTTTTGTATATGTCAGCGAGAGCATGTCAGACATTGCCATTAACGTAACGCTCGAAAATAAAAGTAAAAAAACCTTTGCACAAGCAGCAACGCCTTCCCACACCCCCCTCCGACCACTGCCCCCCTTGAAGTCAACTGGATGCCTGCCTTTGGGCTTTCCTTTGCGATTTAAGGAGCTCAGCTTAAGCCTTATTGCACGCAATTGTCTCAGTGCGTCTTTAATTTAAAGACGAAAGCCTGCAAGTTGAAGCAAGCGCGATTGCATTTGCTGCATGCAGCTTCTGACTTGACCTTTCACCCAAACCATCTCCACTCTGCTTCCTCTGCGAAGCGCAACAATGCCCCAAAATTATTGCCAGCTCTGGCAGCCTTAATTAATTCTCCACTGAGAAGCATTCCGAAAGCAGTGAGACACGCAAATATCCTAGATATATGCCTGCATGGGACATGCTTTACGCGCAGATACCCTAAAATATCCATATCTATATCTATATCTATATCTATATCTATATCTATATCTATGTCTATATCTATATCTATATCTATATCTATATCTATATCTATATCTATATCTATATCTATATCTATATCTATATCTATATCTATATCTATATCTATATCTATATCTATATCTATATCTATATCTATATCTATATCTATATCTATATCTATATCTATATCTATATCTATATCTATATCTATATCTATATCTATATCTATATCTATATCTATATCTATATCTATATCTATATCTATATCTATATCTATATCTATATCTATATCTATATCTATATCTATATCTATATCTATATCTATATCTATATCTATATCTATATCTATATCTATATCTATATCTATATCTATATCTATATCTATATCTATATCTATATCTATATCTATATCTATATCTATATCTATATCTATATCTATATCTATATCTATATCTATATCTATATCTATATCTATATCTATATCTATATCTATATCTATATCTATATCTATATCTATATCTATATCTATATCTATATCTATATCTATATCTATATCTATATCCATATCTATATCTATATCTATATCTATATCTATATCTATATCTATATCTATATCTATATCTATATCTATATCTATATCTATATCTATATCTATATCTATATCTATATCTATATCTATACCTAACTGATATACCCCCATCATGGAGAAGGGTATACCTTACGTAGTATATGGTGCATAATAATTTGCGCTCTTTTCTCACCACGCACTCATTGTTCCTCTCCCAACTCTTTCTCTCTCTCTCTCTCTATGACTCTCTATCTGTCGCTCTCTCCTTCTCCTTGTATCATGTCCATTTGAAATTCCGAGTATTGTTTGCGTATCCGTTCGTCCCTCAGCGCCGTTTCAATTTGTAGCAGTTACTTTAAACAATTACCGAAACACACGAACGGCTGCTGCAGTTGTTGCACCAGCCACGCCTACCAGCCCCACTGCCTGCCCGATTGTCCATAAGCCGTCTTCTGCCTTTGAATTTTATGTGTGTGTGTTTTTTTTCGTACATTTTCATTTACTTTTTCACATGGTTTTCTTTTTTTTTCCTCTCTTCTTCAAATAAAATTTAATAATATGTGAGTGTGTCTGTGTGTGTGTGCGTGTTGCTTGTGTGTTAATCTGTATAATTTATGCGACAATTGATGCACAAATGAATTTGCTGGTCAAAAAGAATGAAAGATGCGCAATGCATCGCCTTCATCTGCCCCTCTCTGCCTCTCCCTTTGCCTTTCTGCCTCACCGTCGCCTACGGCCTACAGCTGTGTGTTGCGGGCACCGCTTGCCCATACCCGCCCATCGCACAGCATCATCGTCTGTCTGAGCCTCCATTTTAGGCACCTCCTCGCCTCCCGCCTCGCGCCTCACGCCTCCTGCCCGGCGCCTGGTGCTCCCCTTGGCCTTCGCTGTGGCATACAAATTGCACTCATTTTAGTTTCTCACGTTTGTTGCATGTTGTACATGACTGCAACGCGCGCACACACACACACACACACACACACACACACACACACACACGCACACACACACACTGTCTCTATGTTTGGTATAGGCCTCGGCCTCTGCCTTAGCTTCTCTAGTTTTTTGGCTAGCTTCCCTTGTCTTCCCTTCCCCTTCAGTGCCCTACGCCAATGCTTTAGCTCTCCCCTTCTTCTCTACTTCTTTCTCTCTTCTCGCCTCTCTCGGTCCCGCTCACTGTCGCTGTGCCCTGCACTGGCATGCGACAAACGGAAATGTTGCTTTTATGCTTTAAATATGGCAACTTTGTGGTGTCGTCACACACACACACACATACACACTCACAGACAGTCGCTTGCTGGCTCAATTGCAGCAAAGCCTTTTGACTGTAGGCAAAATCTTATGTTTTTATAAGAGATTTCAAACTTGGCAATTTGTTCATGGATATTTTTTTATTTACTGTTAATTTTGACAGTTATGTTGACAGCTGATTGGAGCTCAGAGCAAACGAGTCGTAACTAAAAGCGTTAAAAAATATCGCCAACAACTGTTATTTACAGTCATCACATTAGAGCTGTAGTTGACCTGGCTAAGAGCTGTTAGCCTTAGCAGTGATTGAAAAAATGTATTCTTAATAATAGAATTTTTATTTATAATTTAATGAATAACTGTTATGCTAACACTCAGTGAATTTTTCAGAAGTTATGCTATAAACAATTTAGCAGCTATTGACTTAGCAGATTGAGAAGTATTTTTAACAGTTACTATGTTAATATGTTACAGCTGTTAAGTGACCAACAAACAGAGAGAGAGAGAAAGAGATGGAGAGAGAGAGAGAGAGCGGGTAGAGAAAATAGGTAGAGAGAGAGCTGGGCGAGAGAGATAGGGAGAGTCAGAAAGAGGGAGCAAGAGTGGGAGAAAGGTATCTAGAGCGAGAGTGAAAACGAGACTTAAATATGGTAAGAAGGGGACAGCAAGATAAGTCGTGAGAGAAAGAGAGATCAAGATAGAGCAAGCAAGAGAGAAAAATATGTATAGAGAGAGAAAGAGAGCAATAAGTCTAAGACTTCAACAGCTGTGTTAGACTTATACAACTTAAATATGTTAGTCTAACAGCTACTTAACAGTCTGTTAACATTGCTAAGCTTTGTACTTTGTAGCAGAAAATTATTGGCTTTGCGCCACTGTGCCGTGTCAATTGCACATTCGCTGATTCTGTTGCTTCTAACTGTCTGGCTCGTTGTCTCTCTGTGTGTGCATGTATGTGCATGTGTGTGCGCGTGTGTGTATGGGTGTGTGTATATTTGAGCGATCGACCATGAAGCCTTCATTATTGCATTTCAATTTCATGATTTTGCGGTTCTTTATGCCTGCTCCTTCACATTCACATTCGCATTCCCATTCGAAGCGAGGAAACGGCATGCGGCAAGCAGCAAGCGGCATGCGGCATGCGGCATGCGGCTGCTGCAGCAGCTGCTGCTGCTGATGCTGGCGTTGGTCATGCTGCCCGGCTGCCCGGCTGCCCGGCTGCCATGGCTGGCATGTGTTTTGGCCAGGCCCAAACTGTTGTCGACACTTTCACAACATCAGCGCGCAGAGAGCCAGCCGAGTCCACGGAGCCCATCAGCCAAGCGTGTGAAATGGCAGAAAGAGTGAAGCAGGCAAAGTTTTAGTCGAAGCCACTGCTGCCAGCAGCTGACTCTCTCGCTCACTCACTCATAGCCCGAGTCTGTGTGTGTGTCCATTCAAATTTGCAATATTTTGTGCATGTGTGTGTGTGTGTGTGTGTGTATGGTCGTTATCACGCATTTCCTGCCATTTGCATCAGCATATCGACACATCGAACAGAGTGAGTCTCGCACTCGAAAATCGACTTCAATTGCTGCTTCGAGCAGCAGTTGCAGTTGCTCTCGGTGTGCGTGTGAAGCCGATTGGGGCTTTCTGGTTTCCTTTTGGCTAAAGCAACCGACTTGACCAATTTGCCAGTTTTGCGGTCATATCGGATGTTGAGCGAATTATGGGGCCAAGCAACAGCTCGTGAATGTGTCAGGCAAAGCCAAAGCCAAAGCCAAAGCCGAAGCCAAATGCCATCAAATGATCTTTCGCAAAAAAGATATGTGTGTGCGTGTGCTGTGTGTGTGTGTGTAAGGATAAGGGCTAACAGGTGCTTGGAGCAACTCCTGCAAATGGTTTACTTCACAATTCTCCCTTTTTAGATATAACTGAGGCGACTCAACGTTAAATTCTCAATTGAAAGCACTTCAAGCAGTTGAAGCAACAGCTAAGCTGCTGCCTTTGCTACGCTTAACGCTTTCTCAATGGCCAACTTGATTGCCGCAACTAAGCCAGCCCACAGGGCAGGCTACTTAAGGCTGTTGATGCTTGATGCGCCGGCGAGAGTTAAATTTGTGACATTGCCTGACGAACCAAGTGCGTTACTGCTTCCGATAATTATAGCCAAGCAGTTGTCGTAGTTATCGATAACATCGAGGCGTAGCAATATACCAATAAAAGGCTGTGACAGCTCACTACGAGTCAGCTTAAGGCAGCTCAGTTATTGATAAATAAAGTAAATTAGGCCATGAAGTGAAAACTTTTTCAGGTGCGGATATTGATTTGTAAAGCAGCGAACTATATATTCTATTTAGCAATTAGTTTTGAGCAACTTGATTCGGCTGTAGCATATGAGATGCATTATTTCGAACGATACTGAATCGAGCTATCCACAACTAGAATTCAGCTGTGAACAAGAGACTATTTGAATAAAAGATATGTCGAAAAATAGTCTTAGCCTTTAACATTGATGATGATATTTTCTATATCATTTGAGCAATAGTCCCAAATTTTTCTCCTACAATATTGCTATTAAAAGTCTTCTTCAAGTAAAGCAAAGTTTGGATCTTCATCAATTCAGCGAATATTATAAAAAAAAATTTAAAAAAATTGTAAAAAAAGAATTTGGATTGGGACTCGCATCCGAATTCACATGCAAATATCGCCCTTAAATTGGCCCAGAAATTAGTAAACATTGAAAAGCTATTATTTATTAGGAAATTACGAGGTGAACATTATTGGTATCAATGGGCAGAGCAGAGATAGTTAATTCACACAGACAAACATATGTAGCTCACACGACTTGTCTTAGATCCAGGAAGCAACTACTGTTAGAATAAGATATAAAAATATAAAATAAGTAAATAAATAAATAAATATATATATATATGTATATATAGCAAATGAAAAAAACTATTTCACCATTAAAATTCTATTAAAAGATGTCCATTTATCTATCTACCTTTATGCCCCTGTATCTATGCAAATCGTCAGAGTAATTTTAAACAGCTTGGAGGGTCAGATTAAGCTACATTTTTCTGTTGTTTTCTGCTGCAAATATCGACATAAATAAAATTAGATAAAAGTCATATCTGACGATACAATATTTATGCTTCAAGAGGTCATATATCAAAGGCTCATTTGTCGTCTTGTCTTACATTTTAAGCTGTGCTCGGGGCACGTTTTATAGGTAAGAGATTGGTTTGATGGCTAAAGAAAAACAGCAAAAAATGAAGAAGAAGAGCGGTAGAGGGCTAGAGAGAAAAAGAGAAAGAGAGAGTAAGAAGAGTACCTACAATTAACATTAATGGACGTAAAAGAAATAAATAAAATAAAATAAAACTTGAGCACTTTTGCTAAGCCTGGCGGTCTGAATGGAACCATAGCCATGCTGCAACTGATTGATTCAGACATTCACAGGTGACAACCAGCAGCTCACGAGCTGCGTAAATCAGGCGGTATCAAACTCAGCACCATTATGCCACCTGCACAGGTGTGATAAATTTTTAAAAATAATTGCCAAATTCACAGTTGCCTGCCAAGGGCATGTGTCTATCATAAATACCCGCTTATAGTATTAAAAACTTATTGATTTCAATTTAAAGTAATTGCAATGAGAGCGGAGATTCCTTTATATAAATTGCAATTAACAGAGAATTGAGTCGAGCCCAATGAATTGTCAGCTCGAAACGATTTTTGTATTATTCTAATTAATATTTTAATGCTTCAGCCGCACATTAACTGTCCTCGTTAACATATACATAAATATATATATATATATATATATATATATATATATATATATATATATATATATATATATATATATATAACATAAATATGCATAGATGAATATATATATATATATATATTTTTTTTTTGTATTTTTTTGTATAATTGCCATGCTTTGATCTGCAAAAAATTGACAGAACTGAAAACGAGGCTTAAAGCATGCAGCGTGAGATAAGTTAAGCTGGCTTAGACAGGTTTATTGGTTCGATAGCAGCAAAAGAAGGAGAAGCAGTGATAATATAGCGGCGGAGTCAGAAAAGGAGAGAGAGAGAGAGAGAAAGGTAGGTGTAATTAACAATAGCTTAAAGAAATTGTTTTGCAAAGAAACTGAGAAATTTAATCATGCAAACACACATAAAGCGGGTATGTGTGTGTGTAAAGGAATTCAACTAAATAAATGTTGCATATGCTAAAGCCACTAAATGAAATCAAAATAAAAACTCATTTATCAGCACACACACACAGACAGACACTAGAGAATTGGCATCGATATGCGAAATGGACAAATCCGTGTGCCGGCCAAGGGAAAAGGTCACAAAAGCAGGTTAAGCTGCTTTTTAAATAATACGCACACACATTAATACACACACGCATACCCACACACATACACACACAGATAGTAATGCCTAGCACACGCACACGCATGCATGCATCAAACATTGCTCAGCCGCTTGCACGTGCTGTCGCTGTCGCAGCCGAGCAACGACTGAGCCGCAGCCGAGCCGCCGTCTCAAAGCCGAGCCGACGTCGAGCGCTAACGAAAGGCAAAGCGAATCGTGGCTCGTGGCACGACGAACAAAAGCGACAGCGAAACGAATGCGAGCCGAGCGTCGAAGCCGCTCGGCTGTTCGGCTGTAACAACTTCGGCTGCTGCTGCTGTGTCCGCCTGTGTCTGACTGTGTGTGTGTGTGTCGGCAACATCGTAGCGTAATCCGTTCGCTTGGATTTTTTGAATTAGTTGCGTGTGGTAGCTTGTTGACAACAGAACCGGGCACCGGATGCGGATGCCAAAAAAGAGAACTCTCTAAAAAGAAACACGTGCGTGGCCAGACAAAACAGCAGCAATAGCAACAGCAGCAATAGCAGCGGCAGCAATTATCACGGCAGCAATAGCAATTATAACTGCAGCAGCAGCAGCAACAATATATTAATTGCCAATGTAGTGCGCCTCAGCAATAGTTGCAACAGCAACCGAAACAATGCATATATTAAATATAGTGAGCTCTAGCAATAGTTGCTGCTGTGATTGCAATATATTGCAGCTATCGGCAGCAACTGTTGTTGTGCTGGCAAAATTGACAGTTGCAGGCGTCGTGGCTCATTGCTAACTGAGCTGTCAGCAATAGTTGCCGCTATTTACTGTTGCTGCTGTTGTGCTTAACACCTGCTTAGACATATTTAAATATTTTTTTTTGTTGTTTGTTTGTTTGTTGTGCCACGTGGCACGTGAGTGTGCATCTCTGTGTGTGTGTCTGTATTTGTTTGTTTGTTTGTTTGACTGTTTTTTTGCCAGCTGATTGGGCACTTTGTGGCTGGTGATGCTGCTGCAGCAGCTGGTTGCGGCGGCAACAGTTGCTGCTGCAGTGCGGCATGGCTTTTTTTGCGGTTGCCGTCGGGCTCAACGTTTAGCTAGTTTTGCGGTGCGCTTTTGCTGCGGTTGCCAAAGCACAAACAACAACAACAACAACTACGAAGTGCAATCAAATAAACATCAAATTATTAAACACAAGAATCTTTTTTTTTATTTTTGTTTTTGCTCTTGACAGCAATTAGCAGCAGCAGCAGCAGCAGCGGCAGCGAGCAACTAATTGCAACTAATTAAAAGTTTCTGATAATAATACATACATATCCGAATGAAAATGAAAATGTTAATGCAAGTGTAAACAGAAAGAGAAAGAAAAACGAAAGAAAGTGTTTGCTGGGCAGTGTGAAAGTCGTGCTGCAACAACCAGTTGCAGCTGGAGCCAGACCGATGCATGTGGCGCACAGGTAAGTGCCGCGCAATGCCGCTTAACAACGTGACCTAAGTGGCCAGCAAGTGGCATGCAACACGGCGTTCTCAAGGGCCGCATCCAAGTTGCCACACTTCAAAATTCGAAATAGAAAAAAAAAAATAAATAAATAAATAAGACAGAAGCTCCACTCGAAGCTCAACTTGCAACTTGACTCGACTCAGTGCGGAGACTACTTCAAGTCGAGCTGCAAGTGCTCTGCAGTTGTTCTGCTTCAGTGTGCCTTCCGCTCTCCTCTGGCTCGTCTATTTGAATTGTTGACATATTTTTGACAAAATGCATAAGAAATGTATAAATATTTTGTTACCTTTCAATCGAAATTTAAATAGTACGTATACGACCCGAATTCGACTCGACTCGACTTTGACTCGCCTTTACTGCTGCAGAGTCTTGCTTTTCGCTTTTTACTAAGGCTAATGCAAAGCTGCCTCTGATTTATTATTTGTTAACTTTGATTTACTGCAAATATTTAACTAGACGAATTCATTTTAGACTTTAATCTGCATAACGGCTTTCAGCTTAGTTATGAGAGCATAAATCAAATATCATGCATACGAAATAAATATAATAAGTATTTGTATAAATTTTATTATTTTTTATTTTTTTCCTTATTTTATAGATAAATTAAATTTTCTTAAAAACTATTACGTATTCGCAATTTATTCTAATAAATATAAATTTTTAATTAAATTCGTATTTATTTATTGTCCATTGTAATTTAAATGCTTTGTCTTGTTTATTAGTTATTTTTATATGTATTGAAATATTTTTCAAATATTACGTATGCGTCAATTATTGATTTAGGCAAAGTATCTGTGTCATAGCTGAGGCATATATATATTTTATTTAAATTATTTTGAGCACATTTTATGCTGTGTGTGGCTGAAGTTGCTGTAAGTAGAGCAAGGGAATATAAAATATTACGTATACGTAAATTTGACAAGTTTCAAATAAATATGTAAATATTACGTATACACCATTTAATATATATATACATATATATATAAAAATGTATATATTTATGTATGCTCTTTATGGCTTCTTTAAATTATATTCGATTAGGTTTTTTTATTAGCAAAATTTCTATCTTAATCAGGCTCATATTACATATTACGCATACGTAAAACAAATACTAAACACGCATAAGCTTCATCTAATTTGCATTATAATCGAAATGTTAAGCCAAAGCAGCTTTAAGAAATTGTTTTCAAATTATTGAAGGTATTACAATATATATTACGTATACGTAATATTACTATTAATATATTGTAAATTACGTAGACGTAATATATTGCATCGCTCACATTGTGACATCGAATATAATCAATACGAATTGTAATTAAAGTGCTAAGAGTCCTTTGTGCTACTTTGATGGAGAATGTCGAATATTACGTATACGTAATATTCAAATTATTAATTGCATTTCTGTGATGCGAAGGAGAGATGCAAACAAGCTCCAGACACTATAGGCTCCACTTTATTTTGCTACTAAGTCCACAAAGTTTGTGCTAAAAGCGAGCAAGCGACTAGACAGTTTGATGAGCTGCTGAGACACAGCAGCTGCACAATGGAAGCGGCAAAATAAATTTGAACTTCGAGCAGCGACTCAGCATGATCGAAAGCAATGCGTTGTTAAAGCGAATGAAATATGTAAGGCATAGAGAGGGAGAGTGAGAGAGAAAAAGGTAGGGAGACAAAGTAAGAGAGAGAGAGAGAGAATATTCCTTAAACTGTTCTCAAATCTAAGTGAAGAGTCTAAGTCTACTCAAGACTTTCTTTCCGATTTGTGTGACAATAAAATAATAAATACAAAAATTTTGGCTATTTTTTTTGCTAAATATTTAGCGAACAATATCTAAAATATTACGTATATGTGAAATGATAATCTCAGACAAAATTATTTCAAGCCTTAGGCCAAAAATCCAAAAAATTAACTAATGCAATTGCGACAACTTTGAATTGGGGCAAGAAGTGTTGAGTAAATGGCGTATGGAGCGTAGACGGAGTGCGAATAGAACAGACAGATTTTGAACAGACAGAGAGATAGAAGAACGGACTAAAGGATGCGCGGAAAATGCCACGATCGCTGAGGTAGGAACAGAAATCTACGTATTGGTTGGATGAACAGCAAATAGACGAACGGACATGCATTACGTATGAGTGGATGAAATGTCATGCGAATGGATGACAAAATGAATAGACACAAGGCTAAAGGATACTTTTTCCACAAGCTTCAATATGTCAATAAAAATATCTTCAATTTATATTAATGTTTAATAATTTCAACGGTCTTGAAATATTTGTTTCTCTCTTTTAACTAGAGATAAAACTGCTCTGGCTTAACTTTTGATCCCTTTTCTTTCCTCTTTGAGAACCGAATTTGAGTTTGAATGTAGAATTTGAGTCACGAATATAATCAATGGGCCCAGATGAATAAAAACCTAATCCTATACATAACAATTGCTATTTGGTATATATTTTCCAACTATAACATAAAACTGAAAACAAAATGTTTGTTTTTTATTCTCATTGATTTCATTTATCCGCATTGCATTCAAGCTTCGGTTCGATTGCCACTCCCGAAAGTTGCTGTGATTCGTTACCATTTTCCTTGAGTGAGTGCTTGAGATCGAGTTGCTGCCGCTGCTGTTGCTCCAGATCGTCTAGATCGTCATCATCCTCGCTGCACATGAGCAGCGCGTAGTTGTGCTGTGCATCTGCATTGCTACTCATTTCCTCTTCCTCCTCCTCCTCGTCTTCCTCGTCGTCGTCCTGCTCCACCCAACCGTCTTGGCCACTTTCCGTCGCATCCTTGTCGCTTTCCGTGTCCGAATCGCGCTCGCAGCAGAGCATCTCGTGCGCGAGCAGCGCGCAGCTCTCCTGCTCGCTGTCCACATCCGAGTCGCCATTGAGTGGGCTATACTCGAACTCGAGTCGCTGTTGTTTCTGACTCTGCTGCTCCAGTTGCTCGAAGCTGGCAACTTTGCGACAAGCATCCGAATCGCTATAGACTAAAGAAAGTGAGAGAGAGAGAGAGAGAGAGGGCAGAGAATTGAGCTCAGTTTTGATCAGTCTTTAGATCATACCCACTTTCGCTGCCGTCGCTGTCGCTGCTCAGCTCGCTGCTGTTGGCACGCGCCAGCTTCTCCGCGTCCTCCTCGGTCTGCGGCTCCTCCTCCTCATCCTCCTCGTCACTTTGCATAGTGGGCAACGGCATCTGCTTGGCCTTGTCCAGTGCCATCTTTCGATTTGTGAAGTCTGTTTGTTCGATCGAGTCTCGGACCCTACGAAATTTGAAATATTTGTCTATGCATCCTACGTGCGGCACGTCTCACGTCTCACGCCTCACATTTTCCCCATTTCCCTAGGCGAATTAAATTTTATAGCAACTGCATTCGCTTTCGCAGTCTCAGTCGCAGTCGCAGTCGCAGTCGCATTCGCATTCGCATTGCGCCTTTAAGAGGCGTCACCAGACGTTGGCCAAAACATGCCAATTGGCAGCTAGCACGACCGAAAGACCACAGCACGGCAACAAAAGTAACTACAGCCGCGCCCCCAACTCCCCGCTTTGCCCCTCCTAGCGCTGCACCTTTCGGGGCACACACACACACACACACACTCGCATACCCAGCAGGCAGAGCTACATTTGGTGTAGCGAGTAAATTTCTTTAGCTCTGCGAAATGCAACAAATAAAACAAGTTTTCTGCGAGCTGTGGCCAAAAATGTTGCCAGACTGTCAGATACCCTGCAGATGTAGAGCGAAATGGCTTTACATAAAGACTATACTACACATTATAGTAATATCTATTATACCTATCTTACCTTACCTTACCTAATAATAATTATGATAAGCTAATATATTTTCCTCATATTTTCCACCTGGCTATACCCTGTAATAAATGTGTACGTTATAAAACAAGTATTAATATTTTAAAGGCGACTTATCTATACCCCGTCATAAAATTTCTAACTTTCGTGCTCATGTTATATGTTTATAGACCACGATATAATACCCTGTAACAAAGCAAAAATATTCTCAAAATCTGCTAAAGGCTTAAACATACGTTTTCATAAAAGAATACCCTGTAATATATTTGTGAACCAAAAACAAAAAAAAAATTTGTAGTAAATAATATAATTTATGACTGAAATATACCCTGTAAAATACTAATATTTATTTGCTTAGAATGCGCCTTAATTAGCTTTTGAATAGGCACAGCCAATTCTAGCCAGCACATAGCAATACAGGGTCAATCAATCTAGGGCCATGATTAATATGTAAAAAGTGTTTTATTTTCTGAAAATTGGTAATTATTTTAGTTTCGAGCTACCCTTTTGCATATCGCATTTTACAGGGTATAGGCAAGCGGCTACCGCATCAAGCATTCGACTGCAGCTACCGCTTATCATGGAGCACTGCGTCCACTACTTATCATTCTCATCTGGTCGACTTTTGACCCCGGGGCTGTGTTGCAGCTGCTCCTCTCGCTGTTCGCCCTCCTCTCTCTCGTTTTCTCTCTTGCTGTCTCGCTCCTGCTGTTCGTTGCAACAGAATTTCATTTTCGGCCCGTTTAGCATTTGGCATTTTGGCATTCTTTATGCTGTCGCAATCCTTCCGCTTTTGCTTCCAGCTAACAGCTTCTGCTTCATCCTTTCTTTTTGTCGGTTGCAGTTGGGTTTTGCCATTGTCACCCACACATATGCACACACACACAAACATACACATGCACATGCACACACTCATACACACGTTGCTTGTATAATAAACCCTATTTTACTTCAGTCTGCACTCTGCACCAGTCTCTCTCACTCCCTCTTGCAGTCTCTGCATTGCCCACTTTCTGTGACCTTCTTCTCCTACCATCTCTCTCTCTCTCTCTCTCTATCTCTCTTCTCTAATTATACACCAAATTTACTACAAACGAGCAATAAAAATCATTCAAGCAAAATCTCTGCGCTAACCACGTAGCCAGACCCCATTTCCACTTATAGCCAACTCTCTTTCCCTCCTCTCTGTCTCTCTCTCTCTCTCTCACCCACCATTCTTAACCCCTTTTTCGCTCACTTGGCATGCAAATGCTTTTTTTCTCACGCACACACACACACACAGAGAAAACATTAACAACAATGACAATAAATGAAGAACATTAACGCTAAGCGTTTCCCTTCCTTCGGCTCTCGGGTTCTCTCGTCTTTGCAAAAATTGCGGCTCAGCCTTTAATCAAGTGCCACGCCCAATGACGCGCAGCCCGGGATGTCTCGCTGCGTGTGACAGAGCGTTCGCCATTCAATGAAATAACATTTAAACAATTAAACACTTTGTGCACTGAGCGAAAATGGGGCCATAAAATGTGATTGCAAATGTGGAGCAAGCGGAGCATCTGCCATTGCCATCAACTGAGGCGCTAAGCCCCAAGTAGCTCTCATGCCAATCAGATACTCCGCCACTCCAAGCCTTCCCTCCCGCCAACTAACTATATCAATTTTTATTAACTCTAAGCGAGTAGCTTATTTCTCTCAGTGCAGCGAACGTAAACTAATGTCTAAGCTGCCGTTGATGCCACTATGAATAATGTTGGGAGCTGCCATTGTGATTGGCTGGTGATGGAGTGGGAGCCGGCGTGAGAAAGTGAGAAGCAAGCGATTTTTTAAGATATCTTAGCGTGCTGAGATATGATTTGATATGATATGATATGATATGATATGATATGATATGATATATGATATGATATGATATGGTATGATATAAATATATGGGAGGTATAGGAAAAGTGAGCGAAAGTAAAAGATAATAAGAAAGAATGAGAGGCATAGAAGAAAAGAGAACGATAAATTAAGTGAGTGAGACAATCAAAGAAGAGAATGAAAATAAATGAGAGAGAGAGAGAAAGAGAGAGAAATAGATAAGCAAGAGCTAGTGGCAGATACTCAGAAAAAGTAGGACAGACAGAAAGAAGATATTGAGAGGAATAGCGAGAGGGGAAACAGAGAGAGAAAAAGAGAGAGAGACAGAGGGAGAGAGAGAAAGAGGGAGAGAAAGAAAGATAGAGAGCGAGAGGGCAATAAAGAATGTATTTGGAAAAAAATTACGTTAAAAAGAAGTGAAGATACGAAAGATTGTTAAAGAGGTAAAAATAGGTAAACGTAAATAGATAGATAGTGACTAAATGACAGATATAGAGACAGAGAGAGAGAAAGAGAAAGAGAGAGAGAAAGATAAAGAGAGAGAGAGAGAGAGGGAGAGACAAAGAGAAAGACAGAGAGCTTACACTTAGCAAATGAGATCTTGTTAGGCATCCTCGCAGCTCCAGCTCCAGTTTCAGCCTTACTTCATAGTGTGTAATACTCATACGAAAATATAAATATATTTAGCCAGCTATTTCAATGTTTGAGGACAAATATATAGCGACCTCTGCCAGTTTGCGACTCTCCTAGTCTTTCATCCGCCCACGCGCTCCCTTTGTCTGTCTGTCTCTACACAGAGAAAAGAATTTAATTTGAGTTTTTAGCTGTGGTCCGGCATTTGGGTTTTCATTTCGCTAATAAATATATGAGTATTATTATGAAGCCATTTCCGCCACTTCCTAACAGCGCACATTATCTACCCACACACACACGCCCTCTTTCTCGCTGTCTCTCTCTCCCTCTCTCTCTCCCTCTCTGTCTGTCTGTCTGTCATTCGCGCTCGCCCTGCGTCCTTTCGTGCCACGTAAAAATGTAAAAATATCATTTTAATGAATTTGTTTAGCTGGGCAAAAGTCAATGTTGTGCACGTCGCAACCCTTTGCTATTCCGACTATATTATTTGATGTTTTACTGTCTATCCTTTGTCTGCCCATTGTCCCCACGCTGCTTTCTGCACTCCCTCCCCTCGCCCTGTCGCCACTGACCGCGCAGCTTTTCATTTCGTCTGTCCCGCCGTGCGGAGTTCACTTCACTTAAACTGCCGCTGCGAGTGGCGCAAATTTTACGCGACATAATCGTAATATGATTATCGTGCCACATAATCTCCCACTTGCATTGCTCCAGCACACACACACACACAGGCACACACAAAAGCGGAGTTGCTCCACATCTAATGCCTGTTGCCTGCCTTAACCCAGCAGCTCTGCCGCTTGCTTAGCTCTGTGTGTGTTAAATAATTTCCTTCCGTTTCCGCCGCTTGACAGTTGACAAGCAGCCGTCCTATCCCCCACTCCATCTCGCTTTTCCTAGTCATATATCCGTTTCCGCTGGAGCCAAATGACACCGCAGAAAATGTGTTCCCCAAATCTCATATCATCATTTACGCAGTCATTTTTAGGCAGCTGCCCAGGCTCCGCCCCCAGCCTTCAGCTACCCCCAGTCCCAGCCCCATTCAAAGTCAGCTCGTGCCAGCTCCACTCCGGGCCGCAATTGACATCATAAACAAAGCTTCCACAGCTTGCAACTCATGCGAGTCACACAACTTGCAACAACAACGACAGCAGCGCGTGTGGCACGTAGCCTGCCCGTCCATAGCTGTTTGCTCTCGTTGCCTCGCTGCCTCGCTGACTCGATGACTCGCTGCCTCTTAGACTCTGCCCGCTGCCCTTTTTGCTTTTCGCTCGGCGAGTGTCCTTATTTTAATCTCGACACAAGTTAACGGCATTGTTGGCAGCGCCGTGAGCTCTGCTTTCTGCACATCAACATATAATGTGCTGTCCCAATTCCCCCCTGCCCGCAACCACAAGCCGCACCCCTTGGCCCCGACCGCCTCAGTTTACAGTCTCTCTCTCTCTCTCTCCCTCTCCCCCTATTTTCATTCATCTAGCATCTATGTCTCTATTGCAGATTTCAACTGCTGCGTCCTCAGCCTCTGCTGTGCTGCCTGCTGCTCGCCTCTTCATCATTAGCAGTTAGCAGTCGCTGTCGCTGTCTCAGTCGACGTCGCCGTCGCCGTCGCCGTTGTCTGTTGTCTGTCAGTTCAGTGTTCATAATGTTATGATGGCTAAAAGCTAATTGCGTTTGTCTGTCTCTCGCTCAATGTGCTTTCTCTCTCTCTATCTCGCTTACTCCCGCTCAGTCCTTGGCTCGGGCTGTGCGCGTCTGCCGCGTATCATTGTCAGTGGGCGGTGGGGGGCGTGGCTGGGCGCATTAAGTGTCACTGAGTGCGTGATCCTTGTAAGCCGTCTAGTTACACATGTTTTTATAGCCTGTTGTTGTTGTTGCTCTTACGACTGTTGTTGCTGTTTCTGCTTTTGCCGCTCTTCCTTCTTCTGTTACAACATCATCATTTTCTTTGTCTTTTTTTTTTTTTTTTGACATCGTCATCGCATCGCTCCGCTTTCGCTTCCGTTTCCGCTTACTCCCAACTCGCCCACGCCACGTTGCGTTCACCTTGAAACAGTTTTTGTTTTTTTTTTTTGGTTTCTTGTTTTCAAATTTTGTATTTGGCGCTTGCAAATCGAGTTAGCTCAGATTAAAGTAGATTCCTAGATATGTATATATATTAAGCATTTCAACACATACATATGAATATACCACATAATTGATAGATCTAATTGAATTCCCTCTTGGGAGCTGTGAATGCTTCGTCAAGTGCTGAGATAGCTGAATTTTAGAGAGAAAGAGAGTGGAGACAGAAATGAAATATGAGAGACAGATTGAGAGAGGTCGAGATAGAGATACAGTAATAGAAGGAGAAAGAAAAGAGAGAGGAAAAAAACTCTCTAGAAAGTATAAAAGAGAGAGAGAGAGAGCGGAAGAGGGATAGAGAGAGAGAGCGGAAGAGGGATAGAGAGCGAGAGATAGAGAGAGAATTATGAAGAACAAAAATAAGATAAGGAGAGAGAGAGAAAGAGTGTATACAGTCTCTCATTAGGCTAAGAGAGAGGGAAATAGAGTGGAGAGACACATGTGAAGAGAGAGGCAGATTAAATAAATAGAGAGAGGAGAGAGATATATAGAGAAAAGAAGACATAGACAGAGGGGATAGATATATAATATAGAATGTAAGACACGGGGACAAACACAAAGAGAGAAAAGCGGTGAGAGTGCGATAGTGAGAGAAAGAAAGCTTATATGGACATATATCTATGTCTAATGCCTCTTGTAGCGCTCGACTGAAATTGGGAGCAGAAATGGTTTTCCGATTTCCATAAGCAACACATATGCAAGACGCATAAATGTCGCTCGCTTCATGAGCACAGACATTCACTCATGTATTTCTCGAGTTTTATTTCTACGTTTTTGGCGAGAAACTTTTGAATTCAGCCACAAATCGCAATTTGTTGGCAAACTAAGTTTTTGGCTGGCTGCCTGGCTGGCTGGGTGAACTTTTGGCAACATGTTTTCGATGTTATCCAGGTGTTATCCTGCTTATCTGCAATCAGCTAATATAAGTCCTCGTGCGAAGCTCCCCACCTGTTGTCGTCACCCTTATCAATGACAAATCACCAACTGAGCGACTCAACTAGACGCCGAGCTGACAGCGAGAAGTATCATCATTAAGCAGCAAACAAGCTGTCCTCCCCCAGTCTCACTCCACCAGCTTCACTCTCCGCCCGCCCATCCCATCCCATTCCATCCCATTCCACTGCTTCCACTTTGGCCAACAACAACATTTATCAATATCAGCCAGAACAAGAGCAACAAAAACAAGTGCAGCAGCAGTAGCAGCAGCAACTACTTAGCAGAGCAAACAAGACAAGTCGAAGTGTGTGGCGTATGTGTGGTCGAACTAATAATACCCTGTAAAGTACTTGAGCAAACTATCACATTGTGCACGAGCCACATACAGCTGGTGAACTTAGTTTCAGAGGGTCAATCAATCAATCATTCATCTAAGACTTCACTCATTCCCTGCAGCCGCAATCAGTCAATCAGTAATCAATCAATCAGTCAATAAATTATTAATTCCATGAGCTCCAATCAATTAATCACAGATGAATGTAATGTCCTAAGCAAGCAATCAATCAATCAATTCAATCGAATCAAGCTTTCAGTCATCTCACAGTTCAATCCACATCGAAATAAGTCAATCAAGACAATAATCAATCATCAATCATCATCTAACAGCTTACACTATCAGCCTCAACACCAATCAATTAAAACAATCAACCAGCCAATCATTCAATCATCTTACAGCACACTCAATCAACTTCAGCGTCATTCAATCAGTCAATTTTAAAGCAATCATTCAATGTACGAGTAATTCAATTAATTCAATCTTGTTACTCAATCAGTCAACCATTCATTTACATTCAATCAATATCAATCACCTGCATAGTCAATGAGGCAAACAATCAATTAATCAAATGAGATGATATTCAAAAGTTTCAATTTCACATACCACTTACGATAATTATATATACATGTCAGGCATGTCCACTTTGCGCATTGTATGCGGTTACAGGGTATTCAGAACAAGCGATAAAACTGGCGAAGGCGTCGAAAACTTTGGCAAATTAAATCGCAGCATTTCAGCTGCTTGTCTACAAGAGACGCCCAACACCAACAACAACATGAGACACACACACACACATAGCTCACACACACATAAGTGCTGTTTGGCTTTTGGTTTTTAGGTCTAACAATCTCTGAGCCACTCGACCGCTTGGCTCTATACAACTGATGCCGCAGCCAAAAAACCCAACCACGCCGCGCCCGTATCAGGCCGCTGCCTATGACCCAACCAGCCCCCTCCTCCCATGTGTGTGTGTTTAGCTTGTTGCCACAAAATCAAGGCAAATCGTATTAAATAACAGTTAATTACAAATACACACGACCTACGAGTCGAGCCGAAAACGCGGCGTCGACATGAAAGTTGGCCAAATAAATTTTGCTGCCAAGCAGCAGTGGCTGTTGCCACGCCCCCTCTGCCCAGCCACCGACAATCCCAATGCTACTCCCCTCTTTCTCTGCATATGTGTAAGTGTGTGTGTGTGTGTGTGTATGCTTATGAAACTGTTTTTTTGGGCTTATCTCCTATTTGTATCTGTGTGGTTGGCCTGCCTTGTGGCTCTGACTGTTGATTTCTTGAGTTCTTGGCTTATTTTTGCTGCTCATTTTGGGACGTTGTGTGCATGTGCATGTGTGTGTGTGTGTAAGCGCCTTGTTAAGTGCTTGGCGTCGGGCTAAATGGTAGAATTAATTAATGATATGCTCGATTGATTGATCATTGGCAAGCAATTGAACGGATGATTGAATTATGCGTTTGCCCTTCTTATCTCATCATTTATTTTTCTTTGCTTATGGAAACATGTATATATTACACCCACACACACACATACACCCACACCCACAAACGGTCAGGCACACGCAACGCCCTTCGTTCATCTGGGGAAAATCGCCAAATAAGCAACAAACATGGCAAAGCCCTTTGAACTTTGCCCAATAATTCAGGCCGGACAGATTTGGGACATGGCTTATAAAAAGCCATAAACACAATAACCAATGCCCCTGTCCCCGTTCCACACCGTAAAGCCAATGAAACATCGCACACACGCACTCTCGCCATCTCCCTCACTCCCACTCCCACTCCCACTCTCACACTCTCTCGCAGTTCTTTTCACACGCAGCATATGCAAAGCAAAGCAATGGCAAGAAGCTGTCGTGCTTTATGTGCCGTTATACCCTCTTCACACAGCTTTAGCCCCGCCCCCTCGCTGCTTGCTTTGGCGTTCTTCTTTATTCTCTCTTATGCTTGACATGCGACACGCAGCAGCTTCTATTAAGCTACACATAACCCCATCAGCTGCACTGCAAGAAATAGTCGTCCACAAATTAGATATTCAATATTTTAACTATGTTTCAGCTGCTCAAAGATTTATTTTCCTGTGAATTAAATGAATATCAGGGAAGGAGAGCGCTTCAAATTGTACTATTTGAATTGAATCGATGAAATTTCGCACGGTGTAGAAGTGCTGTGCGTCCAGAGCTAGACAAAGGCAGCTTAAAGGCGACTGCACGCACTTGGGAATTGCTGATGATGAGCCAACGACAACAAGGAGAAACGAGTACAAGAACAACGATGATGTCGTTGTTAAAGATAGAGATGGAGCTGAAGCTGGAGCTGGTGCTGGCGCTGGTGCTGGCGCTGGTGCTGGTGCCAGAGATGATGCTTGGCTATGGTGTTGAGGCTGGCGTTACGTTGACGTTGACAGCCACAAATTTGGCAAGCCAAGGCCAGACAGCGAGACGGACAGCTGGACGGACAGACAGACGAACGGATGGAATGGGAGACATAGAGTGATAGACAGCGTCTAAGCCTTGACGTTGGCCAGAATGCTTGTATTGCCGCTGTCTGGGGCCAAGTGTAAATCTGTAGGCCAAAGTTTAACACATGTTTTATGTATTCGGTTTTATGGAACCGTCAACAGGCTGCTGCAGCACACACGCACACATAAACGCACGCACGCACACACACACACACGCAACTCTTAAAGATTTTGACTTTGTGCTAAGTTGCGCATCATATTAACTTTGATAGAGCACAGACGAGAGCAAACTTTTGACAAGACATGAGTATTACAAGTAAAAGCTCACGAGACTAGCATATTTACAGGCGCACAGGTAATTGAAGGCTGGCATATTTGACTTGAGTTGTCTTTTTGATTATCAACGCATCGCATGGCCGAGTGACCAGATGAAATTTGACCTCAACTCTTATCCCGAACGCACGTCAATGCTTATTGCTTTAAGCTCTTGTTGTTTGCCATTGGTTGCTTTTGTTAACAGGACTTCCATAATTTGATTGCTCAAGGCGTCAGCCAGAGAGAGATGAGAAGAGGCTAGCCATGAACTCGATCTGTTACTTAGGCTTGTGTGAGCGAAAAACTATATGCATGTTGAGCAAGCGAACGGCCATCTTTGAAGAGTGTGTGCAAGTGAAGGGGAGGGAGAGCTTTGTGTAGAGTTTTGATCTGCTGCCTCGTATATCATGTTATCCCACTCCCTCAACTGTCGATCTATTTAGATTGAGTGAGAAAAACAAATACCTTTAATGAACTTCAAATACCGACGGCCATCTTTGATATGCATATTAGAGGGCAACACGGCACCTGCCCCTCTGTTTGGCTATCAGTGCATGCCATAGGCCACTGACCAGGTGAATTCCGACTTGCATTCTTATCCCAATGCACATCATCATTGCTCACAATTGTTCTCGTTGTTGTTCTTGTTGTTAACAAGGCTTTCATAATTTGATTAGCGACCCAGGCGTAGGCATTTAACTGAAAAGATAAGCGCACACACACACACACACACATAGATTTATATACACAGAGAAACACACACAACTATACAGACAGACATTTGCAATACTGCTAGCTGGCAAGCAGCCAAAATATTGTGAGCTGCTGGTCCTTTACTCGCCCACAAAGAGCAATTAAATGCATAGCTGGTCGTTGAACAGCTTCAACTGTGATCAACTGCAGCTGCAGCTGCTGATCATTAAAATGGCCAAGAGCCAGCGGGCCAACGGGCCAACGGGTCAGGGCACGTTAATGAAGTGTCGGCCACATTGCTGGTCGCTGTTGCCCGCTTTAAGAGAGCTTTAGCTCGTTTTTCAATTGCAACCACAAAACTTACTTACTTAATGTACCCTCTCTCTCTCTCGCACTCAGTCTCTCTCGCTTTCTCTAATTTAAGCGGGACACTGCCTTCTGCATTGAGTGATGGCCCCACGCTGCCTCTCCCGCCCCCTGCGCCTGTGTGTGCTTTGTGCTTTGTGCGGCTTTCTAAATTATCTTCATGGCAAGCGAGCGCCAGTGGTCAAGCACTTGCCTCTGCCAGCTGCTGCTGCTGCTGCAGCAGGTGCTGCCTGCCAGCTCATATGTGCTGGAGCCCTTAGTTCGCTCGCCAGTTGGCAGCAATTGAATGTGGCCCCGGCGACTAACGACAAACGACACAAACGTCCAAATGTCCCAAGTCCAATCGTCCAATCGTCCGAGTGTGTCCCGTGCCCCGTGTCCTTTGTCTGTCGCAGGTCGTTTGTCGTTTGTCGTTTTGCCAACATCCTGACTGTGAGCTCTCGCTCTCGCTCTGGCACTGGCTCTGGCTCTGCGGTCGTCTTCTCTGTGTGCTGCGTGGCAAAAATAATTCTATTTGCTGGCTTCTTTGCTTATCTATTTAACGATATTTATTTAGCTCGTGAAACGGACATTAACTTATGAGCTCACATATCTTATAGATATCACTTGCTTGCCCGATTACCATCGGCAGCAGCAGCAGCAGCAGCGCATCCTAGTCACACAGAAAGTTGCCAAGTTTCAGTTGAATGCAGCTGCCTCCCCCCAGTCAATTGTCATATGGGTTAAGTTTGCTCAACAGCTTTCAACTTCTACTCTCTGATTGCTGGCATTTGCTATTTTTGTCCACATTGAATGCAGTCCAAGTTTAAGCGCTCTACACCACTCTGGAGCTCCGGCAAATGCATTTTTCATTAAATTTAAAATCGCTTTTTGCTCGATTATTTACTTAAAGGCTTTAAATTCTTAGACTCTCAACTGAGATGCATTTTTGGTTTTTTTTTTTTTTTTCATTAATTCATCTGAGCTACAATTACACAAAGCATTTGCACGTGAGTCTAAACAGAAAACCATAAATGTTACAGCAGTAGAAAAATATGTGCACAAAGTGTGTATCAGTATTTAATTACAGCACAAAGGAAAAATTGTTGTGGAAAATGGAATTTTGTGCCTTTTTGAAATTATTGTTCCGTTGTTGATCATCAATCAGTTAGTCTGTCAACCAATCAACGCAAACACTCGCACTACCAATGGACCTGCAATGCGTTCGAGTGGGATAGCATTCAAGCAAACATTTGGCTCTGATCAACTCTCCACTTACAGTTGCACAAGTGTGCATAAATCTACAAATAGCAAAAGTGTCTCTCGCTGAAGCGAGATGGCAGCATAGAAAAGTGTGCAAAAATAGGTGTGCGTATGGGTGCTAACTATGCGTTAGAGCGAGATCGCAGCAGAGCAAATTAGTTTTGTTTATTTGCATATGAATAACTGTGTGAAAAGTAAAGCAATTAACATCGCTTTGTTGCACTCAATTATCTAACAATCTCGCTCTAACGCAATGTACATGCAGGCCACATAATTGTTGGTTATATAACCCAAAATTGGAATATCTATCCACAATTTGTGATTGATAGAAGGCCATAATAATATTGCATTGTGTTTTGTGGAATGCTGAGCAATGTCTTTGCCATTAAATCTATTTACTAATTGGCTATAATGTTGGCTTAAACGATGACACGGCCAGCATAAATGATGGCCTGCCGAGGGTAGGCGGCAGCGGCAACGGCAGAGGGAATGCTGCACTGGACATGAACGTTGCCAACGTTGTCTGCATCGTAAGCCGTTCTGTTGCTCCAACTGTGTTAATTCAATAAAATGTTGAATAAAATTGATTGATTAGCTGCGCATTCTGTCTTCTTCTGCCAGCCTGTCTCCCTCTCTCACTCTATCGTTGGCATTTGCACTGCCTGCCTTGGTTGCTGTGGCACACATCGCATGCAGTAAGCAACTAGACTGAGTTGGCTCTGGCTGCTGGTGCTGCTGGTGCTGGTGCTGATGCTACTGTTGCTGTTGCTGTTGCTATTCCACTAAGCTGTTTCCTGGTGCCTGCTTTAGTTGCCACATTTGTGATTCCTTTTGCCATCGCAGCTGCTTCTTCTACAGCAGCTGCTTACACAATTGTCTGTGTATTATTTGAGCTTTGTTATTTTGCTTTTATCCCTTTAGATCAGGACGTAATGCGATTGTGTGAGGTAGGACAGGCGTCGAGCGTCGCCACCGTCGCGACCGTCGCGGCCGCCGCGTCGCGCTGCGTCGCTTCGCATCGCGTCCTTAACACACAGATTTTCGTGTGCTCATAGCTTTAGGTCCTGCAAAGGTTTTTCCCAGCGCTGCCAAAATGTCACGCTGTGTGACAAAGATGGCCGCCAGCGTACATACCACGTACTGAAATAAGCGCGTACGCTTTAAAGCTCAACTCGCGCTCTGTCCTGCTTTAAGTGCTGTCAATTCCGACTTACTCTTCCCTCACTCATTTTAATCAGGCATAATTACACTTAATATGAGCAGCCAAACTATATTTCGTCTCTCTTGCTTTGTTCTATTAATTTCCAGTAAAACTCTACACTCCCCCTAATTACGACTGCCGGCACACTTAACGAACGTCCATTGTGTATCATTAGCAGTATTAGCGCCATGTATACGCGTATCAATGTCTCTTTTTCGCTGCATTAAGCGGGCTTAGATCAGCGCTGGAGTCTTACTCTTCACTCTTGTATGTATACAGAGTCATTACACACACATTTCCCCTCTTCACTTCACTCAGCTGCAGCAGATCAAAAGTCTACACTCCTCGTGCGCGTGCCAACTCGCTCACACTCACGCACTATTCTCAAGCAAGATGGCGACTGCTTAAAGTGCCAGCAGATCGACTCGCTGCACACACTGTTCGTCTGCTGCAGTTGTGCTTTAAAATCGCTGACGCACGCCAATGCGTTCGTTATCTCTCACTCACACGCACAGGCACACGCACACTTACGCGTTTCGCCTTGCAGCCATATTTGCTGGCTCTCCAATTATAATGTCACGGATTTATGCCTGTGCATATTTATTGTGTCTGGTTGACCCCAAACAATTTGCCCCTCGCACGAGATGCCGCCTCTCTGTCCACATTTTGGCATTGTGTGTGACATTTTGCTTAGCCCAAGTTACCCAGCATGTTCAATTAAAAGCCAGTACGTAGCTCAGCTCAGCTGGACATCAGGTGCTTGTTTGACTGTTTGCCTGTTTGTCATTTTGGCTGCTTGCATATTTGATTTGTGCATTTAAACATTTCAAACAGGCCCACCTGCCCGCTTGCCATCAGCAGCAGCAGCAGCAGCAGCATCAGCAGCGACGCCTTATCGCAAATTCTCTTTAGAGCAATTTTAGTTATTATATTGCATTGGCTTTGTGTTCCTTGTTGTTGCAGCCAGCTGCAAGCTGACGTCCACCTTGCATTACTTATTTATTATTGAAGATTAACAAGCAGCTATTTTGGACATGGCAGCAGGAGCTGACAGCCTGCCAGCCAGCCAGCCAGCCAGCCAGCCAGAACCAAGTGCTCAGTCTTAAAGCCAAAGCCAAAGCCAACATCAACGTCAGCGGCAATGCGGCCTTTGCCATGCCTTGCCTTGCCTTTCCTCACTTCACCTCGCCTTGCCACGCCTTTCGGTTCAACTTGTGGAGTTTTCGGAGCAGTGGAGCTTAAGAGCTAAGCATTGAGCTTGAAAACGGGCTTTGAGCCACCGCCAGGTGCCAGCTGGTGCCAGGTTGATGCCAACTGTCGATCTAACTTTAACTCCCGCCCCAAATCTCACACATCTAACCTCTGTCTAGAGCGTCTCTAATCTGCGCATCAATTCTGCATGCGATACGTAAATGTCTTCATCTCTCTCTCTCTATCTATCTGTCTCTCTCTCTCTCTCTCTTTCTAACTCTGCTTATGCTTTAAGTGTAGGCTTGTTTAGCTTTATGTACGTAGGTATAGAGCTACAGCTGTATATATAGTTAAGTCATAAGTTTTAAGTGTCGCATTGGAAAAGTGCAAATGAAACTCGCACAATTGTCATTTCGTTATCTCATGCTATCTCTCTCTCTCTTTCTCTCTCTTTTACTCTTTCTTTTTACAGCACGTGGAAGCAGCAGCAGCATAAATAAATATGATTAAGCTTAAGAATATATAAAAAGAAAGTTCAAATGAAATAACGCAATATAAAAAACATAAATAAGTAAGCAGCAGCAAAGCAAGAGGAAGCACAAGCACCAGAGGAAGAGGAAGCAGCAGCAGCAGCAGCAGGCCAAAACGCAACAAGGCAAAGGCAAAAGGCCAACTGGCAGCTGAGGGAGCAGCCAAAGCAACAGCAGCAGTCGAATCACACTCCTTTCCGTCCGTTCCCTCTATATCTCTCTCCCTCCCACACGCTCTCACTCTCGCTCTCTCCCTCTGTGTGTGTGTGTGTGTGTGTAGAAGAGAGATAGTGAATCGAGCTCAATTACGCCGCCAAACTGTCGTGTCAGCAACAAGAAGAAGAAACGTGAAATGTGCAATTCCTGGCTGCTGCTCATAATTGCGCTCACTGTTGTCTGCCTGTGGAACTCGCAACAAACCGAAACATCCAAATCATGCCCAGCCGAGTGCATCTGCTTGTCCCAGACTCAAGTAAGCTTAACAATGTCTAACCATCTACCTCGCGCACTCTCTCCCTTTCCCTTTCCCTCTCCCTCTCGCTCCCTATCCCACACTCTATATATCTGTCTCTTTTACACTTGTATAGTTGTTAGCGACGGCAGTGGCAGCGGCAGCGGCAGCATCATCATCGTCATCATCATCAGCTGGTGGCCTATAGGGAATTCGTCTGGGGGATCCTCGGCCTGGTCAGCCTCTTGGCCGCACTCAGAGACAGCGAGAGAGAAAGAAAGAGAGGGTAGAATTAAATCGAAAATGTTGGGCAAAAATGTTCATTTCCCTTTGTTTCACAATTCGCAAACCATACAATGGGCAGCCATGGAGGCTAGCCAAGAGCTGGGGCAGGAATAGGGATAGGGCCAGGAGTCTGCATGTAGGTTAGTGAGGGGCGGCGGCACTTGCAGTGGGCATGGCATATTCCACTTGTTACATTTGCTACTCTGCGCTTCGCGTGTCCGTCTGCCACTGGCTATACCCTGTAGCCAGCAGCATGCAGGGTATATGGCAAACAGACATATTTAATACATATATAAATCACATGAAAAGTGCCCGGTCTAGTCCGGAATTTCAGGATCTGCAGCACACTAACTGCAAGTGCCCGTTCACTAGATTCAATTCCGTATAGGGTATACTGCCAGTCAGTCAACAGTCAACGCTGCTCTTACACTCTTTTCGTATTCAATTGTCTCCCGCGAGAATTTTTGCGGCCAGCTGCGCGAATAGTTTGGAGGATGCGAACAGAAAAAAAGACATGAGAAGAAAATAAAGAAAAAAAAAAACACAGAAATGATGGCAGTAGGCGCTGCCACGCCCCCAGCTGCAAGTCCGCCCTTTCGGCGGCCCACTTAGGCACGCTTAATGCGCATCCTTATTACCAATGGGGCGAGCGAGCGCTGCTGGCATCGTCATTTTTACCAAATTGAGAACTTAAGTGATTTCATTATTCCAGATTATGAACAATGAAATGATTTACTCAGCCAACGCCCGCGCCCCGTCCAAGCCAAAAAAAAAAAACAAAAACAAAAATGAAAATGAAAAAATTATTAATAAATGAATTGAGGTAAAAGAGCAGCGCGAGTCCTTAGAATCGTTTCTTTTTCTGTATTCTTAGTCATTGCCTACTTTTTGCGGGCAACACGACTGAGGTACATAGACGTATATATGCATATATATATAAATAATATATTTATATAATAATATATATATTTATATAATTTTTCAATAAAATTTGAATGCTTAAAAAATTAAAAAATTTAAATATAATATTACTAAAACTATAAACCAATTTAACCTTTATTCAAAAAATGTATTTACTTTTTTTAATATTGCTATAATTTCTTTAATATATAAAATTAATACACTTTGGCTAAATATAATGACAATTTCAAATATTTAATATCTCACAGAAAAAATTAATTTATTTATAAATAAAATTAATAATATATATTAAAGAAAACTAAAGTAAAGTAAAGGCAATGCTCAACTGCGATCTTAGGCCAATATCTAGCAGAAGAGATGGACAAAGGACAGACTGAGGTGAATAGGCCAACAAAATGCGGTCAATATATTGGGGCAAGTCACAGGCAAGTCGAGCTGAGACTTTGGCTTGGCTATGGTTATGGCTGCAAGACTTATTGCATTTAGTTTTATCATTTCTCTTATTGGGTTACTCAAGACATCCAACTAATAGGGGAAATATGCCCTTAGCGATGAGGTTAAATTATATGTGTGTATTTATATATATAAATCATATATATATATATATATATATATATATATAGATTTTATATATATATATAGATTCATATCACTAAGCTTATTAGCAAACTGGAACAGAGAGCTCATAAAACAATAGCATGAAACGCAGCATGAAATGTTTTTGAAATGAAACATTTGGCGGCAGTCGCGTAAACAATTGTTAAACAAGAAAAAAACGAAAAAAAAAAAAACACAACACAAAAGACGAAGAAGAAGAAGTTGCAAGAAATGAAACTTTTAATTCGTTCATTTAAGAGGTGAAGCGTATGAAAATTGTGCAAATGCGAGAGAAAAATGGTGGGAGCAAAATGAGGGGGCGGAGAGAAAGTAACTGTAAAAGAGCTGGACAGAGGCGCGGCAGGGGTGAGCGGGGCAACGATGACATCAACGAAACAGCGACAAGCGATGCGACAGGCAGATGGACGATGAGCAGAACAAGAAGAAGCAGCTTCTCCTGGAAGCACGTGAAGCCGGCGCAGTTACAACAGATAAGGCAGACTGTGAAGGGATGGAGACATGCCTAGAATGGACATTGTGGCCATATAACTGATGGAGGTGCTGGGGGCTGGGGGCTGGGGTGCGGGAAGGGGCGGGCCGGGGCTGGGGCTGGGTTGGTATGCCTGCTCTGTCCGCAAACGCACGCATCAGCACATAATAGTTATAAAAAATGAAAGCACAAAGCGGAGATGAGACGCGAGACGCCAACTGCGAAACGAGTGGCGCAATATGGCAAGGGGAGGGGCGGTGGCAGTGGCAGCAGCAGAGGAAGTGGCTAAGGGGGGTTGATTAAAAAGAAACAACGAAAAAAACAGCGAAACGAGCAACAGAAATGCGGCGACAAAACAAAGCAATAAGTAATAGAAGAGTGTAAGACTAGATAGATACCCTATACTCAAACGAACTAATTTCATTCCAATGTACAAGATTGGGGAAGATAGAAAAAGGAATTAATTGATTTGTTATCGAAACCGTTTTTGAGATCGAAATCAGATTCGATAGTTATCGCTTAACGTATAATACGTTAGTTTATGTTGTATTGCTTCCAAAACATGAAAGCTTATTAAAACTAGGTGACTTGTTAGCATAAAGTCAATAGTCTAGAATGTAATTGATATTTTGGAAATATTTGAAATTCTTTTTAAGCTAGATAACTATAAATTGAAGCCCTGATGGTCTTTGTTCCTTATACCTGCTCTTTATACTGCCTAGTGTCTAGCTCTCATATAATAAATAAATATCGATTTGAATCAATTGATAAATAATGTTCATAAAAAAATTCTTGAAAAATTAAAAAAAAATACGTATTTAGCTATCACATTTTTAAGGAAAAGAAAAAAAAAATAATATTTGTCGATTATGTTAAGGTAATAAATAAATAAATAAATGAGAACATGTGGAACTTTTAATACTTACAAGTCCTTAAGCTTTGGCGTCCAATAAAATGTTCCTTAGAGGCATAGTCGTTATATAATTGATACTTATCCATTTGAAAGTTAAAACTTGAATTAAAAATAATAAAACAACTCGAACTGCAGACATATATATATAACACATGCTTATATATGTTTGTTCTCAATTGTTATACATCAAAAAGTCTAGTTAAGTCTAGCTGCTAAAGCCCAGAGCTCCACATTGTCATATAAGAACTAGAAATGCATATACCCACTTATGCGTCTTACACAGTAGAACAAAGTGAACAAAGAGCATAAAAAAAATTCGATTTAATTTTATTTGGCAGCAATAAAGCCGCAAATTCAATTTTTCGCACCAACATTGACTAACATCTTGACACCTGCCCCCATCTAAAAACACCTCTATTGCACTTACTTTTTCTCACTCTCAACCTAACCTCTGTCTCTCTCTGTCTCTGTCTCTCTCTCTCTCTCTCACACACTCTTTTTATCTATGTCTGCTGCAGGTGTTGTGTAACACGGGCGGACTCGAGCAGATTCCACTGCGGCAGCTGCCAGCGACAGTGGAGAATCTGGCATTGACGAAAAACAACTTTCCCATCATTAAGCCGGACTCGTTTGCCGGGCTGCGAGCGCTGAAGAAGCTCTCGCTGGATGGCAACAATATAACGCGAATCAAGCAGTTCGCATTTCGTGGCTTGCCGCGATTACGTGAGCTATCCATACAGTATACGCCGCTGCAGATGGTGGCGCAGTTTGCGTTTGCCGGGCTGCAGAATCTGTCGACGATTCTGCTGAGCCACAATCAAATCCAGCGGATCGAGGGCAACGCCTTTGCGGGCACCTCGAACATCAAGCTGATCCTGTTGAGCAACAATCCGTTGATCCGCATCGAGACATCGGCATTTTCGAGCCTCACGAATGTGGGACACTTGATCTTGCCATCGGGCATCCGGAGCATCGAGCAGGACGCGTTCTTTGGCATGGACGCTGTCGGTCTGCTGAAGCTGGCCTACATGGACCTCAAGGAGATCTCGCCGTTCACTTTTCGCGGCCTGTCGAACGTGCTGCTGCTGACGTTGCAGGAATCCGATCTGGGTGTCATCTGCGCCGACGCCTTCACGGGACTCACTCAGGTGGAGACGCTGCAGATACTCAACAACAAAATCGACTCGATCGAGGAGTTGAATTTCACGAATACCGCCGCCATCAAGCATCTGAAATTCCACGGCAATCATGTGCTGGAGACGCCCGATCCGAATGCCATCATCGTTGACGGCGTGGATCACTTGCAGCTGCTGAACAACCATTTCCCCTGCGGCTGCCACATACACACTCTCCTCGATGGCCCCCTCGCCGAGGGGGCGCACAATCTGAGCGATTTTCTGCAGAAAAACTATTGCATCTCGCCGCTGGAGGTGAACGGGCGCGTCATGAGCGAACTGGACATCGATGCGATCGGTCGCTGTGCCGATCAGCTGACCAAGGGAAATCTGGGCAGCTCGGCTGCCACGCTGGCGCTCGGCCTGAATGCCATGCTCCTGATCGCCGTCGCCAGCTGCGTCGAGTGGCGCTACGTACGCCTGCTGGCCCATCTCTTGAGTCACAGTCACATCGCTTGGCGGCGACGCCGAAAACGCCGACGACCCGACTAGACCGCCATCCATACGCCACTCCTACACAAGTCCTACGCCCACTTCAACTAAACAAAGTGCGTGAGCGACAGAGCGTCGAGAGACAGTGCTCCATTTGTACTTTAAACTATGTATTTCCTGCTTAAGAAGTAAGTAAATTCGTAACAGATTCGCACAAACTAAAAAGAAGAAGAATGTGAAGAAGATGAAGAGTCGAGAACCTATTGAAATATTGTGCTACAAAGAACCATCCTCTTAGCATCTACTTTCGAGCTGGTGTTTAAGTTTGTTTAGTCTAAGCGTAGTTTATAGAAAATACTTTCGCCTTACTAAGTTCTGTTATCTGTTACGTAACTTAGCTCACTTCATATAACTGTCTTTACTTAACATCAGTTAGCTGCATTCTCCCTCTTCAATCAGGCTAAAATTTCAGCCTTCAGCCAGTCTCAGCTTTAAGTCCTAAGCCTAAGCCTTAAATTGTTATTATGAACCGAACTTTGAAGCAAGCCAAAGCGAATCCAGTGCCTGACTAAGAGATAGCTAAATTCCTTAACTCTTGAGCTAACTAGCCAAACATCTTAAGGTTCTCTCATCCATTTCATGAGTTCGATAAAATCTATCGATTACTGTTATAGGGCAACCAAAGCTATAAGCTCACAAATGCTCATGTGGACAAAGAGTCGGACGCATGAAGGATGAACGGAAGACGAACAGAAGGACGAACAGGCGGAAGAACAGGAGGACGAAAAAGCCGACGAACAGACCAAAGAACAGAACTCTAAGACTTGACTCTTACTGCTGACTAAGAATACATATAGAGCTAGCTGATGCCTCTAAAGCTAAGCTATATATATACCCACAAGGCACATTTACAGGGTATATGCAAATATGCGTTTGCCATACAAATATTGGCAAGATTCAGCTCAGTTGTCAAACGGCAAGTCGAGCTCTAACCAGCTTTAAGTCGAGCCTTTAGCTTTAGCTAATTCTAATTACTTATTTTAGCTTAATTTACAGTTGAATTAGCACAGTTTGAGAGGCTTTGGGCGGGGAGAATAAGTTGAATTAGAATTTCGTTTGACATTTCGCGCTTAATTTTGCCGCGACGTGGCTCTTAGCTGAATGCAATCAAGATATTGCGCTGCTGAATGACTCTTCTTTATGTGCGATACTCCTTTCATTTGGCCACGCCTTTTTACTGGGTATCATTTGGCGTATGGCTTGCATTGATTCCATTTGCTTTCAATTAGCGTTGGCCTTTGATCGCGCTGCTAATGGAAACATTTTTTGTTTCAGCTTCATTTGAGGCGCCAGCTGCTTATCGCTGTCATCAGCACACACACACACACACACACACACTCTCACATACCCTGTACATATACCCTCTACTCACTCTGTATACCCTGTGTACATTTGCTATCAATTTTTACGTTTCGCTTCAAATGCAAATGGAAAATGTTTTCAATGCTCGCTTCATATCTCTATCTCGCTATTTCTTTCTCTCCTTCACTCACTCACTCTCTCTCTCTCTCTCCCTCTCTCTGTCTCTCTCTTTCTGTCTCAGTCATATATGGAAAAAGAAGTATTCCGCACAGTTAGCCAAATCCGAATCCGTTAACGTTTTTCTTTTTTCCATTTTTTTTTATTTCTTTCGATTTTTTAGTCAGTTTGGCTTTTGGCTTCTCCAATTGAACTGCATCCAGCCTTAAAGGCAGCCTCGACTGTTGTTGTTGCTGTTGTTGTTGTTGTTGTTGTTGCTGCTGCTGTTGATGCAGCTTCAACAGTTTCATTGTGCCATGCCACATCTCACTTAAAGTGCTGCAGGCATCACTGCCTAGCGGTCGGGTAGGTGGGGCATGGTTCATCAAGATGGGGAGCGGGCGGGTTGGGTCTCTGGGTTAGCATACAAAACGAAAACGGAAATTACAAATTCTATTCACTCGCAACGGCATTGAGGGAGAGCGCTCTCTAATTCGTTGCTCCAAGTTGTCCCCCAAACACACACTCACACACACACACACACACACACACAGACACAGCTAAAAGCTCAGGCTAGGCTGAAAGGCAATGCTACAGAGAGCTCATTCTATAGACGCTTATCGCAAAGGATTTAGATTTATCTAACTTGATTATGATGCTGCACACACACATACACTCACACACATACACTCACACACACACAAACACACAAACACAACACACACACACACACTTCTGTTGTTACTTTGGAAAAACAAATGCGCAGAGAAATCATTGAAGGAAATTAAAACTTTGTTTACTCTCAAGTCCACTTCTTGTAATGCATGCCACGCCCATACGCCCCTCTACGCCTATAGACTTACCCTTTTTGCTGAGTATATTATAAATCTGTGCTCTTTGTTATAGCAGTGCATATCCAGACCTAAATTATAGCTGCCATTGACTTAAGACTTTGCTTTAATTTCTATCTTAATATTTGTATTTCCCCAATTTGAGCTTGGAGCAATCTGAAAGAAGCTTCTTCTATGTCCTTCTCTCAGCCGGCACAACCCAATGTCTACCAACTGCGCAACCCAACGTGCAACAAGTATTCGCAAGGAAGAGAAGAAGTAGGAGAGTCTATAGGAAGAGATCTAGAATTGGAATAGGCGAAGACTTAATATTGAGGAAGTAGAAGTTGAAGAAGGGAAAGAAGAAGATAAAGTAGAGGTAAAAGAAGAAGAATAGAGAGATCAAGAAAAAAGTTTCAGGAAAGTTTTTAAGAAAAGTCTTAAAACAACTATAAGACCTCAAAGACAAGTGTTGAGATTGTGAAAGAGACAAAAATAATTATTAGAAAGATCTAATTATGAGAAAGTTCTAAGGAAAAAGTCTTCTACAAGAAGTAGGAAAAAAGGTTCAGCAATAGAAAAGTAAATTAAAGAAGAAGACTTGACTTATTTTCTATATCCATTTTTTAGAAGAGATTCCAATCAGCATAAAACTGAAAGTAGAAAAACCACAACTAAAAAAAAACCTTTAAAATTAATATTGGGAGCGAAAGGGATATGATTCAAAAATATACGACAAACCGTTTTGAATTTAAAGTTGTGGAGAGTTAGTTGTGAAAAATAAAATACGCTGAAAAAGTTTGGGATACAAAATTTCGTTGAAGAAGTATTGGAAAATTTTTAAACTAAATTGCTGCAAGAGAAAATTTGGAAAATAATTAAAGTTCAAAAGCTTTGGAGTTATTTGAAAGAAGACATTTAGGAAAGTAAGAATGTTTTTAAAAACAATTTTTGGAAACTGAAAAACAGTTTTAATAAAGGAGTTCTAAAAATTAAAATTTGTAGAAGTTTAAAAAAAGAGACATTTTGAAGAAGAAGTTTTGAGCTAATACTCAAATATAAAAATAAAAAGAATAAAATTTCACAAGAAAATTAAAATTAATAAAATTCCCTTTTAAAATCTGTAAAAGAATTTCACAATTATATATAATATATATTTTACAATTATATAAAGGCAGATAATTATGGTCAATATAATTCAATCTAAGTCAACTTCCCGAAAAACTACCAAAATCTAAAAACTATATGCAATAATTAAAGATATTTGAGCATTTTCAGACTGTCGTAGAGCATTGATTCAGCCGCCTGACTCTTGTGCGAATAGTTCTCGTTGCTATTGTCTAGCTGCAGTTGCAGTATTTTCACATTCTCCCCAACCCCAATAGCAGACCCCCCTGCAACCAAGCAACCGTCGTACTCGCACACAGAATATTGGCAATTGATTTAATCAATTTTTGGTTGTTGAGCTAATTGAAAGAAGAAATGTTCTGTTGACCCCAACTTAAAGCTTTAACAATCGAACACTCGACCTGAGTGGGCGGCGGGCGGTGGGCAGTGGGTGGTGTGCAATGGTCGCTGGTCGTTGCTGGCTGGCTTAAATGGGCGTGTCTATGCGTTAGCTACAAAACACGTTCGCGCATTTTCGACCCCGCACGTGGCTGTTGCCGATGGCCGAGCATTTGGCACACGATTTCTGTCACTTGGCGCCCGCTCATGTCCGCAGATCGTTAACTTAATTGTTCCGCTTGAAATCCGAAAACTCTGTTCGACGCCATTGTTGCGAGTGATAGTTGAGACCCCCATGTACGCACTCCCCCAAAAACCCCATCCCACCTCCCACCTCCTCACCTCCCCACCGCCCTGAACCCCTATCGCCAGTTGCTGGCATCTAGGCCCTCTAGCCGTGTCAGCAGTGCAATAAAATTGGCGTGACTAACTGTTGTGGGCGGCTCTGGACAGTGGGGACTCGGTCTGGGCCGCGCTGGTCACTCGGCCAGCTGGTTGGTTGGCGCGTTCCGTTTTGGCCGTGCGTGCCGCTGCCGGCGTCGCTGCTGACACGTCAGCGAGTGCGTCATGCAATCAGCAAATGGTCGACCGCAGCAAAAGTCGCGTAATTAACGACGAGCAACGCTTCAACTGAACTAAACCTAAACCGAACCGTAGCCCAGCTGCTGCAGCTCCTCATTCTCCTCGCTCTACACCTCCCCCTCCACCTTCTCCTCTTCCTCTTCCTCCTACTCCACCTTCTCCTGTTTGCAAGTCAAATTAAAACTTGTCCTATCCCCCCATTTCCCATATGTCCATCAGTTCGTCGTGTCCCTTTTTATAGCATCGATAAAGTTTCGCAGAAAATCGCGACAAAAAGCAGACTTAATACGTTTTCGATAGTGCTCGACTAGCATATACCCTTTAAGTAGCTAAATATGCTAAACACTCGATCTATTCTAGCAGTATTATGACTGACAAATACCCTGTAAATCAAGTAAAATAAGCTAAGAGATCGCATTTACATACCAAAAATTGTTGTGTTGAGTAAATACGAGATATATTTAACAATTAGCTGTGTGCTCGACTCAAAGCTACCCTGTGAAGCTTAAAACAGCTGTCTGGCTGCACCACTGACAGATACCCTGTTGACTGTTGATTAAAAAGCTCTGCAAAAATTTAAATTGTTAAATTTACAGATTGTTCTTTAAATTGTAAAAGACTTTCTTTTATTACCCTGTAATCTGTAAAAATTCTAAGTAATCTATTCCTCGCTTTAGAAATACCCTAGCACACGGACGGAATGAAAATTTCAACAAAAATTTAATAACAATTTTAGCTGAAATATATGAATTGGCATTTCAAAGGTCACATATACCCCTTCGCATACAATATGCAGGGTATTACGAAAATTGCAAGCGAATTGCAGCAAGTCAATAAAAACTTTAAATTCACACGAAAATAAAGTAAATTAAATAAGTTGCAAAAAAAAGAAGCAATTTGTAAAACCAAGCGCTAAAACATACCCTGTAAAAAATCCAATCAATGCAATCCAGCGAAAAATGTAGAGGGAAATGCGATTCCTTGCGTATTGCACGCTAGAAAGGCGTTTGCTAGTCAACGAGCGAGTCACAGTGAATAAAATTGGCGAAGTAAAAAGATAAAAATGAGAAAGCGAAAAGAGATCAAGATGAAAGATATGAAATAAATAGATGGAGATAAAGGGATGAGAAAAAATAGGATATATAGAGGAAGAGAAGAAAAGAGAAAGAGAGAAGACGACGAAGTATATCAAGAAAACCGAAAAATGAAGACAGGAAAGAAGCCAAAAGAGATGAAGAGAAAAATTAAAAGGAAAGAGAATATGAAGAGAAAAATCAAGAGGATGATTGAGAGCAGTGAAGGGAAGAGCAATAGATCAATATGAAAAGAAGATAAGTGGATGAAGATAAAGGAAAGATGAGTCCAAGCAGATAACTAGCATTGGTTGAAGAGAAAACAAAGTCATTGGAATTGAAAGACAATAGACTAGAAGAAATAAGTGAGGTGAGAAGAACTTGAAAAGGCCAAAAGTCAAAGGCGAAGCCGAAGGAGATAAAGCGAGGAAACGTTTCAAGAGTCGTTGCCAATGGCTGCTGTGCTGCCGCTTCGCTGGGTAGAGTGAAGCAGAGTGTCGCGCTTGTCAAGCTCTTGGCTGCTCATAGCTCATTGCGTATTGTTCATTGCTCATAGCTCATTGCTCATTGTCGTCAGCGGCGTGGCGGTTCGCTTGGCAATTAACAAGCGCCATTAATTAGCCCCGTGAATCTCTGCCTCAAATATGACAACGGACAAAGAGCAAAAGGACTAAGCGAAAGGACTAAGCGTTGTCCATTTGCGTGTCGCTGCGCATTTGTTTGCCTTTTTTGGCCCAGACCCAGCAACTCCTGCCATTTCAGTTTGCTTCGCTTCTCTTCTCTTTTTTTTTTTTTTTTCGTTGCGTCCTGTCTGCCATTTGGCATTGCAAATTTATTGAGCTAATACAAAATTTAATCAGGCTGGCGAGCCTTTGGGCTGGACCGGGCTGGGGCTCGCCGAATTATCAGGCGCGCGCCGCCCATAAATAACTGCGGGCGAACGGCCGGCCGGCGGGAAGGGGGGGCTGGGGATTGGGGCCGACAGTGACGTGGCTCAGGGTCCAAACAGCTGGCGGCAAATGTGCTCCGGATTTGAATTTGTGCCTATGCGAATTGGTTCGGGCTGGATGCTATTTTTTTTTTTTTTTTGCTTTTTATTATCGGGTAGCTGGAAGTGCTTACACTTCATTTAAAGTCAAGGAGTCGCACATAAATTTCCATGCACATAATTAAACGAGCCGAAATGACAAAGCAAAATCGTTAAATCGAGGTCAGAGGAGTCAGCCATGAGTGCGAGCCCTTGTGACCCTTGCCATAAACAGCTGTGCCAAAGAGGGCCAAAACTACAAAAGTAATTAAATATGCGGCTAGCTGACCTCACACACATGCTTAGCTCGTCTGTCTGTGTGTGTGTGTGTGTGTGTGTGTTTGTCTCATAACAAAAATTATGAAAATCTATGTGGGCCGCCTGTCAATTAACGTGGCCAAATCGACGAGCCGCAAGCGAAAGCTGTGGCCAACGTTGCGTATGAGTTATATGCGGGCAGCTGCTGCCACAGCAATGCCCCCTGCTCTGCCCTTAACCCTACCTCCCTCATACACACATGAGCCGCCCACAATTAAGCTCGAATCATTAACATTTTAAAAGATGCGCCCACACACACACACTGCACACACAACACTCACTCACGCACACCCAGGCAGGCACAACAAAGCACCCACACACTCTTTGCTTAACTAAAAACTGAGATTGAAACTGACATCGACAGCGCGTGGAGGCTGTCAAGAGCTCAGCACGTCGCACAGTGGGACAACAATTTACGAATATTTTTGAAATAAAAAAAAAAAATGTTCTCTACTCGTCAATCGATTAATTTTATGCATTGAATCGTTATCGTTTGGTATGTGTATCGTTAGCAGCTAGCAATATTACGCCTATATACCTAAACACATTATGAATCAGTTACAAACATTATTTAGATAGCTGAAAGTATGTATAGCATATATAGGTGTATATCGATATAAAGTATACTAAAATTTGCTGGTGTCCATGAATCGATTAAGTTAATCATTATTACTTGTATTATTTATATCAAATTTAATATTTAAAACTAATATAGTGCTAAATATATACATGCATTTATCGATTACAATAATTGATTTAAAATACATTGAGTTATCGACAATCACTCTGTCAGCTGCTGTAATCCACATTACATGCGCATTTATATTTATCGATAACAGCTATCGATTCAAGACACATATCGATGATCACCCATACAATTATTGATAATAGTTAATTAATTTACATTTATCGATAACAGCTATCGGATTTTAAGCTTTAAATTAGCTTTCAGTTTTCCACCTTTTTCAAACGATTGACCCACTGTGCGTTAGGTTGGGAGTGCAAAAAGCCAGCACGCAAAAATACTTAAGTGAGCTTAGTTCGGATGTGAGTTTCAGAGCACACACGCACACCCCTAACCCTGACCCGTTAGGTGCGGAACTGGTGGGGGCTCACACGCACACACGCCCCCCACACGCACACACACATAAAGCATTTCTACACATGTGCCCGTCCTTTAGGCTGGCTTGCAACAATTTAAAAGTGAAAAACTTTGTTGCTGTGCTTAAAGCCTTTAAGTATTTTAATTATGTAGGATTTGCGCTGAAGGCTAAAACAGCTGCCGACACAGTGTGAAAGAGAGGCAGTCGGCCGAGGAGCGAGTGAGAGAGGGGGAGCGCTGTTGGCCAAAGCCCAGCAAATTTGTTGCCAGCGGCGGCAGCAGCAGCAACAGCAACAGCAACAGCCAACTAATTGAAAAATCGCCTATGCCAAAGGCTACGAGGCCGAGTCAACTGTCTGCCACACACACACACACACACACACACGCACGTGCGTGGGTCGTGCGCGTGTGTGTGCGTTGGCATGTGTTGTTTTGTGATGTCACCAAAGCTGATGTGACACATGCAAATGAGCTGTGAGCTGGCAGCTGGCAGCTGGCAACTGCGAGCTGAGAGCTGAGAGCCAAGCAGCAGGCCAAGAAGTCGACAGCAGCTAAAGTGCTTCGCCTGTCAATCATTCAGACAGCCAGTCAGTCAGTCAGTCAGTCAGTTAGTCAGAGCAACGGTTTCAGTTAAGCTCTGATCTCTGATCAGCTGTTGAGCGTACTTAGCTGATAGCTGAGGCAAACTCAATTAGCGCCTAATTGAAAGTCAGAGTGAAGTCCTTCGGCAGAGTCCTTTAAGCTTTCAACTTTGTCGAGTGACGAAAGAGTGCAAAACATTTAGAATCGAAAGAAGCAGAAGTAAAGGATCCTGTTTGCAGTAAGTGTAGCAGAGCTTATAGCTTAGCTAAAGGAGTGGGAAAAGGAGGAGATAAGAACTTAGCTGAAGCTAGTCGGTAAAAGGAAAATCTTAAGTGAAAAAGTTGCCAATAGAACTAGACAAGCTGCCAGCTTAAGTGGAAGAAGCAAAGGAATTCAAACACTTTTTCGACTATCGTGAAGAGGCTAGAATTCAGAGCTAGGCTTGACTGAAGACTGGCAACAGTAAAGTCAAAGTTCCGTCATATATCGAATTCATATTAATCCCAATCAAAGCATTCCAGCTGCAGGGCACTTGGCATCTCTTCGTTAAGGGTAGAGGGTCAAGGCACGACCTAACTGAAATTCTAGGAGCTGGCCAATTCAAGTGAGATTCTCGGCTAAGTCCTGAGCAGCTGCTGAGTGGCATAAGACCTTGGCCTGTAATGAGTCAACGTCAAAATGTTAAAGCTTCCAGCTAAAGTGCACTTGGGAGTGCGTTGTGAAAATGCTTAAGCTGCAGTCGAGGCAAAACAAACCGAAATCCGAATAATTAAAGTTAAAGTAAGTCAGCTATAGCTCGACTATGGCGCACTGAAGTGCATATCCGCAGGACTATGGGAAGCATTTAATGCCGAAGAGAAATTAAAGTTGTAGCTTTGTTGAAGTGCTTAGCCGCCGTTGCGCCCTGCTTGCAGGGGCTGGGTAAAGCGTTCAAGTCCAAAGCGAAGTCCAAGTTCGAGAGTCCTTTAGCGATCGCTACTCGTAAAATCGAATCAAAAATAAGTACAAACAAATCGTGAGTGTGTTTGGTGTCTGCAAACAGCCAGCGCACAATTCAAGCAGATTGCCGGAACTGCAACGAGGACCCACAGACAGAGTGAGAGGGAGAGGAAGACGGAGAGGGAGACAGATGAGGAGTGCATAGAGTGTTCAACTTGCACATAAATCAGAGCGGGGCACAAGGATTGGGGTCTCGGCTGAAGGAGCTGCGGTATGTCATGGCAACAGCTTCATATATGTTTCCATCTATCCACATGTGTGTGTGTGTGTGTGTGTGTGTAGCAATGTGAAGTGCGCTCGCATAGGCATTCAAGTGCACTCGAATATCCTTTCTCTAGTCTCGCTCTCGCCCTGTCTGGCCCAGCAGCAGCAGCACCAGCTATCTGTAGCTAGACGGCAGGCATCCTGTCCTGTCTGCGCATCAATCTGCCTGCACCATGAACATTCCAAGCTATGACAACGATGCATTTTATTGTTGTTAACAAACTCTTTGCCACACAAATCGTAAAAGCATACTAAATAGTTGCTCGACGCGTGCATACCCTGCAAAGCAAACTTGGTTTCAACTGAGGGCAAAACTGAGCCGCATTTGAAGAGTAGCTAAAATAATGCTCTCCAGCCGAGCGAGTTAGTTGCTTGAATCATTTAGTTCATATTTGGAACCAGTAAGCAACTGGTTCATTTTTGTGAATCTTTAGTTCATATAGCTTAGGCTAGTAAAGTTCCGTTCCGGAACTAGTTCAATTCATATACTATTTATTGCTGTGATAAATTTTCATTTTCTTTCTCAAAAATGTATTCAACCAACTTATCCCTCTAGATCTTGAGCAAAGTAACTTGAATGTAAATTGAGCAATGTTTGACGCACGCGCATACCCCACTGGCATAGGCTTACTTACAGGGCATAGCGTACGGCCACAAAATTTGTCAAATGCAAAAAAACACTGCAGTTTTATATCAGAGTTTATTTTATCCATGTTTATTTTATGTTTATGCAGCAAATGCCAAACTCCAGGCTAATCCTGCAGCGGCAGGCGGCTGGCGGCGGGAATGCCGATGGAGATGGAAATGGAGATGGAGTCGATGGGGCTCTTGTTGCACACAATCGATGCGATTGACTCGTAAATTATTGTATCTAACGAATTTGAATCTAATGTGTAAATCATAAATTCCAAACTAAAACTGAAAATCGAAACACACAAAAAAAAAAATAAAAACAAAAACAAAAACCAAAAACTAAACAAAATATAATTAAAAATGTATTTAAGCATAACTATCCAGATATATATATATATATATATATAAATATATGTCTCTGTCTACAAACATATATGTATACATGCATACATATGCATACATGCGTGTGTATGCATATATATGTATATGTAGAGCATTTTTTTTGAAGAGAAGCAATTTTTTTTTTTATGTACTAGTCTAGTAGTTCATAAATAACACATGCAGAGAAGGAGTGAAAGAGTCAGAGAAGGCGAAGTACAGTGAGAGAGTGAAAGAGAAAGTAATATATATACATTTTACTGGGCAATTAATAAAGAGCAAAATTTATAAGCAAACAAAGCAAAAGTCAACAAATAACAATATCTTAATTACCCTAGACGAAAATTATGCATAAACACAAACACAAACAACACACAGAAACACACACACACACACACATGTTAGTTAAATACACACACACACAGACACAGAGAGAGTCTAGTCAATTAAAGCCAATGAAATTGTATCTTGTATCTTTGTATCTACAACAAATAGCTAATCTAAACTTAAATAATGAAGCGAGGCGAAGAAGAGTTCGCAGCGGCAAACTAAACTATAAAAACCCCCCCAATTTGTACTTATTTTATAAAGCTGCATAGAAGATACTAAAGAAAACAAACATATACTAATTACTAAAGATTAAAACGAAATGCTGTCGGCTGCACTCGACTGCACAATACTCGTTCGTGTTATATGAAAATAGCTAAATTTAATGCAAATCGAAATATTTCTCAGCAATGGAGGGGACATTTTTTTTTTCCAGGGTTACCGTGATTAGACTATGAGGAGAAGAGGATAAAATCGTAATACTAAATAATACTAGGAGTGATCGGAAATATATATCTAATAAGTCAAGTCGACGAAAATACGCGAGAAGAACGGACGAAGCAGATGAACTGACGGAGATAGGAGATGCAGCAAAAGATGAACAGACAAATGAAGGGACGGGCGGACGGATGGTTGGATGGACAAAAGGATAGACGAAGGGACATGGGAATAAACAGACGTATGCGTAGAGCTACAGTCTATAAATAAGCAATTAGAGAAATGTGGAGACGGGAGGACAGAGCAGACATACATATGAGGATCGACGCACTGATAGACTGGACATAATGAAGATCAGAAATTCGAAAGGTCGAAAGAACAGACTGACAGACAGATGGACGGTTAGATTGAGGTGAAGACAGAAGACCACAAGAACACGAAGAGATGCAAAGACAAACATCTGAAGGTTGAGAGAGAGAGAGAAAGAGAGATTCTGCTACACACTGTCAGGTGTAAGCACGAACAGTCCGAAGAAAAGACAAAAAACAGACTGACAAACAAATGGACAAATGCTTAGATATAGGTGAAGGACGATCCACAGTAGACAGCGGCATAGAGAGACAGACATGGAAGTAGATAGTTAAAAGGCCAGACGCGCATACAGCTCGTCAACTATATACTCTTCTTCTATCAGCTACTGAACGAGTATTGAAATAAAATATTACTACATATTATACCAATATAAATAAATAATGTGATAAAAAATCAATTTGCATTCAACTAAGAGCTAACATAACCTAAAAAAAAAAAAAACATAGCTCCCTAACCAAACTCTCTTTAAGCTCCTTTCGATTGCAGACTGTACATATCATAAAAAGAAACTCATAGAAGAAGAAGAATATTATCAACATATAAATAAAATAAAGAAAGTCGCATTCATTGTTCTTCTCCAGTTTTTTTTTTTTTTTTAGCTAAAATCGAGAATTTTGTTAAAATGTTGAAGCGAAGCGAATCTTAAAATAAAATAAATAAAATGAAATAAACGAAAAACTGAAAAACTTACACTAATCGCAGCCTAAACGATATGTAAACCTAATTGTTGCAAACTACATGAATGTAAAATAGCATAATTAATACGACATGCCCTATATGAGACATACCTATACCTATATATGTATAACTAATTTAAGCAACAATAAAAACAAAACGAAGCAAAACTCTGTGTCTAAATCATATAACGAAGCGCAAAACTTGAAGCGGACATAAGGCGAAGCTCAATAACTAAGCAAAAAATATGAGATCCTATTATAATAATTTCTACAAAATTTTAGGGTATCTTAACTTCTGTACCAATTTGAATTGATAGATAAACACACTGATATATATATATGTATCAACAGTTATATAAATTAGTTATATGTAAAGAATATAATTCTCCTAAGTTTCTAGAGGTCTTACGAAAGAACAAGCAGAAGAAGCAGACATAAATCATTTTCCAATGGTTATTGAGCTGCTTCACAGCAAATTGTTTAATTGGAGCCTGATATAGTGTATATCATATATATATATATATATATATATATGAATACAATGACGATAACGATTACGATACATAGCTACCAGAACTTGCATACATAATAAAGCCCCTAAATAAATCTATCGATAACAAAGACAACAAATGCGCTAAAAGAAAGCAAGCGAAAAGCCAAAAAAAAAAACATAATAAATTCAAAAGCGAAAACCAACAACGTTTTTTTTTTTTTTGTTTCATGAAAAGTGGGCGTGGCTGGTGCCGCAAGCCGGGCCGGGCCGGACCGAGCCAAGCAGCGCCGCGTCGTGGCTCAATAAATCAAGCATTGCTCGCATCATCAGACGTCTGGCCTCAAAGCCGAAAAACCATTGTGGAAGTTACAGACTTCGCCGCCATTGTCGCCGGCATCATTGCCTCATCGGCGACATCCTGTCACCGGAGCATTGTCTACCCTGGCATGGGGTATATCGATTTACTGCCGAACTGCTGCCCCCAAAAGGGTATAAATATTTACTTACATATTGTGCATGTCGATGGGCTGAGTGCAGAGCTTAACTCTGATTGCTAGAGCTCTGCAAAGTATACCCTGTAATTGGGGCAAGTCGAGGAGTATGTGAATCAGAGCGCGTTGTAAATATATATTATATGAGTGTAAGTAAAGTAATGTAAAGATACCCTATAATGGGCTGACTCTATGCCGCTTTGTGTAACAGAGTGAAATCTAAAGAGAGCTGAATATCCAATAAAAAAAGGTAAGTTTATAGATTGCTCCCTTATTTCCACTGGACTCCTTATCAGTTAACTAATTGTGCAGAAATTATAAGCCAATTTCAACATTGCTAGTTCCGACATTAGAATCTTACACTGAGCTTTCATTGGAACCAAAAAAAGAAACTGTTCCTAAAGCCTATAGCTAGAACATGAAGCTTTATAAGTTCGTATGAAATTATAGTAAAAATACTCACTGATGTCTCTAAGGAGCCTCTTGAGCTTAAACTCCTTCTATTGAATTAAAAGCCTATGGAAACTATTTTAACTTTGTGTAGATGTACATGATATATATATATATATATATATATATATATATATATATATATATATATATATATAATATAAAATCTCTAGTTAGCAGCGATCGACGGCTGATATTTCCTCAAATACAATTTCAGATTTTATTACTGTCTGCGATTTTTAAGGCAGTATGACTGTCTCGCTCTCTATCTCTCTCTTTCCTCCCCTCCCTCTCTCTCTCTCTCTCTCTCTCTCTCTCTCTCTCCCTCTTTTTCGCCAAAACCTTTTAGTAAGCCTCGCTGTTAGCGTATTTAAACATGGAATGTTGTAAACAGAATCTTTTGCTTTGCTTTTTTTATAGCTGCTGCTTGTTCCGCTTTGCTAGTTGCTTTATGTATGTACATGTATATGTATATATATGTATATATATACATATACTTATATATATATTATTTTTTGGTTGATGCTGCGCTTTTTTCTCATTTTGCTCTTTATTTATATGACGCAAAAGCTTTAAATGCGTCAGCAGCAGCAGCAGGAGCCGAAGGCTAAGGCGCGCTGGCTGCAGCGAACGTTAAGGGTACACACACAGACACAGACACACATATATACACACACACACACAGAGCAATTTCAGCAACAATAATAAATATCGCGAGTCAACCGCAGCAACACAGCAACAAAATAAAGCGAAACAAAAATGAAAGCAAAACATAAAGAGAGGGAAAGACAGAGACAGAGCGAGAATGAGAGAGAGAGAGAGAGAAAGAGAGCGAGAAAACGAGAGAGAGGGAAGTGGTGCAGGAAGTGCATACAAGTATCTCTGTATGCATAAGTCGCTATAACAGTAGCAGCAACTACCTAATCCTGCCCCTCCCCTCCCCTCCCACTTGACCCAGCCCCCTGCCACGCCTCCTTGCCACTTGCCACACATCTGCAGTGGCAGGCTGCAGGCAACTAGCAACCAAGTCATATCGCAGCACACAGCCAACTCGGCCATAAAAGTCGATGCACGCGCCGTGCCACGCCCCCGAATTGGTGGGCGTAAGAAATCTAGCATTAAGCCGGAGCGAAAGTCGAAAGCGGAAGCCAGAGGCAATGAATACCTCAACAAGCAGGGCCAGAGCTGCAAACAGCAGCATCAGAAATTGCCGCATCAACACCAGCAGCAACAGCGACAGTAGCAATAGCAGCAGCAACAGCTAGACTATTAACAGCACCCGCAGAATTAGCAACACCAAGAAGCAGTAACAGCAACAATAGCAGCTGCAGCAGAGATGGTAATCGTAGCAACGGCAACAGCAACAGCAACAGCATTATAAGCAATAGCAGCAGCAACAGCATGAATGACAGCAGCAATAGCAATACCAGCAGCATCAACAGCATCAGTAAAACCGAACGCAGCAACAACAACAGCAACAGCAATAACAGCAGCAACAACAGCAGCCGTAGCAACAGCAGCAACATAGCCAAATGCAGTAACAGCACGAGCAACAGCAGCAATAACAGCAGCAACAGCAGCAATAGCCACAACAAAAATACCAACTGCAGCAGCAACAAATAGGTGAAGCAATAGCAACAACAGGCAGCAATAGCGGCAACCGTATTTAAGCCGGCAACAGCAGCAACAGCAATTACAACAACAATATCAATATCAAACCACAGTAGCTGGAGGAGCAGAGTGCAATATCAGTTTGATAAGCAGCAGCAACAGAGGCAAGGGCAGCAGCAGCGATAGCAACAAGCAAAACAATAACAACAGCAACATCAACATAAACAACAGCAATATTTACAGCACCAACAACGGCAACAACAGGACGTTGTCTATCCATTTCGCGCTGTTGCTGTCGTGAAAAATATGAGCGACATTAAAAATTAGTCAAAAGTAGCGCTAAGTGCGCAAGCAACCACAGCAACAGCACCAACAGCAGCTGCAATGATACCCTACAGCAGCTTGGCTTGGAGTAAGCTCGACTGCTGTCCAAGTGCAGACATTGCGTAATCAATTAATACCCATTGAAAGCCGCACAGCACAGAGAGGGATGCCCATGAATGCGGCAAGCAGCGTTCATTGCCATGTAACCTATTCGTATACTGCCCATTGCCAGCGATTACAGGGTATGCAATTTATTTGTCATAACTCTGTTTGATGATTTAATATTAATAAGAAGCCAGCGGTTGCGTGCTTATATTGCTTATGTGAGCAAACTATCAGTAAACTGAAACCCGCTCTCCCTCCCCTTCTCTCAATCTCTCTCTCTCTCTCTCTCTCTCTCTCTCTCTCTGTACTCCATCCCTTTTACTTAATCAATCTTACATATATCTACGCTGGCATGAGAATGTAAAAAGCTTCAGCGCGTGTATTCAGTGTAACTGCATGCTATCCTTCTCATTCCTTCCCTACTCTCACTCTTTCTCTCTCGTTATGTGTCCAATGCTGATTTCCTTTTGTAATCATTCTATAGAATTTGTCTCTCAATGTCTACAAATATTATAAATATTATACACACAAATATTCAGCTACTTCGCCGCTTCTATTTTCCCTCTATTTTTTTCTCCCTCTCTCTCTCTCTCTCTCTCTCTTAACCGATTATCTATTTCTGCCTTCTATATCAATCTTCCTTCTGTTTGTCTCTCACTTTCTCTCCGATCTTTCTCTCTCCATCTTTATATTTCGCTCAGTCTTTCTCTCTCCCTCTATTTGCATTTCTCTCTCTCTATCTCTCTCTCTCTCTCTCTCTCTCTCTCTCTCTCTATTTATCTATCTCATTGTGTCTCTCTCTATTGGTACCGCTATATTTGTCTCTCTCTCTTTGCCTCTCTCTCTTTCTCTCTGTATCCTTCTCTGCCTCTCAATCTCTATTTATTTCTCCATATTTGTCTGTCTCTATATCCTTCTCGATAGAGAAGTCTTTCAATCTCTTTCTATCTGTTTTCCTCTTTCTCTCTCTCTTTCTCTCTCTCTCTCTGTTTCTCTAAATACCTTTTTCTCTGTATTTTTAATACTCTCAAAGACTTAAAGCATATTTTTGCAGTGCTCATCTAAAATATAGCATCAAAGAGTATTACTCACTCACCTCTCTCTCTGCCTCACTTTCTCTCCCTCTCTGTGTCTGTCTCTCCTCATTCTCGCATTCTTTCTCTGCATCTCTTTGGCTTCTACTTTATCTATGTTTTGCGCCGCGAGTTCATGTTGTGACCATATTTTTAGTGTCCAGTTTGCAGTTATAAATGTTGTGTGTGCACAAGTGTGTGTGTGTGTGTGTGTGTGTGTGTGTGTGTGTGTGTGTGTGTGTGTGTGTGTGTGTGTGTGTGTGTGTGGTTGCAGCTTCACTTTTGCTATTGCTGCTGCTACAGTTGTTGCAAATTTAATGCCACATTTAGCGCTGTGGACGGCGCGATGAATGGCAAAAAAGGCTTTAAGAGCGCGCAGACAGACTAAACAGACGAGAGAGGGAGAAAGGGAGAGGAAGAGTGAGGGAGAGAGAGAGAGAGTGAGTGAGTAAGTTGTGGTTGTTGTTGTTGGAATTGAAGTAGTTCAGTTCATTGCATACAATAGCATAATTGGCAAGTTTTATACATTGCTCGCTTTTTGTAGCCATGCGAGAGGCGGCGTGGGCGACTGGGCGATTGGGCGGCAAGGCGTGGCTGGGTGCAAAAATACAAAACGAAATCGCTTAAACTGTGCACACCAATAAATTTAAAGCAGCTTATGCGACAACAGCAACAAGCACATTCAATAGTAAGCACTAAAGGCCACACACACACACATGTGGATGATAAACATACATATATATATATATATATATATATATATATATATATTTATATACTTATCTATCAAGCACAAAAGGCTACTTTGCTGTCACGCCCACTGGAAATAATACATATATATATATATATATATATATATATATATAGATATATAAAAAGCAGGCAAATCGCTGCAATTAAATGCAAATCAGCTGACAAAAGGACGCAGGACAAAGGACAAAGCCGCACCACACTCTGCACCACAATTGCAGCGGTTTCGCTGCGCTCCCTCCGCCGGCTGCTGTCCAACATATGTGGGGCATAGCAAACAGTGGGCGTGGCTGCTCAAACCAGCCCATTCGAGCTGCTCCGCTCGCTGTCCGCTCTCGCACTGTGTTTAGTTTGGTCGCCCAGGCATGCATTCCCATTCACATTCACAGGTAAACATAACCGTTATACCCTGTAATAATAGCGTGCACTGCAAAGCAAGCCATGCCAGCCCTCCAGCCAGTGGTACGAAAAGCGATCGGAGCCTTTAACCCTTAAGGAGTATTTTTTTTTTTCAAATAAAAACAATAATAGAACAGAAATTTTATATTATTTATCTTTTAAATCAAGTAAAAAATTTGTTTTTTTTAACTCTAAATCCTCATAATTTTCCACCCTATATAAAATAACATCTGCCTGTGAAAATTGAATTATCTTTATGGCTGGCTAACAATAATACTTCCCATAATATATACGCATACTCTAGAAAATCAATTTCAATACTGATATACCCATTTATTAGAGCAATTGCGGCAGAGAAATTGATCAAGAAATTAACTCTTTGATGCGACTTGACTGAAAGTCAGAGAGACCAAAATACAGACATGCATAGGGTATACGAGAGTGCATAAAAATTCCATGAGCTTTGTTTCTCATGAGACGACAATAAATATCAAGTGATATACGCTACAGTAATACCCTGCACTTGTACCCGGTGTATGATAAAAATAAACTCTATGCACCATACATTCGATATATATATATATAAATAAATACCTCATATAAAATTTAGATTTAGATAAACTATCTAGGTTATCTAGAGTATCTACTCTATATAGAAAAAAAAATAAATATTCCCTATGTATACATATGTATAATCTACATACCTAATAGATATTCTATATATAATAATATATATTATGAGCCATATATATATACCTATACGTATACCCCTCTAGCTCCCATATTTATACCCAATAAATATATCACATGTATCTCACACACTTAGCATGCATAGAGACCGCATTAGCCAAATGCTCATGCGAATCGGATAGAAAGACCAGTTGTCGTTATATTCTCGAATTTGCAATTGCCACTTCATCTCCTCATGTCCTCACAATTTACAGGGTATTCGCGCACCGTGCAGCCTGCTGAAACTTATTTTCTATATGTATCAGTTCAGCGTAGTTATACATAATGTGATGCATGCTTATAGCTGCCATTCAGACAATATATAGCTCTATATATATATGTGTATGTATTTATATATATATAGGCATGTCTGTGGCCACGCCAAGTCTCACCTCACCCCGCTGCGCTGGCCGTCACTGCTCACCTGTCTGGCCGAAAATTTGAGCAAATGGGCAGCCGGTTAGTGTCTGCGCCTGTTTTCACCTAGCTGGACAAACACAAACGCTATTCAATTCATTCCATGAATGCATTTGGACAACAGCTGGACGAGCCACGCACACACACACACACACACACACTCTCTTGCATGCATATATTTAAGTGCTCGTTTGTGTGTGTGTGTGTGTTTGCCACGCATCTGTTGGCCATGAAATAATCCTTAAAAGACCACAAAACGATTTTATTCAATTAAAATGTCAAAACGCTGTTTGTTTTCGTTATTTAATGCAATAAATATTTACACTCGACATCTACATATGTGTATGTGTATGTGCGTGTGTGTGTGTGTTTGTGTGTGTGTGTGTGTGCCATAACAACAGTGAGTGCTGCTAGCCAAGCAAAAAAGCATCCAAGGTACTCGTCAAGTTCACTTGATTTGCATTCCAAATGACTCAAACGAGCGAACGCTTGGGGAAAACCTCACAAGACAATTTCTACAACTCAAAGAGCTTCAAAAAAATCTAGTTCAATTATATTTTTACTCAAAATTAAAATTAATTACAAAATATTGAATTGTTAAATTTGTGCTTAACTCATTAAATGATTCATATCCATATCATTTGAAAGTAAAGTCCAGTTATTTAAAAGCTAAAAGGAATTTGAATCCTTAAACAAATAGAAAAAATATTCCAATTATTCTATAAATTTAATAAATACATCACATTATGAGCAATTTATATTATGAATCAAAAAGGTCAATTAATTAACTAATAGGTTTAATAAATTACAATAAAAAATTTATGAGTGAATCAAAAAATAAACATGTCTCAATGAAAACAATTAAATAATTGAAAGCTTTTCAAATGACTCATTTTATGATTCAATAAGTACCAAGACTATACATTTAAAAAAAACACTCGAATGGCTCATTCTTTAAATATAAACGTACTCAGTCTATTATAGCTAAAATTATATAATATATGAATCAATAAACACCCAAGCAATGAACAATTTAAAAGCAATGATGTGAATATAATTCATAAAATCAGTCTACTATTAAAATAGCATTTTATGAATCAACGACAACTGTAATGAATCAAATAACTATAGCTAAGTCCACAGCAAAGATTGGATTATTGAATCCAATAGGTACTCAATGGAAACGAATCAAATAATACATTTGTTTATGAATTATTTTATGAATCATTAACTAGTTAACATCAACAAAGTACTGAATTGATTCATTCGTCATTCAAATATATTCGAATGACTCATTTGCTCAAGTCGTAAGTACTCGAAATGGACGAAATGGCCTTAAAATGTTGTTTGAGTGCATTTTGAGGGGATTCTTTTTCGAATAGCCAAAAGCATAAACATTGCTTTGATAATGATTATGATAATGATTATGAATATGAATGCTTGTGCATGGAGCGACGGCGTTGGGGGCGTGGTCGATAATTTGTTGTTGTATAAAATAAAGTAGATGACGAAGAGGCGAGCTGGCGAGCTTGCGAGAAGGCAGGCGGAATTGTTTGGCCTATTGCAAATTTTGGGCACGTACAACTCGTAAAGACTATTTACGATTCTAATAAAAACCGTTGGACGTTCCTTTGACACAGGTCCACAGAGATACAGTAGGCGGGTGCGGCCAAGGAGAGAAAGCGAGATGGCGACCCAAAGTTATTCTTTGCTCCTTTTTTTTTTCGTGACAATAACGAGCGGGTTGTGTGTGTGTGGAAAATTGTTGAATTTGCTGCTAATTAAATTGCCTCCGAACCGACAAAATTTGCATTCGCTCTTAATATAGAGCAGACGGAGTCGGGCACTTGGCTGCCTGATTAGAGTTAGCTGCGGACATTCACTTATCCCTGACATGGCACAAAAAATAACTGTTGCACGCCACAATCTCTCAGAGGCGCTCGAGCCATTTACGAGCCATTCACATTGGAGCTGACTCGCCAGCAACCGCAAACCGACCACAGCGACCACAGTTGACCCATCGCCGCATCTGGTCATAAAACTCTTTTTCACCCCCCGTCGACATGAAGTCTTGTTAGCCGGCTAGTCTCTAGCTATTAGCAATGATCTGTTGATTGATTGATGAGGAGCAAAGCTGATGATCAGTAAAGTCTGAGCCAAAGCCAAGGCTGATTACAAATTCTATGTGGAATACTTGACACACGCACAAACACAGTTAAATCCAAGCTCGAAAATCTTTTATATAATACATCTCTTTCTTTTTCTCTCTTTCTCCCTTGTTGCTTGCTTTCTTTTTCTGTAATATTGATAGGTTTTGTTCTACAACAAGCCTTTTGCCGGTTTTAATTGCAACGGAATATTGAATCAGCTTCAAAAATCAAGCTATGCGCGTTTAATATTTGGAATATATTTTGTTAATTATATATTTTAGATAAGTATCGATTTTCGACTAGCTTTTCTATATTCATGTATTTTTTCCAAATTTATTAAACATAAATATTGAAAACAAAGATTCACAGTCATAATTAATATATATATGTATAAATATTACAAAATATAAAAATATAAAATAAAATGTAAACAAGCAAACATATTAAAAAAATATCAATAATTATCGATAATTATCTTTCTTTATGCCTATCCATAAGACAAACAGCTCTCATAGTTAAGAAAATAGCAACCTTTCTAGGTATATGCATTAGAGCGTGTGTGCGCTTCTTAGCTAATTACAGCATATCTGGTAGTCAGGCACGCCCCAGTTAAGCTCACATTACTTGTTGCTTTTATTGTTGTCGCATTCGTTTGTTGTTCTGATTTTGATGTTGGCTGCGTTTGCAATTTTTTTCCCCCTTAAGCTCAAGCCTTTATTGCTGCTGTTGTTGTCGTTGCATTGATTGCCCACTGGCACCTGTACAATGGAGTCGGCTGGCCCCCAGCTTGGGGGCGTGGCAACGGCAATGGCAGCTGACTGCAGTTTTTAAATCAATACAACAAATTTCGCTGTTGGTGGCCGCCGTTTAAAATGTTCCGAGTAATTAACACGCGCCGCATGTAACCCCCAAATGCCAGCAGCTACAACTTCGATAGGGCTGCCTCACGAGAGGGGGCGGGGTGGGGTGGGGCGGTAGGTCGGAAGAAGGATGGCCAGCTGGGGCTGTGTGTAAATGTGCAGCGTAAGCGCAGGCTATAACAGACGCCCACGCACATGGGTCAAAAGACCAAACGAAAACACAGTAAAGAGCAAGTGAATGTGAGAGATGAACGACTGAAGGATACCCTCTGCTAAGTAGCGAGTGCAGCTTGCTGCTAGAAATACGTTGATTAGAAGCAACTTTAGATGAGCTGTGGAAAGTCACCTCAGTGAACAGCTATGAGCTACCCTATAAAGCGAGTTGAGCTGCTAAATGAGCTGATGACATATATACATATACTATTTAGACTGCTATGAATACATACAAAAATAGTGAACGACTAACAGATACCCTGCATACTGTGAATAACCTATCAATTTGGGTTGTGCTCTCCTCCTGCTCACTATAAAAATGAAACTTTTGGAAAATCGATTTCTTAACATTATAAAAATGAAATTTTTGGAAAATCAATTTCTTAACATTTTGTCTTTAATTTATGAATTCTTATGATCCAACAGATACCCTTTACAATTTATGGAGACTAACCAAAGAAGGCACTAACCTAAGCTGTGTTTGATAGAAACTCTAATTATAATTTAATATATCTAAGTCTGCATAACCATATAAAAAGTAAAACCTATCAATCGATATTAATCGATAACATTATCGACTTTCAGACAATTACATTAGCTATTTTGGCAACCGTCATATATGACTGCTCTAGATGTCTTACTAAACTATATTTCCTTATCGATAATTATCGATTAGCATTGTTATCGGCTCGTTTGCTTGACTTCTGCAAACTTCTCAATATATTTTAAATAGATAGTTGCGAGGGACTCTACGATATCTACCCAATTAAAGCTATGACTACAGGGTATGCAAAGTTACACATTGCCAAAGCTTTATAGCTGAGTGTGTGTGTTTGTGTGCGTAACTTTTATTTATTGATTTAATACTTTTTCAATTTACTGCAAATAGCCAAAGAAGCTGCGTTGCGGTTGTGTGTCTCAGCCATAACTAGCAACTGCGCCAGTTACCTTGGTTAGCGAGCGGGCATAATATACATATACATATATATATATATATATATATATATATGTGTATGTGCATGCAAGTATATATGTTGCACTGCGTAACATTAAAGAAACGAACGGTCCATGGCCATTTGGCATTGGCAATTCCCGGCGTCGCAATGCCAATGTCGCGTTCCCAGCGACACGAATGCAGCGCGGCATTAACGACATGTCCCCAGCGCATAGCGAAGCTCACACACACACACACACACTAACCCACCCACACACACACATGCACACACGCTTCCCTTTTGTTCCCTTCCACACTTTGGCTAGCATTGCTCGTAATCGCTGTTGGCCATGGTGGCAGCTTTTAATTCACAATTTAATTTCACAGTTAGTTGCTCAATAAAAACTTTTCACAGCAGCAGCAGCAGTGGCAGTGGCAGCGGCAGCAGTTGAATATCTGTCAGAGAGCATGGCAATGTTCGGATAGGGAGCGTCACTGTCTGCGTGTGTGTGTGTGCAGAAGGTGTGGCATAAAGTTGAATGGATCACGGCTGCTCAGACTGGCGCAACTCTAATTGAAATATCTCATAATTGTCACGAATCAAACATTTTTGTGCCAGGTAAAAAACGCGCTACCTGTACACACATTCAATTCATCTTTCAACCCCATTAATACATATACATATACAAATGCCAATTTAAAAAATATGTTTTCGTAAATCTCTTTCAGCTATATTAAGGGCAAGAAGAAACAAGTGAGAGACCTCCAGACGAGCGGATGGCTCGAATAGGCGATACCCAGAAGCGTTTGACGAGCTGATGTGGAAAGCATTCTTAATTTATGTTATTAATTTATAGTAAGCAACATATGCTCACACACACATACAGACACTTGCTTAAGCGAGCGCTCTGCTTACGCAGCGGCAGAGCTTAGGCCTTACTTTGGTAACTTTATTGCTGAATAAGTTCTCTTCTAGATGCACTTTCTGAACACAATTTTGAGAGCTCGTTAATGACAATCATAAGTGTGTATTTACCAAAGCACACGTTTCTGCGAACAAAATCAAATTATCGATTGTTATCGATAGTGAGCAATATTATCGAAAAAAAAAACATTGTAAGCTCGTACTGGATAAACGAAAATAGAGTAAAAGTTGCATATCTCTTTTTTAGTGGATTACGAACTTACATCGGTCGGACACAACTCAATTCCGCTCTTCATACAGATCAAGAATATATATATACTATCACACGCCAGGCATTATACCTCGGAATTGCCTTTTTCAAGGGAAACTCAAGCTCGCTTTTTGTGGGCTGACCCACTCGTAGGGGTCTGATCTCTGCCTACTCCTGTCCTGAACTTGCCTTAAAAATGATTCTTAACTCAATTCTAGCCCACTTCGGACGAGATTTAGATTTTTAATCTGCAACAGCCTCGATAACCTTATCAAAACTTTGCACATAATGCCGACTGCGGTGCGAGAAAAAATGTGAGTAATTTTTTTCGAAAATTAATTATTGAGCTTGCGAAGCCACATAGTTAATCTGTAATTCCAATTAGATATGAAGCCAAGTCCCTGGAATGCCAAAAAAGAGAACTTGTTGCAACAGTCTTTGATCTGCAAATTGAAATTGCCAGCGAAGTATTCCAGCGGGATGTTTGAGGGTTATTATATGTGACGTGACTGTGCGCAGCAAACAATTCGTTCAATTGGCTTCAGAGGCGGCTGTGATGGGCGGACGGGCGGACGGGCGTTCGGGCGGTCTTGGCGCCTGGGCGGGTTACGACTTGGCTTGCGATGGCAATGGCGATGGCGATGGCGATGGCGATGGCGAATGCGAGCCATAAAAATAAAACATAACACAGAAGAGACAACAACAACAACAGCAGCTCTGGACAGTCGCAAGTAAGTGGGCGTGGCCGGGCGAGTGGGGTCAGACAATGGAATGGCTCAGCGGTGGAGCGTGGAGTCAGGGGCGACTGCGAATGGTAAACATTCAATGAAGCGAAATTGATTTGATTCAATTTAAAGTTGGAGCTGAGCAAAAACTGATTTTCATTTCATTTTCATGGCCGGCTCGCGGTGCCAATTGTTAACAATGATTGGCGCATTGTTCAATTGCATTTTCTTGCAACAGTCGTGGGGCGGCTGGCGCTGTGCCTGGCCATGAATGAATTGACAAACAAAGCCCACAGCTCGGCCCAAGTCCGGCTATGTGCATTTGCATCTTGTAAATACAAGAAATTCATGTGTGGGCCACTGATTATGTCTACTTAATGAGTATGCATGCGTGTATGTGTGTATGTGGGTGTATGTGTGTGTGGGTGTGACAATTCAATTTGCTTTGAGCTGCGCGCACTCGAAGACGAAGCCGAGCCGCTGCGCTCCCCTCACTCCCTCTGCACAGTCAGGCCACAAATTGCGTATACGCAATATTTGCATTTATTGCCATGTTTACAAATTTAAAATATTTTGTTGAATTTGCATTTCATTTATACTCTCCATAAATATCTATAGCTGCACTACACACACTTTCAAGTCTTTCATGTGCAAAAAGAAAAAAAAAAAATTTCATGCAATGCAAACATTTTTAGGTATGTTTGTTACGAGTCTCGATGTAATTTCATAAAATCAACTTACCTCGAATCAATGCTCTTCTCTCTTCTTCCTCTCTTCTCTTGCTGGTTGAGTTTACTTCCTCTCTATCTCTCTCTCTATCGCTCTATCTTCCTCCATCCATCTATTTCTTTTTGTATCTCGTTCTATCTTCTCGCCCTCTAATTGTCTTTATCTTTCTCTCCATTCGTCCCTCTCTCTCTCTCTCTCTCTTTCCTCTTTTCTTTTTTTTGTGTATCTTTTTCGCTCTCTTCTTCTTTCTCCTTTTTCTTCTCACCTACTGTCTCTGTCTCTCTTTCTTTCCTTCCTCATCTCCCTATTCTTTTCTTCTGCACTTTGTCTCTTTTTCTCGCTATCTCCCTGTGCCCTTTTCTTTTTTCTTTGTTCTTTCTATATATAAAAAAAATAAATAAATTTCGACAGAGACATTTATTTATTTTTTATTTATTTTTATTTTTTTTATTTACATTTATTTATATTTTTTTCATATATCCTTCTACCCTTCTCTCTTTCTGTATATATATGTTTTTTCTCATTCTCTCTATCTATGACTTCATTTTCAATAATTTCTCAATAATTCTATCATTTTTTCTCTGTGCTCCATTCTCGCTGGCTCTATCTCTGTTTATCTATCCTTCATTGACTACCATTCCTTTACGCTCTTTATAAATTTGTCTTTCTATTTGGCTCTCTTCTCTTGTTCTATATATATATCTCTCTCTCTCTTTTTAACTCCCTCTTCACCCCTTTCTCCCCGCTTCGGTCCGCCTATCTGCACAGGACAGACCTGTGGAATGCTTCAAAACAATTGACTTCATATTCCTTTCGACTCCCTCTCTTACAGATACACTCACTCACACTCACTCACACTCACTCTCACACACCCACACACACATTTATAAATTGGCTCACATATTTATTACACATATCGCTTACCAGTTATCAGAGTGTCGAGCAGTACCTGGTACTTGCTGGCAATAACAATTCAGATAGTAATCGAGGAGTGGCCTTTGGCTGTTTCGCAGCGGTGTTTTCACTCTGACAGCTAGTTAGTTGCTTGCCCATTGCCACGCCCAGTTGCATGAGCTGAATAGGCGCATTGTACGCCTTTATTGTTGTTGCGGCTGTTGATGCTTTAGCTGCTGCAGCTTTAGCTGTCGATACATCATCAACGGAAACAACGTCAACTCGAGCGTCAAATGCATTGAAAGGGAGAAATCCTAAAGGTTTTATACATCGAGAGCCAGACAATGGGGTAGTATGGTTTAGACAGCTAGTGTGCTATGCGAGTGTTTCAGGTTTGATTGATGATGATTGACGAATATATGATGCCAACAGAAATAACTTTCATAGATAAATAAACAGTCCGGAAGGAATTTGTGTATATAAATCAAAAATACTTTCAATGTATAGGCTGATTGAAGCTGATTGATGGATCATTACTCAGCCATCAATCGACGAGCTCTGGAACTTTAATATGCTTATACACATATCTTTATTTATTATTGTTGACTGATTGATAATGATTGATGAAATAAAGTACCTGGTCATTGATTGATCTGGTACATTTATGATTGATGACAATTGATAGACGTCCAATACACATTTGTTTTTATTACATCAAAGCCTTGCTAAGATCTCGAATGAGGCTCGTTGCAAACTATATACAGGTTGATTGCTTGATTGACTGATTGATATATGTATTTCATTTGATTGATTGGCTTGCAAGACAAATTTATTAGTTTTAGGAAAGAATTTCCATGTGAATAATTTGGCGTTAGATGTTGATTGATTGATTGACTGATTGATAATGCATTCAGTGTGCAAGTCACAAGAGTGAAATATAGAGACACAAAATATGCACTATTTCATTCAATTTCTAGATGATTGAATCATTGATTGACTGATTGATGGAGCGCACTCTGCTGTCATAGCTGCAGTTAGCCAAGAGCAGCAAAGGCAGAACATAAATTTCAAATGGAATTATTTTCCCACGTGTGCTCATGTAGGGCATCTGGCGACTGTGCACGCCCCCGAACGTGCGCCGGCAATATATTTTTTTTTGCGTTGTTCGCACGTTAATATAGCAGCAGATAGAACACGTATGTAAACGCCTCTCGATCCGCCTTTGTCTAGTGAAACAGAACTCAATCGATGTTAAATGCGAGGCTGAAACTGTGGGCGTGGAGTTGAGCGCTAAACCGGCGGCTGCTGGCTTCAAGTCCATTATATTGTAAATAAATGCAATGCGAGCCATGGGATGCTTATTAATAACTACTTGCGATCCAATCTTGCGGTGTATTATGCAAATCTATCAAATTTCCTGATTAATTATCGAGGATATTTCGGCAGCGGCCCATTGGCATTGGTTTGCATTGTCGATGCTGGCCAGGTGGTTAGCTAACAATGACGGCCAAAATACCTGAAATACTATAGTTCAATGACTGTGTGTGTGTGTGTTGGTGTGTGTATCGGTGTGTGTATCGGTGTGTGTGAGTGTGTGTTGTGTGCTTTGTTTGTGTGGCTAGCTCGTATTTTAGTGCACTATTATCCGCTGCTCTATGCAGATGCAGACAATTTGTGCCAGCTCCGATTGCCGAGCAACAGAGAGAGAGAGAGAGAGAGAGAGGGAGATAGAGAGCGTGGGGCTGGCGGCGGAGAGGCTAATGAAGGCGCCAGTAGAGGCTTTAACATAAATCAAAGTTCCAAACTCAAAGCGAGCGACAGGCACACAAAAAGCGTTCACACACTAAGCCAGGTGCTGCTAAGGCAAGGGGTATCCAGAGCTGGAGCGTCGTGGCGGGTGGGGCGGATCGGTGCGGGGCGTGGCAGGAAATGCCGTCTGACACACATCCAGCTTCATTTTGGCACGTGCACTTGAAAAGCCGTGCAGCGCGCTTTTGATATATTGCCGACTTGAAGAGCGAAACAGGCGAGTGCAATAGAAGCGCTCGGAAAGAGGCCATGGGGGAGTGCTGCGGCCAGGACCATAAGGAAGAAATATGTGTACGAAAGGCCATAAAGGAGTGCTGGGAGCGGGCAATAAAAGAGCAGCAGGCGTGAGGAGCTGAAGAGAGAGCCTGGCCAGAGATACAGGAGAGCGGGGCTAACTCCATGGCGGCAGCTATTAAGCGAACTAACTAAGGCAGCGAACGGATGGAGCCCAGAAGCTGCGCCGTTTTGTGCAAAATTAGACAGTTCAAACAAACTTGAGCGTGAGTTTCTTTCTTATTATTTGCCTTCTTCCTGCAGTAGCATCGATGGTGGCTAACTGGCAGCAAGGGGAGCAGCTCCATGTGTGTGTGCCAGTGTGTGTGTGTGGGTGTGCGTGCAGCTGAGAGGCGTCATTGCCAGTCATATCCTGAGGGGATAAGCGCACTTTATGCAAAACGCACAAGTTTTATTCTATTTTGATTTCTTTCTTATGCTCGTCTGCTGCTGCTGCCGCTGCCGCTGCTGCTGCTGGCTCTGCCTATTCTTCTTATGTTTTTTTTCTTTATTCTGCAAAATGGGGGGCGTGGGGAGAGGGCGCCTGGTTCTGGGCTGGGAAAAAAGTGTAAACAGCTACAGCTGCGTGTCCTTGTTATGTCGCTGACAATGCCTGCCAGTTGATGGCTTTCAACACAGATTTGCCTGACGACGGAGAGGTGGGCTGGGGCCGGAGACGGGGTGGGGGCCGGGGCGTGACAGGCAGTAAAAGGCACAAAGGCAGCGACAACGTTAAAAGCGAATGGGAATTGATTGAAAAGTAAAGAAAGGAAACGAGCCCAACTATAGAATGTCGCATCTCTACACAGATAAATACAGCTCGTATATATAAATATATATATATTGACTTACAGACACTCGCCCCGCCACTTGTGATTATGCTAATGAAATAACAAGCACATAAACTTAAAAACTATGCCAAAGCCCATTCACACCCAGGCCGCTCACGCTGTCCGCGCCCACCCAAAAGTTTTAGACATAAAAAAAAAACCTAGAGTAGATGGGCACTAAGAGCCTGAGAACATAAAAAAAAATATATGTCCCAATAGTGGCTAAGCCCTGCCTAAGCAGCTGAGCTGCGACTGAATTTGCTGTCTTCCTTCTAATCTCTTCGGGCTGAGCAGCCGCTACCCCAGATGTATTACAGCCATGAGCATAAAAAAAAGGTAGTAAAAAAAAAAACGAAAGTTTCTCAAAAGTTTTTTTCAATAATCTATTGTGTGAAGCATCATCAAGTCAAACGGAATAACTGGGCATACGCAACGAAATAATTGCTCAAGGAATTTTTGTTGCATGTGCAAAATGCTTTGACGGGGCACATTTAGCTACATAAATGGGGTAGATATGTGAGCAAGCATAGATTGCTGATAGAAGAGCACAAATCATATGGGAAAATAGTAAAACGACGCTAGAACACCTCAGAGAAGACTCTAGCACAATGTTGATATAAGAGCACTGTAAATGACTACGTGACGCTGTGTCTGTCAGAAGTCAGCTGATTGAATACTTCCTCATACTTCCTCCTATTGCACTGTTATCGATAACTTGAATAGCTGCCGATTTATAGCTATCGAAAATGGTGTCACGCTCGCTCGCTGCTCAATCCGTACCGTAGTTACCATCAATTTGATGGCAAATCGAGTTTGCATTGATTTGGCTAATAAATTTGTAGAGCATTATGCAGTCGTGGGCACCCGCGGACAGCAGTATTATTTAGAAACAGCTACTGATTGCTTCATACATATATAAATTGATTATTTCTATAGAGTTCATAATAATATATTTCATAAGGGAGTGGACTGAGAGCTGCACTAAATGGCTACTAAGAGGTGTGTGTGCGAGTGTGTGTGTGTGTGTGTGTGTGTGTGTGTGTAGCTTAAATTGCTTGGGGAACAGTTGCAGCAACACCTGGCGCAGGTAAAGCGCCCACAAGCAGCCAAGGCAGCAGCAGCAGCACGCGACTGTGCAGCGGCAGAGGCAGTGGCTGAGCAGGAGGTGGGAGTAAGCAGCACGCCTTGACGTGTCCTGTCGCCAGGCGCCCGTGGGGCATTCGCAATGCAATGGGCAGCCCAAACACTTATGCGCTGCAGGGCTCACTCAGCTCTGGGTCCCCCAGCTCTAGCTACAATACCAACTCCCCAGCTGCCCGGCTGCTCCGCCCAGCTCGTTCAGCTTCCTCTCAAGCGTGCTCTGGCTTTTATTTTTTATTTAATTTTCTTCTGCTTCTTCTTATTATTTTATTTCATTTTTTTCTTTTTTTTTTTTTTTTGCCAGCGCTTTTTGCATATTTATTGTATAGTTTTGTAGTTTTATCAAGTTAGCTAGTTAAAAGTCAAGATGCTGGCTACCTACACAGCCCAGGCGGCCAGCCAAGCCAGCCAAGTCAGGCAAGTCAGGCAGACAGCGGGGCAGGTGAGCCGATGGGCTGATGGGCGTGGCACGTGCTGAAACGCCTTGTCGGCGAGCGAATGGCATAGCTTAAGCTTCACATCTTCATCTGCATCTGGCGTAGAGTCGTGGTGTGGCTTTTATTAGCTACGTGCGACGCGTCGGGTCAGCCGCCCACGCCAAGAGGCGTGGCAGGGGCGGAAGGGGGGAGAGGGGGTAAGTGTGAGGCGGCATCTGAGGGTTGCAGTTGTTGAGCAGAACTTGCCAGCGTTGGCGATAAGATGAGCGTGCTTAAGTTTTATTGCCGCATATTTAAGCTATTAAAAAATTCATGCATAAAATGACACACGGAGAGAGCGTGAGAGAGACAGCCAGACAGAGAGTGAGACAGAGAGCGAAAGCGCGCGAGAGAGTAAAGCATAGCAAGAAAATTAAAAACGCAGCCAGTTGCCTGGCAGCCCGTAGAGTTAAGAGAAACTCACATACACTACACGCAGTCAAGCCAAGCGAAGATTCTAAAGATATCGCAAACTTATCGACAAGACGATAAGCCCCTCTGACTGTCAACATCAACAACATTGCTGTACAAATAACATTAAATACGGATCAATCGATAACATGACATATATAATCGATTATCTTCTGAATACAATTTATCGATATTTTATCTGTCACAAATTGCTTTAAATTTAACGATGTTCAAACACAATTACTGAAGTCTATATATAATACTCTAATATATATATATATATACTAAATTGTTATCGATAACATAATACGTATGTGTTTTAGTAATTATTTTGCTGATTTTACCTTCGATACTGCTAGTAGCGTTTTCTCACAGCAAATAAGACGCATCGATAATTTATCGACGAGTCATCGATCAGCATATTTGAAAGTTATATGCTCTTGTTGATAGCTAGACTATCGATAAATATTTTTATGCTGACCTTTAACATGTTTGACGTGACGATTTCACTTCATTCCATACCACTTTGATTGATAGACAGTCTCTTGGCCATATTTCTGCAACCAAGGAGACCTTTCACAAGCTGCACTCAGTTGCTGTTTTAAATTGTTTTCAAAAAGAGAGAGGAAAAAAAGTTTTACAATCATTTCCAAGCGGCAGTGAAAAACGTTTTGTTTTAAATATACCGCAGCGTTATCTCTACGAGTGACCTGCTCCCTTACTTTGGGAGCTAAACGAATGCGGCGGGAGGCGCAAATTGCGGTCTGTGTGGCAGTGGCAGCTGCAACTGCAACTGTTGCTAACTGCAACTGGCGGTCCACAATAATAACTATAATAATCAACATGGCGGCTGCACGAAGACACAGACACACACATAAGCACATACACCCACACACACCAACACACACACACGCAGACAGAAAACACATTACATGTTATTTTATTTATTTTTTTTTTTTCTTTTTTTTTTGTACTCTTGTTTTCTTCCTCATTCGCTTTATTTTCTTAATTTTATACACACGCTTTTCTTTGCAGTTTCTTTGGCTCACCAGCAGCCACCCCCAGCAGACCCCCTCACCCCTTCTTGAATTTTCTTTCTCTGCATCTTCCAGCTTTTTAGTATTCATTAAATTGCATAATTATACAATAAGTGCAATGGCTTCAGCTGTATCCCTGCTCCGCTTACTCTCTCACTCTCTCTCTCTCTGTCTAGTTTTTTTTTTTTTTTGGGACCGGCTACCACGCCCACTGTTGCAAGTATGCATATGCATGAGTACATACACACGCATACACACACCCACACACATTCGCCTGCATTCCTGCATATCTAAAAACTGCTGATATGAGCTGTCTTTAAGCATTTTACAACACTGGGAGCCATTTGAAATGGTTCCGCATGCAATATGCGGCGAGTCGGGGGAACTCTGGCATTTTAGCTCATCTTTGGCTTCAAATTGTTCAACTTTTATACATTGCTTATAAATAAAAATATTTAAATGTGTTCGAGTCGAGCGAAGGTGAAAGCTAGTTTGAGTTTCAGCTTTAAAAGGGCAGCTGGAACTGCACGTAATTAAAAAGGGGTAGAAACTTGAGTGCATCGATTTTTGGGTGGATGAAGAATTCATAATTGACAGGTTGATTGATGGACTGGCTAATTGCTTAACCGATAGAATGATTGATTGAATGACGGGGTTGAGTAATGAACTGAAGGACTGACAAATTCATTGATTGACAGACTAATTAAATGCTGCATTGACTAACTGACACACTGATTGACTGAATGACTGATTGATTGATATAACGACGAATTAATGATTGGATGATGCAGTGAATATTAAATGATTGTTGCACTTGTTGATTGACAAATCTGTGGACTGACAGATTGATTGATTGTAGGACTGACTGTTTGGCAGATTAATATTCTGACAGATTGATTGACAGACTGAACAATGATTGACAGACTAACTAGGTGAATGCATGATGGATTGACCGATGGCATGTTGAACTGATTGATTGACCGAATAAATGAGTGGTTGCCTAACAGATTGATTAATGATTCAATCGATCAATCATGACTGACCATTAGACAGACATATACATGGACTAATTGCTTATTGATAACTGATTTAATACCTTAATAACTGCATGTTTGATTTATTGATTGAATAATTGACTGATGAACTAATTAAATTATAAAAGTTGTTCCCTCAACGTTGTTACGACTTTCACAGAATTTCCCTTTAGAATTGAGCAGTGTAGAAAAATGTTCGAAAAATTCCACCCAAGGTTCAGACACTAAATGGAGTCCAATTGAGTTTTATATGAAATGCATTCATTCGGTCTGCAAATTCTTCTACATAGTTTGATTTTATTTAAGAAAGAAAACAGTGACAAGCACACACACACACACATACAAAAAGAGATAGAGAGAGGAGAGAGCTATGTATGTGTGTGCGTCTGCAGCTGTGTGCTCATTTTATCTATTTAGCCAAAAACATTTTTGCCTATTTTATTTCATTTCATTTTATTTTGTGGATTGGAATTTCAGCCAGGAGTGTGGCGCTGGGCGGGGAGAGTGGGGCTAAAGGGATAGTTGCTGTGGGGATTATTAGGCAGGATTATGAATACATGGGCCGTTCAGTTGGCCGCATTGTTTTTATGTTTAAGCAACTTGCCAATTTGCAGCTTGAAGAGTAGAAAGGAGCTGAGCGGGTGCTAGGGTATGAGGTTAGAGGAGTCGCTGCTCTAACCGTTTGACCCAAAATGGGGCAGCAGCATAAACAAATCCCTTAAACGTTTAAATGCCTGCAACTGAAGCAGGCAGCAGCTGCCAATGACACGCCCACCTCCCCAGCAAAACGTGCAGCGTGGTCAGTGAGATAGAGCGGGGGAGAGTGTAGAGGTAGAGGGAGATGGAGATGGAGAGGAAGAGGGAGAGGCCAGAGGCAGACACATAACTTGGTGGCAACCCAATTGCCATTGGACGCTGGACATTGGACGCAACTTGGAGCATGTGTGCGCGTCATTTCAAGCTCGAAAATAGTTTTGGCCACACACAGACACAGAAAGTGAGAACGAAAGAGATAGAAAGGCAGAGGGACAGACAGAGAGAGAGAGAGAGATGGAGACGGTGTAGCCTTAGCTAGGGCCAACAGGCATCGCCCTCATGTGCATCGTAAAAAATAAGCAGCAGCAAATTGTATTTTTATGAGCTGAAACTGTTTTGGGGCCACATTTCAATGTCGATAAAAGCCCCAAAAAAAAAAAAAAAATAAGCAAAAAAAATAGAAAAATATAAAAGCCCAAAAACCTGGAACTGAAACTGAAAACGGAACCAAAATCAGCAGCAGCCACAGCAGATAGAATAGCAAAGAAAACCAAGAGAAGATGCACGTACATTGTATACCCTAGCGAGCATAGGCAATGACTACTACTGTGCTCTTGTCAGTGTTGTAAGGTACAAGTGTATTTCAGCTCTCTCTCTTTCTCTCTATGTCTCTCTCTCACTTGCTATCACAGTGACTCGCCACATATGTTTGTCTGTCTTCTCTCTGTCTTGCTTATTACTCCTCTTATTCACTGATCTGTCTATCTACTCTACCCCACTCTCTTTTTCTCCTGCGCTCCCTCTACATCTTCCACAATATCAAAGACGCTTCTCTCTTGTTTCCTGTATTTCAATATCTTAATTTATTCTCTAGTTACTTCTCGTATCTTTGATTTCTCTCTTCCTTTCTTAGTTGTTCTCACTCTCTATCTCTCGCCGTTTCTTATTTTTCTTCGCTTTAAATTCATTTTTATGGCTCCATGTCTTCCTTTGTTTCTCATTATATTTCTCCCTTACGTTCTCTATCTTTCTCTCTCAATTTCTCCCTTATATAATTTCCCACTCGATCTGTCTCTCTCTCCTCTCTTTGCCACTCTCTTTTTCTGGAACTCTATTTCGCTCTCTCGCCCTCTCTCTCGCTCTGTATCTTTCTCTCTACCCTGTCTCTCTTTCGCTCCTCTCGTTTTCTCTTCTCTCACATCGCTCAACAGGTCAACAAAGTAACTATACCCTCGCCCCGGCAGTGTATGCTAAGCACAAGGAATGTGCTGGAGATAATGGGAAAGGAAATGGGAAATGGAACGGGGACAAGGCTAGTGTTAGCCGGCAACTGGCAACAACAATAAAAACTGAAACAAAAACTTACAACAAATTACAAATAACGAGCCAAAGACCATATGAGTGTCTGTCTCACTGTCTGTCTGCCTGTCTCCGTCCGTCTGTCCGTCTGCCTGCCTGACTGCCTGTCTGCGAGAGGGCCAATTCGGTTGGCCAGCAAACTAATAGAAAAGCGTGTGGGAAAATTGCATTGGCCAGCAACGGGAAAAACGTGCCAGGGCCGTGACGGCTAAATATTCATTAGAGCTAATTAAACAAGATCTGCCCCCGGCGACGGGCCGGACAGCCAGGAAACGAAAGCGGCAGCAGGCGTAGTCCAAGATGAAGTCGGAGCCATTCAGCTAACTAACTGGACAAGTGTGGCGGCAGCCCGTGCAACTGGTTAATTGGCTTAGGTTTTCTATTTTGGGCCAAGCAGTTGGCTCACGGCGCTGCCACGAAGGGTATCGAATGCCTTGGGATGTTAAACAAACAATGAACATGTTTATATAGACAAATTTATACACATTACATACAGTTCGAATATGTGTAGTAGCTGGCTAAGCAAAGGAGGCATAGAGGTAAAGGTAGAGGCAGAGATAGAGAGAGAGTGAGACAGAGAGCGGACGAGATCAATTAAAGACAGCCAGCCGCCAGGGCTCGATCATGACTACTGCTGGCAGTTACAAGAATCTTAACAAAGACCATAGAAGTCGGGAATTCAGAATGTCAATATTTTATCTTTCCAGTAGAGATTGATAATTTATTAAAAATTTCCTCTACAAATCATAATCAGTCGACTGAATATTGTGACTCTCTGTTTATGGCCAACTGGCATCGGTGCTTCTGAGTCCTCTCCCATGCTAAATATATATGCGCGACTTCGTAAAGTTCTCCATTTGACTAGCTTTTATCTAAACAAGAATTTACACCATATTAGTCTGTCCGTCCGTTTGTCCCTCCGTATGTCCGTACGTACGTCCGTTCGTATGTCTGTCCGTACTTCTCTTCGTACGTCCGCTATTAATGCTATAGACTTGAAATTTTAAATATGTATATTTTCATATATTGTGTAAGTCAAGATTATTCTGACACGCCCACTATTGGCATGGTAAATCAGGATTTACTAAGTCTTTAAGCGCAATGATCTAACTTGTTGTTTGAAGAGTGTGTGAACTTATATATATGAACTTATATATATGAAATATTTAAAAGTTTGTTTTTTTTTTTTCACTTTCAATGTTTTTTTTTTTTAATATTCAAAAAAAAAAAAAAGATAATTTTGGCAACAAAATTTTGCACCATGCAAAATGCCATTAAAAGCTTAGACTAAGTGCATTAATTTTGCAGAAATATAAATGACTTTTTCTAGTTCTTGAACGTGCAAAGCTGCATAGCAATTGACACATAACAAGAAATACAATTTTTATATATATAATATACATAAATATACTCTCTATACATATATAAATCTAAAGCTATATATATTTATATATATGCGCATAATAAATGCTTTAATGCGCATATTAATTAAAAGCTTCAGTTGGACCACATGCTTATGGTTTTATAGTGTGTGTGTGTGTGTGTGTGTGTGCGTATATGTGTTTAGTAAATGAATACAATTAGCTGGAACGTTCACACACACGCAGAGAGAGAGAGAGAGAGAGAGCGAGAGAGAGAGAAGAGAGAGAGAGTGAGTGAGAAAGGGAGAGAGAGGGAGAGAGAACTGACCAAATGAGATGACACTAAATCAAAGTTATTCAGCGCACGTCGTTAAGTCATTAATCGAACAATGCACGGCAGCTAGATGCCAACCACACACACACACACACACACCCACACACACACACACACACACAGAGACTCACACACACACGCACGCATGGTGTAACATATGCTGATATCGTCGCCTTGCTTTGCCATCACGTTGACGACCATGTTGGCACATAATAATAACAGCGACTGGCCCCCAAGGTGCCACGCCCAGCCACAGCTATAAGGCTACGGCTACGGCCCTCGTCCCCTCGCCCCCTGGCCACCACGCTCCTCCCACAATCCGGCATGCTAATAATAATCATGCTGCGGGGCAGCTGCCGCACATTGAAGACTCGGCCATATTTGAAAGCGGTTGCATTATTAAAGGCCAGCTACTCAGTCAGCCAGCTAGCCACTCCATCTCCCTCTCGCCCACACACACACACACACACACACACACACACATACTAATATCCTTGCTCTTTCCGTCTTTTGTCTGTGCAGCATCTTGCGGTGGCACTTTGTGTGCCGCAATCGCAATCGCCATCCAAGTGCAATTGACAAGTGCTCGACGCAGAGGCACAAAGATAACCGCAGCTATGGCAACAACATGCTGCTGCTGCTGCTGCTGTTGCTGTTGCTTCTGTGTCGCCCTTCTTCTTCTTCTTCATTTGCCTAAAGCCACGCCCACACGTTAAGCCACGCCCACCTAGCGGCCGCACCTGCGAATTTCAATTCAATTGTTGTTTAATTTTTTGCAGCTGCTCGACGCATTTAAACAGAAAATAAAACAAAAATATTCTCAAACAGAGACACTGAACGATTGGCAGATACCCTGTACAAAACTGTTGCGATTAATAGCCAATAAATAAAGAAAAGCAACATATGTTTAGCAGTACGGCAAGAAATAAGAAGAATAAAATATGTTTTGAATATGCTCGAGTACAGATACCCTGTAAGAATATACAGAAAACAAAGTATAGCAATTGCAGAGTCAAAAAAAAAAAAATAGTAAACAAAATTAAAGACATAAAAATACTATACGACTATGATCGACTAACAGATACCCTGTAATAAACATAAATGGGATCAAAAACTATATAAAATGTATAGCAAAACAAAAACACAATATTAAACTAATAAAAAAATGGAGCTGAATACGTTTTAGTTCTGCTCGACTGACAGATACCCTATGAAACGTGCTCGACTGTCAGATACCCTGTAGGGCGTAATTGATGAATGTAAAACAAATTGAATACTCAGTGAAGAACAGCCAAGACCTCAGCTGTGATCGTAAACAAGATTACAGGGTATCTATATATGGCTGGTAGCAGAAGAGCAGACAATGCGACCGCAAACGGAGTTACAGTGAATGGTAATAGGATTATGTCTGGGGACTGAGTGCGGACTCCATCAAAGCCAAAAAGAACCGCAACCACGCATAATTGTTCAATTTATTTATTTAAGCGCGAATTGCGCAGCGCCGCCGTCCACACACACACATGCACACTAGCTGGGCCAAATAGTGGGCGTGGCAGCAGTCAACAAACGTTTTTCGGTTATTGCGGTCACAAATGGTGGGGTAAATCGCTTTAAATAATGCATGCGATTTCAATAAATATTGAAAACGCTGTCAACGCTGACGACGCTGCCGATGGCTGGCGCCACCTGGCGGCAAGTAGCGGCAATTGCTATACTATTACAATTTAATACCCTGCATATGCATATGAAGGGTGGGAAGAGCTATGATGACACAAGATAACATGACATGATCTGATAAATAATAATAATTTCAATAATTTATCGATAAATAAAGATTTTTATGTATTCAAATAATTTAATATACACAAATTAATAATTAAAATATCGATATCTTTGCCTTATCGATAATAAATCGATTATGATTCGATAACCAACTTCATCTATATACTTTTATACTAGCAAAGGGTTACATAGGGAATTATATATTTTAAAATCTCCATTACAGGATACCTGCCAGTCGAGCTGACGCCAACTAAATTACACATCGTCAATTTAGTTGACCCCATGTTATATAATTCATAGCAATCAATGGACATGGCAAAGAAATCAATGCGCCACGAGAAATTATAATTATAATTTGTATTTGTAATTGCACGAATAGAATAGTGGGAGGGAGGGTGGCAGGGGGCGGCGAAACTCCGAGTGGATTGTCAGGGAAGGTGGGGGCGGTGCGCGGCACTAGCTGGCACTGGATACACTCGACTAATTAGTCTCCTGAGCGTGTTCGCTGATTCCCGATGCCTGATTATAGTAAATCTCTGGTCACGCACCAGCGAAAGAATTCATAAATTTAATTTGCCGTCAAGCAGAATGGAAGCAGTGGGCGATGTGAGAGATGGAGAGATGGAGAAATGGGGAGATGAGCAGATGGGGGATGACGGGTGGCGGAGGCGCAAGCGAAGTGGAGTTGTGGAGCTGTGGAGGCGACACGTCGCTGTAGCAGCAAACGAATTCCCACAATAAACATTTGCACGGCAGCCGCGTGCCCAACGATAATGATGATGTTGAATGCTCGCAGTGATGATGATGATGATGATGATAATAATAATAATGATGATGATGGAGATGGAGATGGGAAATGGAAGAATAGGTATGGAATGAAGTGGTGTGTGGAGGAGTGCCTGCCTGGTAATGACGCTGAATGACGACACAGCATTGGGAATCACTGGCATCCCACCCTCCCCATCGCCTCCTCCTCCTCCTGCTCCTGCTCCTGCTCCTCCTCCTCCCTCCCTTCCTCTCCCCACTTTGCACTCATATACCACCTCCCACCTGCTTTGTATATGCAGTCATGTAGCATCGATTAATCATTTTATTATTATTATTGTTGCCGCCATTCGTTGTCGTTCCCAGCGCTCGTGATCCTCCTCATGCACACGCTGCTAACGTGCGTTGCGCGGCACTTGGGCAATATACCATATATTAATATGCGTGCCAAATAGCAAAAGTCATCGCAATTTATACAACAACAACAAAATAAATACTAGAGGCGCGAGTTGATGCGATCGAGGCAACGAGCCAAATAGACAACTGGGAGCCCAGGAGACGATAACATTATCAAAACCATCGACTGCTCGCTGAGTGTTGAACAGTTGCGCTCAGGGAAAGCAAATACATATTCTCTGAAATACACACTTTCTACATACGCCTTCTGAAATACATACTCAATACATATGCGGTCTATCTGAACATGATGCAGCATCGCCTCTTCATACTGCTTGCCACGGCGATGATCTCCGATGGGATGTTGCCCTGGATCCAATAGAAGATACTCCTGCATATAATATTTAGAATTTCGGTTCCATTTTCGAATTATTTTAAATAATTCTACAGGCGTCAGACGATTTATTATGATATAGACCCGGCAAATTTATATTTTGCTGGATAATGCAATTTTGAATGCTAATAAGAAAGTCGAGAATATAAGCATATGTAATTCTATATGGATAATCGTAAATAATAATCATAAAATTTGTTATAAATTTATAAATATAAAGATATTTGACTTACCTTTACATTTTATTCGCTAAAAACAATTTAGCTTTTAATAAGCTTTTGCACAACTCAAAATGATTTCTTTTATATTCCATTTTTTTTTAATTGCGGTTTTTATGGAAAGCTCAAATAGCTGCTGTAGTGGACCTATGGAAAATACTTCGTTAGCTAATACTTTAATTGTGTACTATTAACTCTTACTATTTATCCTATCATTGACGTTTAAGTGTCGCTGAACACATTTTCCAACACTAACTTTTAATCATGCGAATGTCAATATAAATGTCGATACTTATGACTATAGATACTATCGATTACGAGCAGGCATGAGCAATATGTGTGTGTGTATGTTAATTCAGGCATATCGATACTATCGATTACGAGCAGTGCCCACAATTTATTATATGATATCTCTAATATGTGCATATGTAACTATCGATAATAATAATAAATCGAACTCTATTCACAGGCCGCATGCACGTTAATCAACACTGATTGCCGTGTGCTCAAACTTAATTAATCCTGTATGCGTTAGAGCAAGACAACAAATACAGTGAGCGACTGAGCAACCTGTGAACGTGTGCTCAAAACACGTTTCACTCGCTCACTTGTCCTCCCGCTCTCTCGCTCGCTCGCTCGCTCACTCTGCTACGCGCTACATTTTTTTTGTAAGCTTCAGACTAGTTACTGCTCCCGGCAATTGTCATTGCGAGTTAATCAATTCAGTTTTTCACTTGTCAGAGCAGTGGGAGTACTACTCGAAAGTCGTCAAAGTGCACATTATGTACGCCGCCGTAAAGCCGCTCTCGAAGTACTTACGTCTGAAGACGGTGCGCATCTACGATCCAATATTCACGCTGCACTCCAAATGCACCATCGTCATTCTGCTGACTTGCACGTTTCTGCTGTCGGCCAAGCAATATTTTGGCGAGCCGATACTCTGTCTCAGCTCGACAAAGCACACGGAATATGTGCAATCCTATTGCTGGACCATGGGCACCTACATTCTGCCGCTGGAGAACGATAGTATCGATTCGAGCAAGCCCGTTCCGGAGGTAGCGCTGCTTGAGCATCAGCAGCAGCGACAGGCGCTCAACAGAAGCAGCCTGAACGGCATATTGGCTGACAGCGATCATTACGCACGCATCATATCGATAGCGGAGGGCGTCGGACCCGAGATTCGAGGTGTTACGAAACGAATGTATTTGCGTTATTATCAATGGGTCTTCATGATACTGCTCTTTCAGTCGCTGCTCTTCTATTTCCCGTCGTACCTGTGGAAGGTGTGGGAGGGTCAGCGCATGGAGCAGCTATGCTGTGAGATCGGCGATGCACTCATTCTCGAGGACACCTATTGCATGCGTCTCCGAATGCTCACGAAATACTTTCGGGCTCGTTTCTCGGCCATCCATTGCTGCTATGCGATCAAGTATGCATTCTGTGAGCTGCTCAATCTGACCATCAGTGTGAGTATTCACTAATCAAATGTAACGTTAATTATTGTGGCTATCGATAAATCATATCTATCGATTTAGAAGTAAATATAGTACCTATCAGAAGCAATAGTTAATTGTCTAAGTGTTAGCCAAGCCTCGTCTAACTCACATTTGTCGTTCGTGTTCCTAAATTCTTAGATATATGAACTTGTAATTTAGTACAATACATGTTATCGATATCTATCGATAAATAACAAGTTTTTATTTTGGCAATGTAATTGTATCGAACTGCGCTCTAATGAATAATAAGTAATCTTTTTAATTAAATAATATATTTGTCTACCTAAAAACTATCGATTACACTTATCGATATCATTTTATCACAGGCTCTTAACTTCTGGCTAATGGATGTGATCTTCAACGGGTTCTGGCACAAGTATATCCACGCTCTGGCCGCAATACCCATATACGACTGGAATCTCTGGAATCTGATGACCTCACGCGTCTTTCCAAAGGTCGCCAAGTGTGAAATGTTCATCTATGGACCCAGTGGATCACCCAAGGTGCTGGACATACTCTGCGTACTGCCGCTGAACATACTCAACGAGAAACTGTTTGCCGTGCTCTACGTCTGGTTCCTGTTCATTGCGATGCTGGCTACAATCAACATACTCTATCGTCTGTTGCTCGTCTGCTGTCCGGAGCTGCGGCTGCAGCTGCTGCGCACACACCTGCGCGGCATGCCCAAGGCGCATGTGCGCCAGGTGTTGTCCAATGCCGGCTATGGCGATTGGTTTGTCCTGATGAGCGTTAGCATCAATGTGAATCCAACGCTCTTTCGTGATCTGCTCGAGCAGCTGTATGCGGAGCTAGCGAACAAGCAAACCGCACTAATGGCGGCGAAAAGGGAATCCGAAGATCAGCAGGAGCGCCAAGACTATAGCATTGCCAGCGTCACAACGGAGGAGCATTCGCGAGAGAATATGCAGACAACACGTACAATTAACGTACATCCGATCCGCTACCACACGGAGAGCCATGCCTAGAAGATATCGAAGGCAGTGGAGAGCCAGTGCCACAGCCACCATCCAGACATCATCTCCAGCCCGAGGAGATGTAATTTGATAGTAGTTCCTATTATTCTTCGGTTTATTTGCGCAAAGTGCAAGACAAACACGAAAACGCATCGAAAGGCAAATAAATGCGATAATCAAAATGACAAACGGGCTGCAACTAACTGGCACTAAGTATGTGGGCTGGAGCGATACCCTGTAGTAACTGACTTTGTCAATGGGTATCATAATATTTATTACACGCAAATTCGGAATAATCTATCTACACACAAATCTTTCATTCACACTTGCCTGGCAGACATCGATCAATAGGGAGGCTATCCATAAACCCAGTGAATGCTGGTTATACTGCCTATCGATAAACATAATTATTATGATATACAATATATAATAGATATATAATAATAAATAGACTATCAATAAAATATGCTTACCATCTTTATTGTTTATTCGTCTGGCAGCACTTGCAACGATTGCTATTAGGTCAACGATAACATCATGTCCCATGCTGGCTATCGATCAAAAGATACTATCGATAGATCACTTCTTTCATTGTTTGATTAACTCCACAGCTACTTTCATGCTGACTATGGATCTATACCCCCCATGCTGATCAAAAGGAATCGATAGAGCGTTCCTCTCATTACATATATATATCGATAAAAAAAAAAAAAAAAACTATCGTCAAATTCAATCCTCGCTCTTATGCTAACTATTGGTAAATGGTAAAAATGTTATTTGCTTACCACATCTTATGCTACCTATCGATAACAAAATCCACCATCGATAGACGCAACTAGAGGGTATCCTATGGCACAGCAGCTCGACAATTCGATATGGGGGTTTAGCATGCAACGCGTGGGCTTTAGCAAGCCGACAGGCATAACAAAAACTTGGCCAAAGTTGCAAAAGTTACACAAGCCAAGAGAAAGAGAGAGCCAGAGGGAGGGAGAGAGAGAGAGAGAGGGAGAGGTGGAGAGCGAGGGGAGTAAAGTTGATGAGGACGACGATGATTGCAAAACTCAGCTCGAGCGCTTCTGGCAGTCGACAGCTGGCAGTTGCCATTTGCCAGTTGACAGTCGGATGAGCCGACTGCCAACAGGTAAAGCTAACAACAACACGGCGTGTAGCAAGTCAGTATGCGGGAGCGGATGTGGATGCGGATGCGGATGCGGATGTGAGTGCGAATGCGGATGCCGATGCGGAGCTGCTGCAAGGACAACGCAAATGGCTGCAATTACAAGCAGCGACAACTGCAGCAACAGCAACAACAACACCAACAACAACAACATTGACTAAAGTAAACATCACTTTAAAGGCAAACGGAAGACAAGGCCTGCGAGGCGTGGCCGCGCCGTGCCGATGGATGAGACGCAAAGGAGGCAGCTGCATGCTGCCAGCATGGAGGAGGCAAGCGCTAAATAAACAAAGTTAATTTTAATTAAAAACCGCAGAAAACCGAAAAAACAACAAAATGCTAAATAAAACGACCGGGGGAGGCGCTGAGGAGTGGGCGTGTGATGTGTGTGGTGGGCGTGTGATGCGTTCGCTTGTGGGCGTGGCAGCGTCTTACATATGCATGTGCAAAGCAGAGCGGCGAAAAGCAAACAGCAAACAGCAATAAAAAAAAGCAAAAACAAAAAACAAAAACAAAAAAAATGAAACGAGACACAGCAGCCAGCCAGGCAGCCACTGCACCACCCTCAAGCAGCTGCAGCAACCGCCCGCACTCAGGCAAACCACCAATGATAACTGTAACAAAAGACACATGTAAACAATTTGGTTTAGTTTAGTTTTAATTATACAAAGCGAAAACTTTGCCAACTCTTCAGCTGGCGAGTGAATGAAATGGTTAAAGGCATTCAGGCTAACCAGTGCCAAAACCACTTCCCAATTCAGCCTAAATGTCAGTGCTCAAGAGCTCTCCCGCTCTCTCCCGCTCTCTCCCGCTCTCTCCCTCTCTCTCACTCTCCCTCGCTTTGTCTCCATCTATCCCTGGCATTTGGCAGTTTGGCCTTCTGCTTAGGCCTCTGCACTTTGATAACTTTGAAAAGGCTTAATGCATTGCAATAGAATGGAAGCTAAGTGAGAGAGCGAGAGAGCAAACATAAATCTATAAACTTAGACCAACAATTAGTAGTACACAATAGTTTTCTTGAAAGAATTCACCCATAAATACACTTGGAGAAACAATCAAGCAAATTCCATTTTCTGATCAAATAAGTTTTAAGTTATTAAAAATAAAATTAAGATTTAAAGCATTTATAGAATACGGCATAAGGTATGATGAATGATGAATAATGGATGATTTGTGACGACTATTAAATGACAAATGAGTCAATAAATGTATCATCAATGCAAATAATAAACCATAAATGATGAATGAATGAAGTACGAATAACTAATGATAAATGAATGATGCAAGGTGAATGAGGAATGGCGACTGATGAATGAAAAATTATATCGGATTAATTTTAATGAGAACAATGAATCATAAAAGATATTATTTATATTATAATGAAGAATGAAACACGAAGTCCTAATGATGTAATATGAATAAATGATAAATAATATATTAGAATTAATTAATGATAATATATGAGTAATGAATGATAAATGATGAATAACAATTTTTTTATGATAAAGTATGAATAATAAATATGAATTTTAATTTAATTTAACTTTAATAATTTTAATTTATTTTTTTTTTATTAATTATTAAATATAATAAATAAATAAATAAATACAAATGCTTGTTAAATATTGAATTATATTGATGATCGACGAATGACAATGTATGATAATGAATGATAAATGATACAAAATAAAGAATGAAGCATTAATAATGAAGAATGATGAAAGATTAAGTATCAATAATAAATGATATAAATAAAAAATTAAATGAAAAATTAAGTATGAAGCATGAATAATGAATAATGACGGATTAAATGTAAATGATGAAATATGAATGATGAATAACCAATAATGATAGGTGGCACATACCAAATGATGAAAATTATTAATAACTGAGAAACATAAATGATGAATATTGAATAAAAAAAGAACATTTAAAAGAAAAGTGATGATTGCATCATTCATTAAATTAGAACTGCAGGCAAAGCTATATAAATTGCGCTCAAAATGATTTCCAAATGAACTTTAAGTTTGAGAGTGAAATGAAAACTTGTCTACAAACAAGACGAGTGGCTCGTATTATAGCAAACAGAGCCTAACAAGCACCGAGACTTATACACACAAACTTCCTCCCTTTCTTCCTCTCTCTCTCTCTCTCTCTCTCTCTCTCTCTCCCTCTCTCTGTCTTTCACTGTATGTGTTTAGCCAAGCATCTCTTTCCAACTACATTTAGATACAGATAGTTATATCCATCAAATGGAGGCGGCTCCCTTGCATGTGCGAGAGGCCAGTGCTTCGAGCCCAGTCAGCAAGTCAGGCAGAGCTTTGAGACTCCAATATGCCCAAGTCTCGCATACCTCTGCTTCACCCTCGACCCTTGCACCTTACGCCTTCGCAAGCCACCGCCGGCCGCACGGCCCAGCTTCAGTCGCTGCTAGACTCGACTTCGGCCTGGTCTTTTACCTAGAATTTTGTGTTATTTTTGCAGGCGATGCGAACAAAGCAAATGACAAATAAATTAACAAGTTAATTGAGTTTCGTGCCAGACACGAATCTTCGTAAAAACCTGTAAAGGAGTTTGCGAGTTTTGTGAGAGCACGACTCACAGATACCCTAGCCAAATCGATGGCCTGAATTGTTCAATAATTTTGTGTATAAGCAAATATCTTACAGCTGAGATTAGTGCGTCCCACTGAGTTGAAGTAAGTCTCTGCACTGATTCTTGGAGCTTTGCTTCGCAGTAATCAAAATCGATAGTTATCGATATAATGAGAGTCAAAAGTAGTTATACGAATATTCGCAATATATGTGGACAAAAACCAATATACCCTGTGCAAGCTTTTTCCCAAGGGTAGACAAATTAATGAAGAGGCTTTCGGGGACATTGGGGTTAAGTGGAAACTGTCGGCCGCTTCTCAGCTATAAACAATAAACAATTAATGCTAAATCAATAAGCTTTCAAAACATATTTGCAATTTTGTTGAAAAACGGACGAGAACGGGATGGGGACGGAGGTGGCGGTGGGGGCGCTGGGCATGGGGGCGTGCCAATGTAATTTATATGCTAATCAGGTGGCCAGTTGTCAGTCCAACGCCTAGAGACAGTGCGCGACTTGGGTTACAAAATCTTCGCACTGGATGCGCGTTTTTAGGCAAATTAATTAAAATTTTCAACTCGGCCACGAAATTATCGACAGAGTCGGCCATCGAAATGTTGCAACTGCAATTGCAACGGCGGCGCCACCGGCAGCGGCAACACGTGTAACAAAATAATTTTTCAATTACATTTTCGGGTTACATATGCGGTGCCAACACTCTGTGTCCATTTTGGGCACGGCTTGGGGGCAGTGTTAGAGAGGGAGGTAGCACAAGAGGAAGAGGAAGAGGAAGTGGAAGTGGAACACAGGATGCAGGTGCATAAGCATTGCGCTTGCGGTGGCATTCACAACCGCTAAGCCCATCCCTCACTCACTTCCTCGCCCGCACGCACACACGTTCTCTTTGTGTCTCTCTCTCCCTCGCTCTCTGTGTGCAAGCATCACTTGCGCCTTTTTGCATCAAAATTTGATGCAAAATTGATTCCACGGCATTTTTGTGGGCAACACATTTCAGTCACCAGCCAAAGGGTGGACCTGCTGCGCTTAGAGTGAGCCAAAAATACGTTCATATGGTTATAACACGATCTAATGCTTTCAATTGATTCGCTTTAACAAGTAAGAGGCATGAGATGGGTAAAAAATATCTTTATATATTTTTATATATATATATATATATAGCTATACCTAAATACATATATAAATGTCTAGATACATAGATAAATATAGAGAGAAACCATAGAAGTCCTCCCGACTGGTACACTTAGGCAGCTAGATAGATTTTAGATGCTAAGTGTCGTGCCCAAGTCTTCCCTTAAAACCAGAATCTAATATTGATTCTAGGCAATATTTCAAAAACAAAAGTATATATGAAATAAAACTTAAAATTTGATATTTCTCATGACACTCAAACATATTTATTTCAAGTAACAAGTCGCTAGTTCTTAAAGTCTTCAAGCAAAACAAGCGCTTTGAGCTATCATAACTCTCTCAAAAAATTACTTTTACTTCTTTTCTCTTAGAAATAATTGAATTGGACATTTAAAAAAAATATATATCCACGCATTTAGGACTCCAGCCACACCCTCTCTGACCCCATTACAAGTGCTTTAAAAATAAAACAATTTTTGCTTCAAAAATGCAATTTTCATCTCCTATTCATAAAAATATAATAAAATATTTATTGGTAAACCTTGCAGAGTACCAAAAGCCCTTGACTCAAAAATTCCTAACGCTGTCAAACACACAGCACTCCGCACAGATTTGTGTAATTCAAGCCTGACGCCCCGTGCTCTACTCATAAAACTTTAGACAAGCTCTTGTTTTTTCCAATGAATTTTGACAACAAAAATATGCAAATTTTTTGCCAACTTCTTGGTTCAAATATCAAAAATATCTATGTATTTATAGGCCTTTCGCTTTGAGCATCATTTTTCGCCATATATTTGAGATACAATTGCATAAGCTGGCATATTTGTTGAACTTTGGGCATTGCCCAACACTCAGCGTACACTTTGCAGTATTGTTAAGTATTTATTATGCACTTGTCAATGCTTTTCATGGCATTTACTTAGCACTTTTTATTATTCTTTTGCTTTTGGTGTATTTTCGAGCACTGTTTTTTTTTTTTTTTTTTTGTTTTTTTTTTTTAGCTGTTTCCGTTTGCAGTGTTGCAAATGACTTTTTCAAATACGGCGTCTGTGTGTAATACGATATAAATGTAATTGCATTCAAAAATAGAAATGAAGCGCTTAGAGAAAGGGATAGAGACAGAGTGAGAAAGAGAGAGAGGGAGCTCTGCTGAGAGAGGCAAATGGATGCCATCAACTGAACTGATTCAATTACACAAAACGCAACATTCGCAGGCGATTCCACTTATGCAGCCTGGATGAGCGCTCGGTTAGATGGTTTGTTGGTTGGTTGGTTGGTTGGTTGGTTGGTCGGTCGGTTGGCTGGTCTCGTTGTCCGTCTCATTTTAATCAATTATAATTGCTCGCATTTTTGATTAGTTGGCACCTGGTTGGCTGAAATTGTTTTCCTGCCACTTTTTGTTTTTATACATTTTCGTTATATTTTTATTTTGTTTTTTTCCTCCCCTCCCCTGCTTTGCATGGTAAACATTTTACGTAATTGCTCACATATTTAAATTGCATTCACACACTCACACATACACACACTCACACATACACGGACACACACACACAAGGCACACACTCGCCAGTGCATCAAATTATGGGGCCAAAAGTAAATCTGACTGCATCTTGCGTCACAGCTTCCGATTTCCCTATTCCATTTCCATATGCACATACATAGTTGAGCATGCCGTACGAGGGTCGCTTAATAGGTTATTTGCGCTCTGCAATAATATTTATGGCTTATCATAGCGAAATCCGCAAACGCTTAAGGCTTTTAAATAAATAAATATATAAAGGTTCACTGTAGAGTTTTTACAGGGTATCTATTTTTTTGTTGTTGCTTGTTTGCTGCTCAAGTAATCATCGCAGCTATAGCTGGAAAGTAGGTAGATTTGAATGTTGCTCATTTCACCTTCCCTTTTTATTATTACAGGGTATTTACTACTTGCATTTAGCTGCTCTTAACGCAACCAGAGAGAAACTAAAATTTGCGTCAGCTTTTATTTCATTTCATTTAATTTATATTTCATACATTGCATTTTTATTACAGGGTATTATGGTCTAGCTAACTTTCTGGGGGCTATTTTCATATTCGTAACAGTCGCAAAATTATTGCTACCTTCTAATATTTTTTTTTATTATTTTTTATTAATTATTGTTAGATTTACAGGGTATCTTAAAAATTAACTGTCCTGATTACGAAACTTCTTTGACTCTAAAATTGAAGGTATATTCAGAACTTCGCTACTCTCTGTGCATTCTAAAGGATATGAAAATGCTTGCGCTATTTACAGGGTATATATTAATTATAATTGCTTGATCTCGAAGCAAAACTGATAGAGCTATGGAGCAGGTAGACTGTTTAGCTCGCATAAATCAATCTCAAGTAGATAGATCTCTTATTAGATTTGTAAGCGATTCATTTATTTACAGGGTATCTATAGCGTTTTTCTTTTGAGCCTACTCTCGACTCAGATAAAGATTAAGATGCCACGACATCTACTTTGATTATCTCTCTATATTTACAGGGTATCTTTAGATTGTTGTTGTGAAGTCTTAGAGCAGCCCTCGCCTGTCTAAGCCTAGCAACTATCGGACCACTGCCGACAACTGTCAGTTAATAAGGACCAGAAGCGCAACGAGCATCTATGCAGTTGTTCATAAGCCTCCAGCATTGTCTGACTGCGTCTTCAGATTGCATCGCACACACACACATACCCTCTTCCTCTCTCACTCTCCCGCTGCATCCTCTCTGTCACCCACTCAACTATAGCCTCGTATGTTGGTTTTGCTCTGCTCTGCTGTGTCTGTGTCTGTGTCTCTGTGTCCGTGTGTGTGGTGGTTGAAGCCTTTGGTCCTTCTGGACTGTCCGGCTGCATTTTGCATAAGGTTTTTCAGCCGACTGCTCACATTGGATTGTAATTTATTTATATTGTCTCGGTAAATATTTATGCACATATTTTTATTGATTTATAAATCAATTGCGAACAGCTCCAGGCAGCTGCACAGATTCAGCAGGACCACGCCAGGACAGGCCAAGCCAAGCCAGGCCAGGCCAGGCCAGGCCAGGCCGTTTATCACACCGTCGAGAGTTGACGCGCTCGGGGGCTCGGGGCTCCGGGACTGAAGAGTCGCTGGGTCGTTGAGTGCGCGCGGTGGGTTAATGGGGACGCAGCTCGGCTCTGTCTTTGGCAGTAATTAACGCTCGGGCGACTTAAGCAGCCCTTTGGCCCACTTAACCCCAAACAGAAATTACCTGAAAGCCATTCGCATTGAAGCCCTTGTCGCTTCTTCGCTCCTTCGCTCCTTATGACGCACTTAAGTGTCGTGTTATTTCATGTTGAGTCAGTTTTGTGCCGCCAAAACTTCAAAGCTAATCCCCACATACAATTAAACTGAATTCGCATTTGGCCCCACGACCTTTTAGTTTGACTCTCCCGCCACCCCCGCCATCATCCCTAGCCCCACACAGTCGTCCCCTTAAAGTCTAGCTATGTAGTCCCGGCTTAGCTCAATGCGTCTCACTTTTGGGCTGCTTAGACCCTTGATTTGATTTAATCTTTTCGGCCAATTGTTCAGCTGCTTGCCACGCCTCCTACAGCAAACGCCCAGCGCTCGAAAGCTTCGATTTCATTCAGCTATGCGTAGCCGCACATATAGCCGGAATATCCAAAATTACACGGCAAAAAATCGAGCTGCCATTGAAACCTTTAAAAGTTTCAACAAATCTTGAGATTTTTCACAGTTTTGGCATAACTCAAAGGCTAAAAGAGACGTTGATCTGAAAGGTGAGATGTAGACTTAGGTAAAGTCCACGCAGCTTAAGACTTATGACTTTTTCTCGATACTTTTTCCTCGATTCCCATCCTTAAAGTTATATTCCGATTCATATCTCTCCCTCTATCTATATACCTATTTATGTGTATACCCCTCAATTCTAGATGTTTACTATTTGTTCATGTTACAACAATAAATTAACTTACAGGGTATACGCTGTCACCTGACATCAGCGCATCGCCAGCTGCACTTTTTAGATGAGATCATATTACAAGACAATGTTTATTACAGGGTATACGCATTGCAGGATATGTAACATTAACTTAAAAAAGATGCAGGATAACTTAAAGTCGCGCACATTCTGTTTTCTTAACTTATTTTTGTGCCATATGCTCACACCGCTTTCTACAGGGTATTTCATCTTGCAATTCAAATTTGCAACTTTTTATGCTTTTTCTTTGAGTGTATGTGTGTGTGTGTGTGTGTGTGTGTATGTGTCTGTGTGGATGCTTATATAGTAAATTTGGAAAATATTTCACAGGCAATTTCGCATGCTGCTAGACATATTCTGAATGTCCTGCGAGCCGTTCGTTCTGCCTCCTGCGCGCTTGGTCCTGCGGGCGGCATTCACTTTTGCGCACACATCGACAAACGGTAATAAAAAATTCAGTTCACGTCTCAAGCACTTATTGATACGTGAGCATAGATGACACACACTCACACACACACACACACGCACACACACACAGAGACACACGCACGCACACATAAATAGCGCATATATATGCATAGCCCCAGTGGCTGAAGTCAAGATGAAGTGCGAGTGGAGACGCAGCGCGAGGAGAAGAGCAAGTCGCGTTCTGTCATCAGCCCAAGGGGACAATGCAGGACATTCAGTTAGGATGTGGCCGAAGCTGTATAAACAGAGCTCAAACGGAGGCTGAAGCTGGGCGCTGGTTATGGAGATGGGGCCTGCTGCTGGCGAGAACGTCATAGTCCTTGCCAATTACTGACCATGAAAAATGACCAAATGCCGCATAAAAAATCGCCAACAAATTGCTCGCACAAAGTTTCACGCATCAATTTGGTTAAACAGTTTTTTTTTCCTCCTTTCTTAACGAAGTCAGCAAAGTCAATGTCATATGTGAAATGGAGGACGACTGCGAGACACCTGCCCCTGCCCTACTCCGGACTCGCTACTCTCTTCATATTCTCTGCTCTCTTTTCTCTCACTCTCTAGACTCTACTCTCTAGTCTCTATTCTATAGTCTCTACTCTCTAGTCTCTACTCTCTAGTCTCTATTCTATAGTTTCTACTCTCTAGTCTCTACTCTCTAGTCTCTTCTCTCTACTCCCTCCCTCTCCTTCTCCTTCCCATGAAGCACCTTTTAAATACAATAGAGACAACATTGTAATCAGGGACTGGCGCTCCATTCCTCTGTCTCTGTCTCTCGCTCTCTCTCTCTCTGTCTTTGTTGTGCTGCCTGCCACTGTCGCTACCCTTCAATTTGGAGCTTCCCCGCTGTGTAGGACCGCGATGAAGGATATCGCATCCTGACCACGCGCGCCATGCAAATGAATTACGTGACTGAATCGTTTAACTAACGGCAATTGCAAATGACGAACAAAAAGCGAAACGCGAGTCTCGAAAAGCGGGTGAAATTGTTCGAGTATTTGATTTCGCGTTGTTTTCACTCTCGACAATATAAAATGGACTAATTAATTAATGTGATAAAGACAGAGGGAGGCGCCGAGGTGTTATAGGTCGATACAGCTGCGGCAGAGCGAGACGGTGCGCCAGTGAGCGGGAGGGAAATCAATTAACGTTATTCATTCGAATACAATTAATTTTCATAATTAAGCCCGCCCGTTGCGCTCTTTGAAGTGAGCGCAACGGCAGTCAGCACAAAATCCGCATCCAACTTTTGCATCCACATCCGCATCCGCATCCGCATCTCTCATGCCGCTTGCTGGCTCCAATTTGCAGTGGCCCGGCACAAAAGCAATTGCCGAAGCGAGTGCAATCTCAGCACCAGTGACAGCAGCAGCAGCAGCAGAAACAGCGGCATAAACAGGTGACATCAGAGACAATAAGCTACAATAAAAACACACACACAGACAGACATATGTGTGCATATGTCGAGTTGAAAATAGTTCACAAGCAAATACGGTATGTAACGCAGAATGCTCTGTATTCTAGCTTTGGATGGTACTCAATAAGCAATTGCAGCGATAATATTGCTAACTATCGATTGCTCTTTATCGCATAACAAGTAATATATACATATACATATAAAACTCAGAAATACTTTGCTCTCATTTAAAAACTGCTGACGATAGTTTGCCAAACTATCGTTGAGATTGTTATCGAGATCGCTGCCAGTGCTAATCATATGTTCTTGAAAAACATAAACAAATTGATTTATTTATTTTGCTACATCTTCTAAGCGAATTTAATTTATAGCTTTAAATGTATTAAAACACTTGTGAATTATTTTATCTTGATGGCAATTTCTTCACATAGAATTTATGGCATTCAATAAATCAAAATATTCAGCAATAATTATTTATTGAAAGGATATTTCATTTGCTTTACTTTGCCAATATGTTTGTGTTATGCCTGCATGAACTGTTTCTTGCATCACGAATTTAAAGGGTATACAAATTTAGCACACACAAACAAACAAACACACACACACATGCAGACTCAACGCGATAAGCAACATTTTGTTAAGGCCACTTTGCGACATTTTAATTTAAATGCTAATCAGTTGCCAATAGAGTAAAAAGAGATGCTGCAGCAGCTAACTAGGTAACGGTACCTGGACATGAAGCTGCGCCTGGAACGGCTACTCGGCCGGATGCTCGGCTAGCTAGGTGAGCGTGTGTGTTCAGGTTGCAAGCAATTTGATGCCGGGAGACGCAACAGCGCTGCAATTTGTATTTAAAATGTCCGAAAATGGATTAGACAGGCACAACAGCCGAAAGGCCTACAGAATGGCGGCAGCAGCAGCAGCAGCAACAGCAGCAACAGCTGCAGCAGTATGAGAGTAACTCGTCTGGCAGCTGCACGCTGGGACATCATTATCATTTGCATTTTTGGCTTCAACGACCATCATGGGCTTGGGTCCATTTATGTGCACAACATGCACAATAAGTATGCCTGATAACATCAGCAACGTACATTTTTGGGGTGTCAAAATGCACAAGCAACAACAAGAAAAACCATTTATCAGGCCTGTAATTTGCAGGCTGAAAATTAAACATTACCAAAGGCTTGTGCAAAGCACATTACTTAAATTACAAATAAACAAGAGAAGTTGGCCACAAGTTGGTCTTTGTACTTTAACAGCTTTCGCCAACAACAAAATAAAAACGTCCGTTACAGATAGAACGTAACGATAGCTGTACGAACTAAACGATAACACACAAAGTCCGTTACGTTGGCGCCAAGAGCAACGTAACGATAGCTGCAAACCGATATGCTTCGCACTCGGAAGCTAACTGCTGCAGCACGCAAACACAGTGTCGCATTCTCGATCATAGTTAAAATGCATAGCTGACACCGCACGTGGAGAACAAATATTAAACGAAAATAAAACACGCATAGTTGAAAATTAAAAGATATCCAGAAATCGAAAATACATAAGCATGGAAGTGGAAAACATACAAGTGGATGTCTTTGTACCGCCCAAAAAGGCACAAAAGCGCAGCGCTAATGCGAGTAGCCAAGATGTGGAAATGCAAGTGGACGCAGCGACAGGGATCGAGGGCAAAGAACGTTCTAGCCAGGGACAGGCGCCTCCAAAAGCCAAAAGGATTCGCAGTGAACTACGCAAGGTATCCGTACCACCACACAGATACAGTTCACTCAAAGAACAATGGATGAAAATCTTTACGCCGGTGGTGGAGCATATGAAGCTGCAAATCCGCTTCAACATGAAAGCGCGTCAAGTGGAGCTACGCATTGGTCCCGAAACTCCAGATATATCCAATTTGCAAAAAGGCGCCGACTTTGTCAAGGCCTTTCTATGCGGCTTTGAGGTGGACGATGCTTTGGCACTGCTCCGTTTGGAGGATCTCTTCATTGAGACCTTTGAAATCAAGGATGTTAAGACGCTGCGCGGCGATCATCAATCCCGTGCAATTGGCCGACTCGCTGGCAAAGGTGGCCGCACGAAATTCACCATCGAGAATGTAACCAAAACTCGAATTGTGCTCGCTGATACTAAAATCCATATACTGGGCAGCTATCAGAACATTCAGCTGGCACGTCGCGCCATCTGCAACCTGATCCTTGGCTCGCCGCCAAGCAAAGTTTATGGAAATCTGCGTGCCGTCGCGTCTCGCCTCTCGGAGCGCATGTGAAGGCTGTGATCATAGGGCTACTCTGGGAGAGCCTAGGATGGACCTAGACTACAATTAGTAATAAGAGAAATTTCTTTTAATTTTTTTTTTTTTTATCCCTAAATCGTAAATAAATAAGTATGCATAATGTATGCATCTTTGTATATGTTGTGTTATACAATATATTTATGTGTATTCCAGTTTGGAGATGCTACTCTTTTTCCATGCTTGAACTCGTGAGGCATTCGGTTTGAAGAAACCCACAGAAATATCTATAGACGCCTAGTATCTGCGATTCGAAAGCAAATTAGTCGATTTGTCTCATGAAAATCGCATAGAAGGGCAATCATCTCTAGGATCGGCTATGCAAAAATGAAACAACTTCAGTTTACCAACGCCTTAAGAACTATTCAAAGCTAAACAACTATATATAGACACGATAGAGCTTTTAGATTATTAATAAATAGTTTATAAATTATATTTTACACAGATACAATTACAATTATACACAGTTACAAAATTCCCTTAAAGAACAAACAAGAAAATTAAACGGAATAATAACCGACTGATCAGGGGATTTACAGCTTGGTTAGTATGAGCAGCAGGAGCATGAAGAAGGTAACGGCGGCTAAGACGAGAATGATGCACATTTTGCGATTCTTGCGCTGATACATTTCCGCACGCTGCAGCTGTCGCATACCTTCAGAAACGCGCGTCTGGGTCTGTTCCACATTGTAATCGATGCGATCGAGTACTGTGCCCTGCTCCTGCACCATGTGACCCAGATCTTTGAAGATGTCATTGAGATCGAAAATGGATTTGACTATTTTCGTCACCTCCGCTTCGCGATGCTGGGCCAAACGTGAATTCTCCTCCTCGAAGAGCAGCAATTGCTGCTGTGTCATGCGATTGGCCAATGGCTTCTTAAAATTATCATCGATCTGCTGCTCATCATCATCAAAGAGATACGCATTCGCCTGACTCTTGCCAGCACCGTCCAGTGGCTGTAGAAAATTGTCAAAAGTATCCACAAAATTGTTGGGCGGCTCATCGCTGCCAAAGTTGCCCAGCTCGACATTGGTGAATTCATTTGTGTTGTCGAAATATTTCTGGGAGCGCTCTTCGCGTGAGTTTAGCTGCAGCAGATACGCATTTTGGCTGCTGCGAAATTTGACGGTCAGGTCCTGCAGCTGGAGTAGCGCACAGTGCACTGCGTTGGCAGTGAGGCGCTGCTCCACTTTGGTGCCGACGCCCAGGCTGGAGCGAACGCATTGTATGTGTCGATGGGTGCTTGCTATCAGCTTGGCCACAATCTGGCTAAGCACTTCGATTTCACATTCGTCATCTCTTTGGTCATCGAAGGTGGGACGCAGCAGGTGGCGTGCATGCAGTGAGCCCAGCTCATCCAATTTCGGTTTGATTCTGCAATGGCATATATGTATAATTAGCAACTGGGCAAATAGTTGTTGAGAGTTTTGAGTATTCATTGCAGTCTCACTTGGACATCGTGTATTGCGCCTCCTCAAACTTGTCTAGCCAAATGGGTGGGGTACCATAGTCATCTTGCATTTCGAGTCCCTCCTCAGCCTCGCGTACGGAATGTTTCAAGAGACGCTCGGAGTCGCTGCCACGCTGTTAAATAAAATCTTAGTTGCAGTCTCTGGAATCACTTTATCCATATGGACAAGAAATTGATAAAGCCCTCCTCACCCGTTCGTCATAATGATTGCGATTCTTGCTGGCATTGTTGCGCATAATAACAAACACCTCGGTTAGATTGCGCGAAGTCATCTTGGCGTTGTAAACAGCCTGGTTTTATATACGACGAAATTTTAACTAATCTATGTAAATCTTACATTTTATTTATTTGCTATTGGTATGATGAAATAATCGAGTTATCGATGCAACGACTTGTGGGATATGTCTATATATCGATTAGAGAGCGCAACAGCTGTGTAAACGCAAAATGGAGCATGTGAACGCACAAAAGAGCTTGTCATTTACGCGTGCATATTTGTCAATGCAGCCGTTGTGCTACGTTACGTGACGTTAGTTTTTCATTTATTCAAATTAATTTACATAGTCAAAATTGTACTACCTATCTTGATACAAATATTTGGTCTTAATTAGTTTTATACTTATATTTTGGGGTTAACAATAGATTTCCTAGCCTATTAAAAGGCACCTCGAACAATAAAGTCAACGGAATCGAAAGTAACGGAACTATTACCAAATATGCAACCATCACACAGAGCTGCAACAAAAAAACAGTTAATAAAGAAAAGACGACAAAGCAATTCAGTTTAACCTTACCAAAATTACAGCATCAGAAGGAATTCCTGCGTTAAGGGAGTAGTAAACGTGGAGTATGACTGTCGGATTGAGTAAATAGATGGCATAGGAAATCCGATTAAGACGTTGAAACCAATTCGATTCTAAGAAATGCACCAATAAACGCGTCATTCTGTAACTGTTATCGATGCGAGTACTGCAAGAAATTAGATGTGCGGAAGCTGCGGATAGTAAGGAACGCAAAACTACAATAGCGCTGGCTACGACAAATTTGCTGGCCAGTTGCAAGTTATAAAACTGTCCCATAAGCCACACAGTGTATATCGCCAATGCACACTTAGCTGTCTTGTTGGGAAAGACTGTCCCAAACGGATCATCCAGTCTGTGAGCATGTGCGTAACCGTAAATGCCGCCTATGAGATAGGACAACATGCGAACTGATGGTTTCGTGTACATCCAGTCAACTGTACTATATACGCCCTCCGTTGTATTGGGTACATCTAAGAAGATGAGCACTAAGAAGGAGTATAGCATATTTCCAATAAGAAGCAGGTAAACCAAACGACGCACCAGCTGTGGGTGTCTACAAAATAATCAAAGATTTTTAATACATTTTTTCATAATTGATTAGGGCCCACCTGGTGTGAGTGTACAGCAGCAACATCGTCCCTATATACAGCTGCATATCGCAGCCGAGAGACCAGGTCCAATTACAGCACATCTCGGTTGCGGGATATAGGTTCTGAACGAAGAGGATATTGCGCCACCAATACTGCTCGCACAACTTATCCACGGGCTCCACGAACTGGAAGACCGATGCCTCGCGATGATAGTTGAAACTCACCACGGTAAGAAGGATCACGACGCACTGCAGCGGAGCCAGTCGCAAGTATCGTTGGGCTATTTGCCTCGCAAAATTCCGCGCAACGCCGGACAGTGGATCACTCGCAATGCTGCGCTGCAGTGAAGCATTGCGCAGAAAATTGGAGACGGTGAGGAAACCACTGATGACGAGAGATCGTACTACTTAGTGTTTGTTTTGGGTTCGCCAAAAATTACTTTCCCATCTCCGAACCGATGAACGCATCAAAGGAGCAGAAGAAAGAAATATAAAGAGCGAAAGAGAGAGACAGAGAGAAATAGAGATAGGGAGGGATAGCTAGGTAAATTATTCACCTCTACAGAAACCATCAGCAGTTATCTAATACATAGGCTATCTCACCTGATGACTAAGAATATCTCGAAAACGAGCGCAACAGGAACACGAATGGTCACCTTAGTCAACTTGTCAGCCAGATCCGCCGAGTGATTAGCTGAGAAAAATTGATACCAAACAACATGGAATCCGAGCAGAGTAAAGGCACTACAGACGCGCATGCCATTGATGACTGCGATCTCTTGACTGTCCCCTCCAGGCAGCTGCCACCAACGCCGCCAGTTGGCAGCCACATCAAAGCAGCTGAGGATGCGACTTTCTGATAGAAAGCGACTACTGGCCAGGCACAGGAGCAGAATACTTGTAATCAGTAGCAGCAGCAGCCAGCGAACAGCAGGACGAGTAAAGAAACCAGCTCCTAGCTCAGGACGTTTAGTGTAGACCAGCTCCAGCTGTAGTCCCATTCGCTGCTCCAAGCTCTCCTCTACTCTAACTGCCTTTAAGCTCTGGTGGAGCAGCTGCTCCAGCTGCTGAGGATCACAGCTGTGAGGGACGCAGAGTCCGACATGCAACAGTTGACTGGGTTTCATGGTAGTGGTCAGATGCCAGGTGGAGTTGGCTCTCAGGTAGGCCACGCTGTAGGCGTGGTCAAAAGGCGCTGGCTGTCGCAGCAGCTGCTCATGTTCCCTCGTAAAGCCTTGCAGCAGCGGCTCATTGAGCGCTCGACAGGTGATGCGATTGCCCAGCCACAGGCTGTTGCCCAGCATGAAATTGTGAAAACCGCTGCCAGAAGCATCGACAGCTACAAGGAGGTGACTTTGAATATGTCCAGTTCCCATCCGAACCTATCCAATCTTACCTTTCAGCGCCCAACTCTGATTCGTCTGCCAGGCGGAATGCAGCTCACTTAGCTGCTCCACACACTGCGTCGACTCCAAGGACACCTTCTTGGCCGCCAACTGTGCCAGCTCCAGCAGCAGCGATCTGGAGTCCAGGGCGCCGACTAGGACTGGCAGTAATAAGATTAAGAACATTATCTCTAAAAATTCCAGCTTCCGTTCGCATCAAAAGCGAAACCTAGACTAACCAGCGACCGACTGAGATCGAGATATAACCGAGGAGGTCATGAGCATTTTACACTTAGAACCGGCATTATTGTAAGCCGAACTTTTGAACCTAAGACTAGATTAAAGTCTATTGCAGTTTAATCACTAGATATCAAACTTTGCTCGACAAATATAAACGAATCAGTATAGGGAAATATAAATAGTAAGGCAATGCTCCATGTTTAACAAAGAATAATCCGACTGCATAATACTCTAGATATCTCTGAATATATTTTTAACGGATATTATGGTGTTCAATCTATAAATGAGATATGAACATTTTCGAATTTCGTTACCTAATAATATCTAACAAAAATAAGTCATTGGACTAGTAAGATATATAGACAATTAAATAAATATATTATATAAATGAAATGGGAAAAACAGCGCTCAAAGCTAAGAACGCAGCAATAAATATACGCGAATTAAGCAAGATAACGCAAAAGAGAGAATTTATCCGACAACGCTATACAGATCACGTAAAGGCACAATTAGCTATGTACTCAACATCATGTAAACGCAAACTGAGCAACTTAACGCAAAAAAGAGAATTTATCCGACAGCGCTTTGCATATCACGAAAGCGCACAATTCAGCTAAGTACGCAAAAAGACCATTTATCCACCAACGCTAAACATATCACGTAACGTCAATTGAGTCAAGTATGCAACAGTAAATAAACGCAAATTGAGCAACTTAACGCAAAAAAGAGTATTTTACCGACAATGCTAAACATATGAAAGCACACAATTCAACTAAGTACGCAAAAAGACCATTTATCCACCAACGCTAAACATATCACGTAACGTCAATTGAGCCGAGTATGCAACGCAAATTGAGCAACTTAACGCAAGAAAGAGTATTTTTTCAACCAATTCAATTCAAATCAAGGAATTATGTGTTCAAGTATATTTCAAATTATTATTAATTCTTATTCAAATGATAAATTTGGTCTCAATTACGCTTAATCACATGATCATTTTTGGTGAATAATACACTTGACAACCTATTAAAGGGCAGCTCGATAAACAGAGTTAACGGAATGGAAAGCATGGAAACTATAACCAAATGTGCCAGAATCAGATAAAGCTACAACAAAGGAAAAGTTAATAAAGCAATGAGGTCAATGCTCAGAGATAAAGCTTACCAAAATGCTAAAATCCGAAGAAATTCCTGAGCTGAGGGAGTAGTAAACGTGGAGTATGACCGTCGGATTGAGTAAATAGATGGCATACGAAATCCGATTGAGACGCTGAAACATATTCCACTCTAAGAAATTCACTAACGAACGCGTCACTCTGTAACTGTCATTGATGCGACGAGTACTGCATAAAATTATATGTCCCGCGAATGCAGATAACAAGGATCGCAATATTACGGCAGCGCTGGCAATGACAGCTGGGCTGGCCATTTGAAAGCTCTTCAGCTGTCCAACTATGTGCAAGGTGAATACCGCCAACGCACACTTAGCTATTTTGGTGCGACAGACTGTCCCAAAGGGATCATCCAAGCTGTGAGCGTGCGCATACCCGTAGATGCCACCTATGAGATAGGGCAACATGCGAACTGATGGTTTCGTGTATGCCCAGTCAGCCAGACTGCTGTATAAGTCCTCCAATGTATTCGAAACGTGTAGCATGTAGATTAGTATGAATGAGTATAGCATATTTCCAATTAGAAGCAGGTAAACCAAACGACGCACCAGCTGTGGGTGTCTACAAAATAATCAAAGATTTTTAATACATTTTTTCATAATTGATTAGGGCCCACCTGGTGTGAGTGTACAGCAGCAACATCGTCCCTATATACAGCTGCATATCGCAGCCGAGAGACCAGGTCCAATTACAGCACAACTCCGTTGCGGGATATAGGTTCTGAATGAATAGGATATTGCGCCACCAATACTGCTCGCACAACTTATCCACGGGCTCCACGAACTGGAAGACCGATGCCTCGCGATGATAGTTGAAACTCACCACGGTAAGAAGGATCACGACGCACTGCAGCGGAGCCAGTCGCAAGTATCGTTGGGCTATTTGCCTTGCAAAACTCCGCGCAACGCCGGACAGTGGATCACTCGCAATGCTGCGCTGCAGTGGAGCATTGCGCAGAAAATTGGAGACGGTGAGGAAACCACTGATGAGGAGAGATCGTGCTACTTAGTATTACCCTTTAGTTGGCTAACTAATATATATATATATATATATATATATATATATATATATATATATATATATATATAAATATGTATATATATATATATTATATACTTATAGACATTATACCCAATTTGACACAAGGCAGAGTGTTCTAGTCAGGATCCGACTTGAGATATACACGTGCTAACCTAGTGGCTAATTCGTATGATATATGTCTATATATCCCTTAGTCCCGATTTCAATATAAAAAGTATATCTAACCTGACGATGAAGAAGAATTCCAATGCTCCCGCCAAGGGACTGTACATGATCAGCTTTGAGATCAAATCCGGCGAATGATTCACAGAAAAGAATTGATACCAAACGACATGCACTGCAAGCAGAAAAAAGGCGCTACAGACGCGCGTTCCATTGATGACTGCGATCTCCTGACTGTCCCCTCCAGGCAGCTGCCACAGACGCTGCCAGTTGGCAGTCACGTCAAAGCAGCAGAGAATGCGACTACCTGGAAAGAAGCGACTACTGGCCAAGCAGAGGAGCAGAAGACTTGCAGCTAGCAGCAGCCAGCGAACAGCAGGACGAGTAAAGAAACCAGCTCCTAGCTCAGGACGTTTAGTGTAGACCAGCTCCAGCTGTAGTCCCATTCGCTGCTCCAAGCTCTCCTCTACTCTAACTGCCTTTAAGCTCTGGTGGAGCAGCTGCTCCAGCTGCTGAGGATCACAGCTGTGAGGGACGCAGAGTCCGACATGCAACAGTTGACTGGGTTTCATGGTAGTGGTCAGATGCCAGGTGGAGTTGGCTCTCAGGTAGGCCACGCTGTAGGCGTGGTCAAAAGGCGCTGGCTGTCGCAGCAGCTGCTCATGTTCCCTCGTAAAGCCCTGCAGCAGCGGCTCATTGAGCGCTCGACAGGTGATGCGATTGCCCAGCCACAGGCTGTTGCCCAGCATGAAATTGTGAAAGCCGCTGCCAGAAGCATCGACAGCTACAAGGAGGTGACTTTGAATATGTCCAGTTCCCATCCGAACCTATCCAATCTTACCTTTCAGCGCCCAACTCTGATTCGTCTGCCAGGCGGAATGCAGCTCACTTAGCTGTTCCACACACTGCGTCGACTCCAAGGACACCTTCTTGGCCGCCAACTGTGCCATCTCCAGCAACAGCGATCTGGAGTCCAGGGCGCCGACTAGGGCAGGAAGCAATAGCAGGCAGAACAGCATTATTTACAGAAATTGCAGCTGCCATTCGCATCGAATGCGAAACCGAGACTAACCAGCATTATCAGGCTGTATATTACTATGTTAATATTACTAAGCAGACTATAAGTCGAAAGTGAACGACTTGAAGATGCCCTATAATCAACTCTTGTGCAGTATACGAATTCCACATGTATGCTTAAGGCAGATATAGATATCTATGCAAGCCCAAATTAAATTGCAATATTTATAATTTTCATGCTACTCAATAGAGGCTGTAGAGCTGAAGATAAGTATTTTCGTTTAATAAGCTTATCTCGTTGTTATTGGAATCTAGCTTAAATTAGATGTAACGAAGGTTACGTAATGTTATCTAGAAATACATCTCGAACATATTGCTAACTTAGGTCTACACGCGAGGTCTGCTCAAAAGTTATAGCAAATTGTATATTTTTTAATTAATTATTTATTTTTTTTTGTACGTCTAATTTTTAGACAATTGTGAAATAGCTATTTTGAGCTCCTGCGATACTCGTCATGGTTCATGGTCAACGTTGCTCTTGGTCCAAAATGTGATGCACTTGCTCCACTCTTTGCATGCATTTCTTGGAATTGACAGAAATAAATATATAAATAAATAAATAAATATATATATATATATATATATATATATATATATATATATATATATATATATATATATATATATATATATATAGGTCGAATCTATATACGAGGTGTGCTCAAAAAGTAATGTAAATAAATATTTATATATAAATATATATTTGCATTACTTTTTGAGCACACCTCGTATTTGGATTTGACCTTTAGTCGCTGTTCGATATTCCAACAATAATATAATTCTCAAATGGTTGCAGCTTGCCAAAGATCGAAGCAGGTCTATGAATAATTGAATTGAATGACTACAGAGACGTTTAATCACAGCTGACCTAGCCTATTTACACCTATTTAAACTGTTACTTAAGATTAATTAAACAAGTCTACATCGAAATTACAGCAGAGCACAGGCCACTGCTTGAGTTCATGATCAAGGCGAAGGCTGCTCATTTGCGACTCAATTATTTATATCTAGTTGATACTAGGCTGAACATCCACATAATATACACTCGACAGCATAATTCTACGTACAGCAGAAAAAAAATTTTTTTTTTCTGCTGTACGCAGAATTATGCTGTCGAGTTTATGTTGGAAAGTTTACTCGGAGCGTTCTATATTCTATGTCCTAAGATAAGAGCCTGCTTCAGTTCAATCTAAGCCACTTTAGGATTGGATTTCACTTCACTTCCTCAACTTCAATTTCTTACAATTACGAAGGAGCGCAGGAGAACCTTCATATGGAGAGCTACACTCCCGTTCACCTCCAGGTGTTGCCCCTAATAGAGGCTAATTTAATTTACAATTTACTTTAAATTTTTCAAATGCCTGAACAGAAACCTAGAATATATCAGCTACTCAAGGCGTTACGGGTATCTACCAGTCGAGCAGTCTTTCTCTATCTCTTGTTGGCAGACCTGAGCCCAGGCGCGCTGACAGTCACAAAGTAAGCCAGGGTATCTGCTCGTCGCGCACTGGCAATTGCTTTGCCAATGGCCATTTAAATACATTATTTATAAATCTGAAAGAAAAAAAATATCCAAGCAAATTGGCGTTTTTATTATGATTTTTTTTTTAATTATTTATTTTGGCACTTTATTTGTTGCTTGTTTTTTTTTTTATTATTATTTTTAATATTATGATAATTGTAATTGGAATTCTTTTTTTTTTTTTAATTATTTTTAGCAAATGAATTATTATTAATTTTATTATTAATTATTACAATTGTTGTTTTTCTTTTCTTTCTTCAGCTACTTGTTTAAGTACGTTAATTAAGTATTAAGTGAAAATAATTAATTAATTAATTAGTTAGTTGGCTCGCTCGAAAGTATTATTATTATTAAATATATATTTAACGTTTAACTATACAACAAAATTAGTAATGAAAAAAAAAACAAAAAAAAAATATTTTTTAAATTTAAATTTTTTTATATAATATATGAAAGATTCATGCAGAAAAAAATGTATATATATATTTATATATATAAAAACGTTTAGCAGCAAAAAATATAAAGTGGAAAACAAAGAGAAAAATTAATTTAACTGAAAAAAAAAATATTTGTGCTTTTTTTTTGGGCCTTTTATATTTATTTGCCGCTAGTCAAATGAAACAAAAAGCCAAGAAAGAGAGAAAAAAGTGAAAGAGAGAGAGGGAGAGAGAGAGGGAGAGAGTGGCGAAGAGGGGGTGTGGGGCAAGGCATAGAGTTTACTTGCGCTGGCGCAGCTCAATGATGGTGGCGCCAGAGCCGCGACGCAGCTGCTGCGCCGCATGCATATGATGGCCATGCGCATGCGCATGCGTGTGCGTGTGCACATGCTGCTGCTGGTGCTGCTCATCGGCATAGAGCTGCCTTTTGTGCTCGTCGCTGCTGCGGCGCACAATGCTCGCGGTATCCTTGTTCAGCTCGACTGTGGGCGGCGAGCGCGAGTCCAGCGAATATTTCGGCTGCAACGGATATTTGTGGCGGCTGGCATAGTCGGAGTCGTCGCCATGCAGCACACGGTACAGATCGGGCGCCTGCTGGTGCAGGTTGCGCAAATAGAGCTGCTTCTTGTTGTTGTTGTCCTCCGTGGCATAGAGATCATCGTCGTTGCTAGATATTTTGCTCAGATCCTTCTGACTGCGACTTATCAAATTGACAATCGACGGACTCTTCAGGCCGCTCTTCAGCGAATTGTCCTTGCCCTGATAGAGATGCGGATTCGATTTGTATGCCTGCAGCTGCATGGCCAGCTCCTGTTTGCCATTGCCAGTGTTGCTGCCATTGCCATTGCTGTTGCTGTTGCCGTTGCTGTAATTGTTACGCGTCAATTTCTCAATGTAAATGGGACTAGGATCATTGCTGCCATTCATGCCGTGCACATTGAAGCTTTTGCTGCGATTCAAGACCTTGGCATAGGTGCGCGCTGGCTTCGCCGGGCCCAGCTCCATGGCTTGGCTAGGCTGTCGCGACGGCGACGGCTGCTGCTGCTGCTGCTGCTGTGATGCTGCTGTTGCTGCCGCCATATATTGAGGTTTCTTTTCCAGTGTCTGATTGTAGCGCGGCTGGCCACGATATGCGTTCGTCGGCTCGTGCAGCTTGCGCGGCAGCGTCTGCGCATTCCTAAAGTCCGGCTGCATTTGCAATAGATTCGGCGTCGAGCCACTGAAGCGTTGTCCATGCTTCTGATAGCGACCCAATGTTGTTGTTGTTGTCGCTGTCGCTGTCGCTGCTGCTGCTGCTGCTGCTGCCCGCGTATCATAGTAGTCATCGTCCTGGTAACGGGGCTGCCTGGCCGCCTGGCGTCCATGCGCATGCCGCTCGTAAATGTTCTCCTTGCCGTAGAGCGTGCTCGAATAGGGATCCTCGCCCAAATAGTAGCGCTGGCGCGGACTCATCGATTGTGTTTCCGCTGACTCGGCGCGCTTGAAGCTCGTCGCCTGACGCAGCGAGCTCTCCGACTCATTGCTGCTCTGGCGCAGCTGGTTATGATTGTGGTTGTGGTTGCTGTTGCTGCTGCTGTTGTTGCTGTTGCTGTTGTTGCCACCGATATGACCGTCGATGACATTGTATTGCTGATAGGTGGTCTGGGGCTGGCCGCTCGTCTGGGCATTGGGATTTGGTGACTGCTCGCGCGACTTGCTCGCCGCGCTCTTCATGCGAAACTTGCGCTCGGCACTGGCCGAACGTATCTTGCTGACCAGCTTGCGCAACGAGTTGCCAATGACCTGGCCCATTTTGCTGGGCTTGCTGGTGCCGCCGCCGACGGTCTGCGTGGACAGATTCGATGTGGACATCGAGCTGTGGCCATTGATGGCCGTCGGATAGCTGCTGGAGCTGGGCGCAAACCGTGTGCGCTGCTGCTGCTTGCGGTTCAGCGTCATTGTGCTCGAGACGTTCGGCTCGATGGGGCCGCTCGGCATTTGCCGGTTCATCGGCCGATTGATCATGTAGTCCACCTGCGGCGATGAGCTCCGACTGCGGCTGCGGCTGCGCGGCGGCGGCGAATAATCGGGCGGCGGCTCCAATTGGCTCAACGCATTCGTTGCCAGCAGCTTGTTGTTGCTCTTGTTGTTGTTGCTGTTGCTGTTGCTGCTGCCCGTCAGATGCGGCCCGTGCTGGCCGTGCTCGACGATCTTCTTCTCGATGGCACGTCGTCGCTGCGGCACTGTGGGACGACCCAAATTGCTGCTGCTGCTGCTGTTCATGGCGAACTCCAGCTGTGTTGCGCCCTTGCCGCGCCCATTCAATGGCAGCTGACCAACGGGATTGCTGCTGCTGCGCCCATGGCCATGCAACTGGCCATATGCCATGCGCTTCAGCGACGGCTCCTCGTTGCGCAGAACGCCCGACGGCTGCACAGCAGCCGCGCCGCCTGCAGCGGCCGCGCCAGCGCCTGGCATCGCTGCCGTTAGCTGTGGACGCAGTGCGCCCGGTCCCGGTATGGCATCCAGATCATCGAGGGCATCGCGCGATCCGCGCGCCGATCTGGCCAAGAACTGTGAGGACAAGCTCTGACGCTTCTGCTGCAAGATGTCCTCGCGGCTCACATAGCTGTCGCTGCTGGGCGGCATCAGGACGTCGGGCGCCACAGTCAGCTGCTTGCGGCGTATGGTCTCCTGCAGATCCTCGCGGAACGCCTGCGACGAGAAGTGATTCAGCGTCGGCGCCTCCTTGCGCTCCGACCAATTCGAGATGCCCTGATAGTACTTGCCGCGTCCCGCATCCTTCACGTACTTTCGCTCAAGTGTGCTGCGCTCCCGCTCCCGCTCTCGTTCCCTCTCTCGCTCTCGTTCGCGCTCCCGTTCGCGCTCCCGTTCGCGCTCTCGTTCGCGCTCCCGTTCACGCTCTCTGTCGCCAGTTCGCGGCAGAGTTTGGTTGCTAACCGCAATGGCGGCCACGGCCGCTGCCGGCGTTGGCTGCTGACTTTGCGATTTGATGGTCACATTGAAGTAACTCTTCTTGGTGGGCTCCACGTCCAGCTCGTTGGCCTCGTCGTCACGTGAGTCATTCGAGGCCGTCGACTCGCTGCCAAAATGTGACTCAAGCCACTTCATGGTCTCGCCCTTGCGCGTCTCCTCCTCACGATCGAAGTCGAGCGGTCGCTTGGTCAGCGCATCTTTGCGATCGGCCAGCAGGGCGACCTCTGTAAAGGTCAAAAAGAGAGTTCAAGATGGGGTTAGCTTTTAGCTTTTATTGACTTTTACAGGGTATCCTGGCCTGCCACTCACCTTTCTGCTGCTGCTGCTGCTGTGTGCGCCGCAGCTTGCGCATGCGATCCGACAGGCTGTCCCAGTCGCCCGGCCGCTCCAGCGAGCCATCCTTTTCCATTTGCGTTGTCTCCGCCGCGTAGCGCATCTCGGTGGCCACCAGTTTGCCGTCGGCTATCAAATCCACATGCTGTTCGTCGCGCTGCTTGAAGAAACGCTGATTTGCCGCCGTTGTGGTCAGCTGCTCATTGCCCAGCAGCTGCCCGTCTGGCTGATCCGGATCCTCGTCGCCGTCGAGTATTAGTTCGTGCTCGGTGGTCCGCTTACTTTCGGTTACCAGTGTCCCGTCCTCCTGGGCCAGGCAGCGCTTTTGCGTATCCTCCGAGTCGATGGTCTTGCGGGATCGGCTTGTATTCGCCACCAGCTGCGGCCCAAGCGGCACCAACTGCTGCTGACTCTCTGGCGAGCAGAGCACCGCCTCTAGATCCTCAACACCGTCCCGCACGGCCTTCACGTAGGTCTACAAGTGATCGAAGTAATTATATATAAATTAGAGATCTGTTAATAAATCAGCTAAATAAATATTGAAGATCATTAATTTGGATAAATGTTTGGGAGAAAATCAAAGACCGAATGAGAATCAAATGTACGTCAGATGAAGAGAGGAAGAAGATCAGATGATGATAAGAAGAAAATTAATGAAAAATGAAGATCAAATAAAGATCGCATGAAGATCAGATTAAGATCCCAAGAAAATCAACTAAAGATCAGATGAAAATCAAGTGAGGATCGGGTAAAGATCGGATGAGAATCAAATTAAAATTGAATGAGTAGCAGATCGGATGCAAATTAAATGAAGATCAGATCAGAATATGATCATGTGAAAATCATATACGGAGAAGATCAGTCGAGGATCAAGGATAAGTTGAAAATTATATGAGAGTAATATGAAAATAAAATGAAGATCAGAAAAAGATCATATGAAGATCTAATGAAATTTAGTTGAAGCTCAGATGCAAATGAGGATCATATGATTATCATTTGATAACTAAACAAAGATCATATGAATATCAATATTGCTGCCTATTTGGATATATAAGAGATAATTCTGAATTCGTTGTATGCCACATAAATACCACAAAAATAATCTAAATTAAAAATCTTACGAATCTTATCTGAAACTCATAAAAATATTGAAAGTATCATGTAAAGATCAGCTAAGATAATATTTACTTAAATTGATCTCTCATGAAGATCAACACAAAATCAATTCAATGAAATAAAAACTGATATGAAATAAATATAATCCCACAGTTAGATGAAGATTGTAAACAATACATCAATACGAATTATATATGATACGCCTTAAAGCAGAGCTGTAAATCCTGTTATTGTCGAAACAAGTTTGGCCGCGTCCAAAAGCTCATGTGACGTTCAAGCTTGGTGCAGATATGAAGACTTGAATCAGACAAAGATAAGGCTAAAATTGATTTACGATCGCATAAGATCAGCTAACATATTGATAGATATGATAAGAGCTGAGCTAAATGCTGAATGTGGTTTGTGTGCGAGGCAGAGGATCATTGGATGAAGATCTTAAGATAAGTGAATAAAGATCAACACACGAGATGAAGATCCAATAGCTTTGCAGATATTTGAAATGCAAAGCAAAAACTTATGATTGAAAACTTAAAATACATTAAAAGATTCAGATCAGCCTATGAGCTTGTTCACTCACAAGTTCCACACATGAGTATAAAATCAAATATCAATTATTAAGATCTGAGAACTAAAATAACTTACTCTATCTCAGGAAGCGAAGAAATTATCTGTGATTTGAATGATCTTAAAAAAAAAAACCAAGAACATTTGAGAATATTCCAAGCAAGCGCTAATTTGATCTTTTGTTAGACGAAGTTGCAAAAGCAAATCTGAAAATCTCATTTCAAAAGTGGAAATCAGATCAGAGCTGGGCCATTTGCTATATATTGAGATCAGTTTGAATAACAATTGAGGCTAATGCATGACCCCGAAAGGCATAAATTGAAATTCCCATAGGCGAACGACTTTCTCACAGCTTTAGCAATATTTTATTTCGATTGGGCAGGAAGTTGAGAAATGATCTCGGTTTATGCTCATAGAGAGATCTAATAGAAGCGCGAATTCATAACAAAAATTATCAAATGGAACAAAAGAGCCGGAGACAGACAGACAGACAGAAACAATGGATCCACACAAATTTCTATCATTAAATTGTTCTGTCTCTGTCTGAGTGTGTGTGTGTGTGTGTGTGTGTGTGTGTGTTGAATGTTGATCAGGTTGCATCATCGACATGGTCGATGCGTCGAATGCTTCTTGCTTTAAAGTCGATGCAATTGCCACACACACACATGTAGCTTAGAGAACGGCTTGGCTTGGTATTCAGAGCAAGACATAAACCACACAGCGCCACAATTTATTTCGTTTCACAAGTGGGCGGCACACCATTCAAATTACAAAGCCCAACAAACTTTTGCAAAATGGCAAATAACGGTTCAGAATGCGACACCTGAACTGCAGAAGAAGAAGAAGCAGGAGAAGACAATGAAGAAGACGCAGAAGCAGTAGGAGAAGCAACAGCAACGCCACCATTGCCTCAAGGTCAGCTCGTGGTTGGCTTTGTCCCTGTTGTTGATGACAAGCAAAATGCACGCATCGCTGGATAAGACTAGAGAAAGAGTGTGTGTGTGTGTGTGTGTGTGTGAGAGAGAGAGAGGGAGACGAAGAGGAAGAGATGGAGGGAGGGTGACGCTGTGGCTCCACTGAGCAACCACTTGACCACTTGATGGAACATTCAGTTATACATAACACGATGTTGTCGTTGCTGTTGTTGGAGCTGTTGCTGCTGCCGTTGCTGTTGCTGTTGGCGACCTTGTTTAACGGTAACGCGCGTAGAAAGTGTTTTGTTTTTTATACCCTGAATCCATTGAAAATGGAAATTTCAGGGTATAATGTTTTTGTGCAAATGTATGTAACAGGCAGAAGGAGGCGTGCCACACCCCATAAAGTATATATATTCTTGATCAGCTCGACGAGCTGAGTTGAACTAGCCCTGTCCGTCTGTCCGTCCGTCCGTCCGTCCGTCCGTCCGTCCGTCCGTCCGTCCGTCCGTCCGTCCGTCCGTCCGTGTAAACACCTGGATTTCTGCAACCACAAAAGCTAGAGACTTCAAATAAAAAGCAAAATGCTCGATAATACCATACGCTGTACGAGTTTATTTTTTTTTTTCGATAACTCGTCCCATTCCTTTTTTATCGATAACTATCGAAAATATCGCTTTGTTTTTGAGGTCTGGCGTGCACACCGTTAAAGATAGAATCGTGCACTAAGTTGTGGTTGATAGCTATATTGAATCCGCACATTTTGTCATTTTTGGATTTTTGATGCCACGCCCCTTTCGCCCACAATTCAACAAAATCGATAACTCACGTATATCAAATACTAGAGACTTGAAATTTGGCAAATAGGTACATTTGGATGTCATAATCATGCCCCGAAAATTTCATTAAGAACATAGATCGAGAAAAAAAGTTATTAAACAATAAAGTTTGCATAGTACAGCCTCTGCTGCAGCCGCATAGCTGCGCAGTGAGCATATTACGTGCATGCATATGTTTGTGTGTGTGTGTGTGTACATGTGTTGTTTACTATTAATGAATAAATGAAACTTTTTATGATTGGTATTACAGCTCAATGGATTCAGGGTATCTCTTAGTCGAGCAGTCTCGACTAGAGTTTAGTTACTTGTTTATTGTTGTTGTTTTTATGTTTGTTTTTTTTTTTTTCTTTTTTGTTTTTCTTATTTCGACTTTAGCTTCAAGCTGCTAAACTTGAATGTCAGCTATAGCCACAACAATAACATGAATTTCATCTTCCCTCTGCCCCTATCCCAACCGCTATTTGCACCCCCATCCCAGCCCCCGTTGCTGCTCGTCTGCAAGCACCGCTGGCGCTGAATTTGACTGCTCATTGAACGATCGATGAACACGAATTCATTAAAGCACAAAAAAAAAACAACAAAAACCACATAAAAGTAAAAGCATTCGAATACCCTGCACTCTGCATGCTGAGTTTCATTAAGTTTAAGTATCTCAACTATTGTAGAGCTATTGATCCAGCACGAGCTCAAAATGAGATATATACATATACATATACATATACATATACATATACATATACATATACATATACATATACATATACATATACATATACATATACATATACATATACATATACATATACATATACATATACATATACATATACATATACATATACATATACATATACATATACATATACATATACATATACATATACATATACATATACATATACATATACATATACATATACATATACATATACATATACATATACATATACATATACATATACATATACATATACATATACATATACATATACATATACATATACATATACATATACATATACATATACATATACATATACATATACATATACATATACATATACATATACATATACATATACATATACATATACATATACATATACATATACATATACATATACATATACACTATCTCGATTTAATTTACAGGGTATGCGCGAAACGAGAGATCCTAAGCCTTACTCATAGGTATAGGTAGGTGGCTGAGCTCAGTGGGCAGGCGGTGCTGAGGAGGCGGAATTAAAGTCTCGGAGGTTGTTTTGGTTGAACTTTATACAAATTGTTTTTGTTGTGGCGCCAATGAAGATCATGATAAATGCTTATGGCGAAGATAAAGTCGTGATGACGCTGCCAATGACGCAGAAGAGACACTGATAAAGAGAGAGAGAGAGAGAGAGAGAGATAGGGGTTGGCTGAGGGCCAGTGGACATTGTCAAGAGTTTTGTCATTGGCCAAAAATGCGAAGAAAAAAAACGGTTTTTTTGCGTTTTTTTTTTTGGCCAAAAGCTAATGTTAATAGTGGAGCATAAACTGAAGTTAAAATTGGGTACACATTTGCGTGTGTGTGTGTGTGTGTGTGTGTATGTGTGTGCCAGGCATAATTTCAATTCGAGAAACGCTTTGGCCCGCTCGCAAGTTATTCAAATGAATTGTGGTTGCTGTGGCATGCCAAGTGGTTTGAAGTAAAACAAAAAAAAGAGAAATGAGCCAAGTGGCCGATTTGTGCAAAGTCTTTTGGCCAGGCCAAAACAGCAGCGACTCCCAACTTCGATTTCGACTGCGACTCCGTCTCGATTTGCGAGACCAGTTTGCCTTGGCTGGTTGTTCAACCTCCAGAGCCTAGACGCTGGGCAATGCTGTGTTGCCGTTGTTGTTGTTGTTGTCGTATGATTATTATTGTAATTCAGTTAACGTTGCGAGCCAAACAGTTGACAGCACTAGCCAGCAAAACGCCAACGCAGCTGCAATCGTCGCTTGACCACTTCAAGCCCAGCGCACACATCCAGCCAAAGTTTTCGGGGCAGAGATTGGCATACGCTGATTAGAGTGCGAGCGCCCAACGCCAAGCACAATGTGGGCACATGGGCGCAAAAGAAAACAAGTTTATACAGGCAACAAGTACCACACACACACACACACACACACACGCACAAAGCTGCAGCTGCGCGCAAGCAGCACAACAACAACAACAAAAATTCAAACTAAAAATTTAAATTTGAAATTCCAACAAATATTTTTATAGACAAAACACAACTGTCTATTTATATATATTAATGTGTGTGTGTGTGTGTGTATTGGTGTGTAGTTAGGTTCATGGACCTGCTGCAGACACGCCTAGAATACAAGCCAAGCCGAGCCAAGCCACGGCAAAACCAAGGCAAGGCAAGTTAAGTCAAAGCAGGAGCAGACGCCGTCTATTGATTAAACTGGGCTCCAGAACAGGTCTTCAGCGCTGCTTGAGAGTGTGTGTGTATGTGTGTGTATGTGTGTGTGTGTGTGTGTGTGTCTCTGTGTGTGTATGTGTGTATGCCTCATACAAAATCATCTGCTGTGGTACACAACCTTTTGGCTGCCTGGGTAATTGCCAACTACCGGTTTAAAGACATGCTCCCAAGTCCGAGCGAGCGCTGGCAACAGGCAAGAGGCGTAGGGGCGTGGCTGTGGCTGTGGCTGTGCCAGAGAGGGCTGCTTCTAAGATCTTCGCGCAATTATTGGGTAGCGAGTTTAAATGGAGTTAGAAGCTCTTAAGGCCGCAATATGTAACTGCCAGTCGAGTTCGTTGCCTAAGTCTTTCGTTTTGACTTCTGCCTGAAGCAATTCATATAAATCATTTTTTTTTTTTTTTGCGTTAAAATCAAAGGCACGTAGTGCCAAGCGCAGCAATTTGATTGAATTAGAAGTTGAAAGCTGTTGCACTGCAGACAGAGAGAGGTAGAGGCAGAGAGGGAGAGGCAGAGAGCAGAGAGCAGAAGTTTTGTATTCAAGTTTGTTGCCTAAGTCTTTCATTTATTGGAACTAATCGATATAGCCTCTATGTATATATATATATATATATATTATATATGCACACAAGTTCGGTCATTTGGCCAAGTTCGTTGCCTAAGTCTTTCGTTAGTGTCAAATTATTTAACGTTGTTGCATCCTTACAAATGATGCCAGCTAATCGAGCTCGTTGCCCAAGTCTGGCGCTTGCGCCAACTGTGAATTAGCGCATAATTCACGCCGTTATGCAGTTATCGCGAGCGATATTAAGCGATCGTTTGTGGCTCGTCTATGGAGCAGCGGCAAGTGCTTGGTATAGACAGAATCTAACTAAGTCTGAGCCATGCATAAGCCGCGCTGCACCAAGTTCGTTGCCTAAGTCATTCGCTTATGCCCATTTGAGGCAGCTTTGAATATTCAAATGAAGCTGCAGGAGCTGCGGCTAACTAAGCTTGACCAATCATATTTATATACATATATAGATTTACATATATATATATATATATATATATGGGCAGTTCGTTGCCTAAGTCTTTCGTTTGCAACGCCCCATGAAATCGATTACATAGCGCATGCAAATGTGTGGTCAAGAACTGGCAGCAGCGCGCTGTCACGCACACGCACGTCTGCGCGGCCAACCCACGGGCAAGTTTGTCGCCTGAGTCTTCTGTATTATATCTTTTCGAAAGAACTTTTTGCAGTCGAGCTAAACAGGAGCTCACACACAGACGCTCTCTGTGTGGTGTATGGGCGAGTGTGTGTGTGTGTGTGTGAGTGGATTTGCATGCAGCTAGCTATATAAATAGACTGTAATCAAGTTTGTTGCCTAAGTCTTTGGTTAGTTTACTGAACTCGATTACATAGAACTTTCAAATGCAATTGCAATGGCTGTTACCGCACACACACACACACACACACACAGCTGGCTTGCAATCAAGTTTGTTGCCTAAGTCTTTCGTTATTTGTTTCCCTTTTTCGCTTTTTTTTTTTTTTTGCACTTTTCTGTAGATTAATTTGAATTTGTTTCGGATGAAATGTTTCACATAATATTCATAATCGCACCTGGGTTTATTAAGCTGCCGTTGGCCAATCGTTTAGCGCCCCACGCACAAAAACACAAACCGCAGTTTATCGTCGCTTTGGCGCTCTCTCTCTCTCTCTTTCTCTTTCTCTTTCGCTCTCTGTCTCTGTGTCTCTTCTCTTATAGTTTGGTCTCTTTCTCTTGTTTGTATTGCCTTTTGCTTGGGTCTTTCGTTAATTACGAGACCTTAGACTATTATTTTTGTTTCTTGTTTCTTGTTTCTTTTCTTTATACTAAGCGGGGCGTGAGTATCAACAAAATCACAGGCGGGCGTGCGTAGGAAAAAATTACACCAAATACAACAACAAAATAAAACAACAACAAAAATTATGAAAAAAAAAAATATATATATATAACACAGCCACAAAGGGTTGAGCAGGCGAGTGTCAGCGAGCGAGTGAGTGAGAGAGAGTGAGGGAGAACGAGAGAGACCGTTTAAGACTAACAGATAAACTAAAAACAAAAACTTATGATCAAGATATTTAAGACGAATTAATAATCGCGCGAGTGATCGAGTTGTTGTCTGCTCTCGGCGCTCGCTCAGCGGCGACTGAAGACAACTCGAGATGCAGCCCCTTCGGCTCGTTGCGGCAGCTAACAGCAACAGCAGCAGCAACAGAAACTCTTTGTAACTTTCGAATGAGCTTTAAAGCAGCAACAATCAGCAGCAGCAGCAGCAGCAGCAGCAACTGGTTACCGCTGCCCAGTGCCTTTGCGTATACCCCGCATGCATTGGCCAGCCTGGGCAGTCTCAACAATTAGCAATCGACTGTAGACGAATAGCGTTTGGATTGTTAATTGTTGTAGTTATCGAATTTCAAATATTCATATTATACATATGAATATCATTCATATTCATTCATTTAAACTTTATATTTAGGTATACTCATCTCAGTAATTTTCATATTTCATTTGATGTCGCTAGTTTTTTAGATAATGTCGCAGAATATCGATTTTTATCGATAAGCAGTGAGCAATTATATGAGATATTTTAAACACATTTCCTAATTTAACCAAATAGGGTTTGCACTAGGCCTATTTGGTTACATTAGTGCGTGGGCTTAAGAAACATATGCTTCTTATCGATTTTTGATCGGTTTCCTCCACTCTATATATCTTTTTTTCTTCTTATCTTTTCCTTTTTTTCATAATTATGTTATCTCTTTACATTTCTTTTTTCTATCATGCATGATTCATGTTATCACTTTTTTATATCAAAGTGATCGATATTTTTTATCGTTTTTTGCCGATTACTATACCACTTCATAGACATTTTCTTAAGTTTCGTAAGTGTAGTCTAAGTCACGCTTCATATCGTATGCCTTTGTTCACTTTCTTATCGATATCCAAACTAAATTTTATAGAATATAATATATATACTAGAAAGAGTAAGGGAAGAATGAGACTATTATATTCGATAAGATTTAGGTGGGAAATCGGTAATATTAAATTCGATAAGAATGTAGGAAAGAAAACGATATTAGAAGTGCAAATAGATTATAATCGCCCAATAGCATAATATTGTATCATATATTCTGCTCACATGCCTCATCCTTATTTCCTGTTTGATAGTTTATCCTTTTTTCCATTTAAAATTCCCATCGATTTCTTCTCCTATTCCCTTAGCCTCTCTGCTTAACACGTATTTTCTTTTAGATTCTTATCACTTTCCCATTATAGCTATCTGCCTTTAAATTCAAACAATTTGCAATTGGTTTTCAATCAAGTACAGGGTATCGCGCTGTCAAGCCATTGCCGGACAGTTGATTGTCGACTTGTTTCCTTGGTTTTTGCTTTTTTTCACGCCAAATTGATTTTCAGTTATTTTGCATGCCAATTTAACTGTTGCGTCTCGGATTACCAAAGCGTCGACTGTTGCTGCTGCTGCGGGAGCTTGGTAATTGTTGAATTGTTGTTGCTCACCTCGTCTGTGATATCGCCCAGGTGCTTGACATCCTGCGTCTCCAGATAGTCCTTGATCTCCTCGTGCGATATGATGCGCTTATCGTCCACTTGGCGCACCAGGCCGTCGCCAGGACGCGGCACCATGCGCTTGACCAGCTTGCCGCCATCGATGCCAAATGCCTCCTGCAGCTGGGCGAGCTGCGTTTCATTGGCAGCGCCCGCCTGCAGAGCTGCGGCATCGATCAGCTGCGCATTGCCATCCAAATCATCCGGCAGACCCAAGTCACGTTTCTGCAAATTCAACATTCAAAGATAAAGAGAGCGGGAGAGCGAGCGAGAGCGCATGCTTACCTCCGAGGTCTCAGTTTCCTGCTTGTCCGTATCCTCGGTGGTATTTGTGGAGACTATGGGACCCGAATCCTCAATCACTTTGCCATCCTGCAGCTTCACCTGTCGCTTCACGCGCGTCTCGATTTGTCTAGTCGTCGTTAGCTCCGTCTTTCGCTTCGTTATCCATTCCTCTGCAAGTGAAACAGTGAATCCAAAATTAATTATCTCCGAGGCATACTTTGAGGCAGAAAAATCTTTCACTTGATTGAAACTCGTTCAGAGTCCATGCTCAAAAGCAGACTATAAGAAATTTAACCAAACTGAACTCAGCTGAGCTGAGCTGAGCTGAGCGAAGCTTTACCTTTGAGCGAGCTTTTTGCACCGATCTCTCTCTCTCTCCTTCTTTTTCTGTCTCTTTCTATCAGGAGCTTAATATTAGAATGGTATAACAAAAGCTTAGTTTATATAATTTTTATTTTTGTTTATTGAAGCTTAATAAAGTTCTTCAAAAACTTTATGAATCTTCAGCTATGATAGAGAAATTTTGAGAATATTAAGATAAATTTCCATTCATTTCCATATATATATATATATATATATATATATATATATATATATGTCTGACCTGAGTTCATGTTAACTTCCTGCTTGCTTTTTCTATATGGGAATAGTCCCACTCTAACTCAAGTCAAACATTTATACGATCTTCAAATACTGACTTCTAAACTTACTAAAGATATTTATTGCATAACAAATACGTATAAAATTTGGTAGCTCTAGCTCCTACAGTTCCAGAGTAGCATCAGATTATATATGATATTTAATATATATTATATATATATGATTATATATGATATTTAATATATATATATATACATTTTTTTTTTTTTTTTCCAAAAGTATTTTCTATATTTATTTATATGCAAGAATTTTTAAACATTGTTGATTATAAAATATTAAACCTACTTTAATTATATTTAGCTTTTGCCGCAGTGTATTAGCAGTTCTATAAAAACTTTTATTTTATTTTAAATATGTATGAAATGCATAAGTCACATGCCGAATTTAATAGCTCTAGCGCTCATAGCTCCCGAGTTACTTGAGGTCGTGATTAACCACTCACCAAAAACATACAAAGTTCGAGAAATTTAATAAGTTTGAATATTATAGATATTTTAAAATTTTTATATACTTTTCCTTTTATATTTTTCTATTTAATACCCAATTAACTTTATTTTTGGTCTACATAATTCCCATTTTCCCATTTTCCAATTTTTATATATTTATGTATTTCAGATTAGCATAATTTTTTTATTTATTTATTGTTTTTCATATAAGATAGTTGCAGATCATAAAAGATTAGCTCTTGAGCTTGCCAAGTTCAAGTTTAAAATTTTCTCACATGAATATTAAGAGCTGAACATTTGAACCAGCTATATATGACAGTATCTATATAAGATATATATATTCCGAGCTGGCCTCATCTAGTATAGCTGCGATTTGTCAGACATTGAACCAGTTTGGGATTAGAAATTTATATTTTATGTGCTGGCTATGCTAATAAATAATGGAATTAAGATAACTAGTTCTCAATGAGCCAGCGAGCCTGCATATATGTGTGTGTATGTGTGTGTGTGTGTGTCTGCAACATGTTGCCACTTGCCATGTGGCAGCTCTCTGGTTGCAACACCTAGCCGAAAACATTTTTTTTGCATATTTGCATATGCGAAGATAAAATTTAGTTTTTTTTTCCATCCACTAACAATGAAGAAGCAGCGGCAGCCGAGAGAGAAAGAGAGAGAGAGAGAGGGAGTCGCAGCAACTGCAGCAGCGAGAAGCAGATAAAAAAAAAAAAGTTAAAAAAAATATGTGAAGCGCTTGAGCGATTCGCTGAGTGGCTGCCGCATTTGGTTTGCTTAGCTGGTCGCCCAATTACGTAACCCAAGTCCAACTTGGACTAGACTAACTGTACCGTGAGTGTAACTATCTGTGTGTGTATGTGTGCGTGCGTGTGTTTGTGTGTGTGTGGCAACCTGTGCTAGAGCCAAAGAAAAAAGCTTCGAGCACGGACATCCGACGATGTCTGCGTCCAACTTGGATTCGCTGCACATTTTTACTGAATGAAAAACAAGAAGCAAAAAAAACAAAAACCGACACACAACAACAGCAACAACAACAACAACTAAAACAGAGAGTTGCTTAGTACTCTAACAAATGCATGCTCTAAGACTGCAAGGTATCACGACTTCAATAAACTCCATGTGGAACTCAGAAGCAGCGCATCTCCATAGAGATCCTATGCAGAGCTGAGAGCATCTAGTATATGAAAGCTCACTCTCGCTTTATCTCCCTTCCGCTACCTCTCTCTCTCTCTGTATCTCACTCCCTCTATCTCTCTCTGTATCTCACTCCCTCTATCTCTCTCTGCATTTTCCTCCCTCTGTTTGTCTCTCTCTCTCTCTCTATCTGTATCTCCCTCCCTTTACCTCTCTCTCTCTCTCTCTCTGTATCTCCCTTCCTCTATCTCTCTCTGTATCTCACTCCCTCTATCTCTCTCTGTATTTTCCTCCCTCTATTTGTCTCTCTCTCTTTCTCTATCTGTATCTCCCTCCCTTTACCTCTCTCTCTCTCTCTCTCTCTCTCTCTCTCTCTCTCTCTCTCTCTCTCTCTCTCTCCCTCCCTCTGTATCGCCCTTCCTCTATCTCTCTCTGTATCTCTCTCCCTCTATTTCTCTCTCTGTATCTAACTTTATTTATTCCTCTGGCGATCTTTCCTTTCCACATTTTATCTACGTTACTCAATCGCTGTTTCTATCTCTCTCTCTCTCTCTCTCTATTTCTCTCTGTTGATCTATTACATTTTTATTTATATCTCTGCCTTCGATTGTTTTTCTTGCTGTTTTGCATTTTCCAATTCTTTGACTGTAACTTTTCTTATCTCTATTCCGAACGGTCTTTATCTCTCTCTTCCCCTCTTTTATAACTTTCTACTTCCTTTTCTAGCCCTCTCTCTTTTTCTATAGCTTTTTCTCTAATCTCTATAGCGATATCGTCCCCTACATATCTTCTCTCCCTCATATCTCCCTCTATAATTGTCTTTTTAATGTCTCTCTCTCTCTTTCTATATAATTCTCTCTCTATATATATATATATATATCTATTTAAATCCATTCTATCTATTCATCGCTCTTCCTCTCTCTCTCAAGCCTCTGTCTCCATCTATATTTTTCTAAACCTCATTTCTTTTCTTTCTTTCTCTCACTCTTCTTTTCTGTAGCTCCTTCTATGTCCCAAGTCCATATTCTCCACAAGACTCTTCAACATAGAGTAGCTCCTATTCGCCTACTTTCAATCAATAGTTCCTTCTGGTTTTTTTATTGTCCGACACATGAGTTGCTGCTGCCGTTGTTGTTGCTGTTGTTGTTGCTGTTGCTGTTGCTGCTTATGCTGACTGCTGCCTGGTGATGCTGGCTGCAGCGGCAATCGCTGGACCATTAAAGGTCGCTTATATAATTTATCTGCAGTTGCAGTTGCAGTCGCCGTCGCCGAAACGAGATCTCGCTCCAAAGCTGAGGCTGAAACTGAAGTTTTGCATTTGCTGCTTCGGAGCTTGGAGGCTGCCAATTCGGCCAACTTAACTTTGCAATTGGCCTTTTTTATTTTGCTGGTTTCGGTTTCGGTTTCGGTTTCGGTTTGATCGAAACTATTTAAATGATCCTCTGCAGCAGGCGGACAGCCCCCACAACAGCGTTTATCTTTATCATTTGTGCATATATCCGCATTGCATCAGCTAGCCGAACTGCCAGACAGTCAGCCAAGCAATACAGCAATTCATAAATTCCAACAACAACAACTACAACAATTAAACAAACAAACAGCACGAGACGCTTGGTGGGTGGTGCAGGTAGAAAGAGAGAGAGGGAGATGGAGAGGATGAACTGGCAGTTGAGCTTCAATTTAATTTATGTTGTATACAAATCGGTATATGCATTACAAGTGACTGTACAGGGTATACAGGGGCAGATCAACGAGAGGAGTCAAGTCAAGCAGGCTGTCAGATAGTAATTAGTTGATCAATCACTTGATGAGACAGCTACTATTGTTAATGTCTGTCAGCAATCAGTCAAGCAATCACCTAGTCAGGCAAACAGTGAATAACTTAATCAATCAACAATGAAGCAAGCTCGATCACGATGTCAGTCAATCAATCAAAAAATCAGTATGTTCATTAATCAGCCAATCTATCAGACAATCAATCAGTCAATCAATAATTAAGTCAGCTGTCAAAAACTTAGTCAATTAGTCAGTCAATTTAACTGCTGGTCAATCGGTCAGTTAAGTATTGTCTATCAATCAATCCATCAATCACGCAGTTTGTCAACTAATCATGTAACAAAATAGACAGTCAATCAAACAGTCAATCAATCAGTTTATCAATCAGTCAATCACCATCAATTAAGTCAGCTATCACACACTTAGTCAATCACCCAATCAATCGATTTAACCGCTGATCAGTTTAATATTGTCTATCAATCATGCAGTTAGGCAATCATGTAACAAAATAGATAGTCAGTCAATCAATTAGCCAATCAATCAGTCAATCAATAATTATACACTTAGTCAATCACCCAATCAATCAATTTAACCGCTGATCAGCTTAGTATTGTCTATCAATTATGCAGTTAGTCAATCATGTAACAAAATAGATAGTTATTCAATCAATCAGTCAATCAATAATTATACACTTAGTCAATCAATCAATTTAACTACTAATTAGTTAAGTATTGTCTATCAATCATGCAGTTAGTCCTTCATGTAAAAAAATGGATAGTTAGTTAATCAATCAAGCAATCAACCAGGCTCAATTAGTCCGTCAAACAATATCAATCAATCAGTCAATCACACAAATCTAGCCACAATTCATCAATCAACTGCAGCGGCTTATCAATCATCAATCAAACTCTATTTTTGCAGACAATCAGCTCAATTTACAGAGTATTTCATCAGTCAAGTAACCTGCCTCCAATGCACTTTGAACATGTTTCGATTTGTGCGATTGTTTCTCGCTCCCTCTCTCTCGCTCTCTCTTTTTTTATCTCTTTCGTTTCGTTCATCGACTACAATCGCAGTTGCGCAGTTTCCTACCTCCCTCTCTCCCACTGCCCTCCCCTTGTACGTGCCCTCTGCCTCTCTCTCCATCTATCGATGACATGTAATCGTTATTTATGCCATGCTGCCACGCCCCACTGCCTCTGTGCCGCCCCCATTTACAGATTTCACTAGATATTGTTGCACATGCCGCTCATTGAGCTAATTGTGGTATCAATTATAGCCCCGCTAACTGGCTAAGCGAGCGACTCAGCGGCTGTCAACCAACTTTGAGCTTGCCCAACGCCACACACAATGACAAAGCTCCCCCCCACCTCTCACCACACTCCACGATTGCTCCCCCTTAGCCCACGACCTCACTTGTCCCATTAAAAACTTTGGCGCATGTTTGTCATCAATAACAATTGAAAGATTTCTTAATGTGGCCATGCTCTGTGTGTGGAAATTTCGGTGTAGACCTATGGAGACTTATCTAAGGGTTATCTGATGCAGCTAAATAAGTGTAGAGATTAAGGGAGTATGTATTTAAAGAGCTGAGTGCATGTGTGTGAGCTTATATACAGTTGTTTATGGTTATGTAAAGTTATGTAGAGTTACATAGAGCTGTGTAGAGTCATATAAAATTGTCTTCATTTACATACTTTGTGTAGAGTTTTGAATAATATAAGTATGTACAGTTGTGTTTAACTGTATAGCGCTAAGTAGAGTTAACTATGTAACTATAACTATGTAGAATAAGTCGGAGCGAATGTGTAGAAATATTAGTGTAGAACTTTGTAGAGTCATGTAAAGTCATGTAAAATTGTCAATAATTGATTACTAAGACCTGTGTAGAGTGTCATATGGCTATCTGGAATTGTGTAGAGTAGTGTAGAATTATGCATAACTTTGTAGAGTTGGTCAGGTATGTAGAGCTAAAGTAATATAACTATGCGTAAAGCTTATGCAGAGTTGTGTAGAGCTGTGTAGAGTTGTGTAGAGTTGTGTATAGTTGTGTAGAATTGTGTCGAGCTGTGTGGGTTAAATAATTAAATCGAATAATTAAATGAACTATGAAACATTTTGTAGAGTTGGTTAGCTATGCAGAGCTTGAGCTTTATAGTTGCTTGTAAAGTTTTTGTAGAGTTGTATTATTTCGTGCAGAGATTTGTGGAATTATATAGAACTTTGTAGAGTTGTTCAGCTATGTAGAGCTAATAAGCAATATGGTTCTGTGTAATGCTTTTGTAGAGTTGTGTAGAGTTCAGAATTTCGAGCTTTAAACATGTAAATCAACGAATTGATTTGCTGCGATTACTTCTCCTTCAAGCTAGTGCACAGCTCCGACTGTGTAGAGTTTTATTTTATTTTATTTGTTTGCTCTGTGGCACAACAAGCTGTGAGCTGCACTTATTAAATTTCTGCATATATGCAAAGAGACCCCCCCAAGAGCAGTTGCCGTTGTTGTTGTTGATTTTTAATGATTCGCTAACGTGGGAAATGTTTGCAGCCTGAAACATTTTCTTCTGCATTAGCATTTTGCCATTGTGGCTGCTGTTGTCGCCACTTGTTGTTGTTGTTGTTGTTGCTTGCTTATTGTTGCTTGTAGCAGCTTGTTATTTCTAATTTTTACACTACGAGTTTTTCTATTTTTGCATCTTTTTTCACAATATTACACGTTATCCGCCGCTGGCGCCTTTGTGCCATGTTAATCACATAATTAAATCAAACTTTCTATGATTTCCGCAACAGGCGCGATAGGAGTGAAGGGGCGGGACTGGGTAGCTGAGTAGCTGGGGCGGGGTAGGTAACTGTTAGACAGGGATCCAAAAATTATGCACAGCGAAAGGGATCACATCACATGGCAGTTAGCGAGAGAGAGAGAGAGAGAGAGTGAAAGAAAGCGAGAGAGCTGTATTTATATATAAGACTTTTGGCTTCCGATAGCGCTCTAGTGAAAAGTGCTCGACTAAAAAATACCCTGTATATTATATACACATTAACCAAAGAATCGTTCAGCGGGTCGCATACGTCATTTTCATGCATCACCCAAAGTGGGAGGGGCACAGCAGCTGCTCAATGCCAATCGTCGTATCTTTAGATTCCGAATGCACTCAATGACGAATCATCAGCTATACATATTGTCAGGGTCTTTGGATGCGATCACTTAATTATCATATCGTAATTGGGAATTGTGATCCAAAGCGATCAATGAGTAAGCAATATATATATATATGTTACTGGATTGACAGATAGATAGACATATATATATTGATATATAGATATATAGATATGTAGATATATAGATTTATAGATATATTGATATATAGATCTATAGATATATAAATAAGATATGGATAGATAAGGAAGGTAGATAAATGCTTCTACATTGTGAGTGGCATATATTTTGTCGGATTCTCTTTAATCACATCTCGGCCTAGGATCATGTTGTCTTTTCATACATTTCATTTTCTCTTTATTTTTCTTTCTTTTTCTCCTTAAATTTGTCGTTTTGTTTTTCTTTGTCTTTGTATTTGCCTTTGTCGTTTTCTTTATCTTTGTCTTTCTTTTACTCTCACTCTTTCTACTTCTCTTACTCTTTATCTTTATCTTTCTCTCTCTATCTCTTATTCTTACCACGGCCTAGGCCCCTTTACTTCTTTCTCCTTACCTAATTCTCTCTCTCTCTCTCTCTCTCCCTCTCTCTCTCTTATCGTTTGTCTTTGTTTTTTGCCTTTGTCGTTTTCTTTATCTTTGTCTTTCTTTTACTCTCACTCTTTCTACTTCTCTTACTCTTTACCTTTCTTTATTCTTACCACGGCCTAGATCCCTTTACTTATTTCTCTTTACCTAATTATCTCTCTCTCTCTCTCTCTCTCTCTCTCTCTCCCTCTCTCTCTCTCTTCGTTTATCCCTCTTTTTAATCTATTTCTTTCTCCTCCTCCCGCATGACATTCTCTTATTCTATTATGCACTCACCTTCTTTGGTTATAGCTTCTGTATCGCAATTGTTAGCAGTTGCCTCGTTGCTCTCGTCATCATCTTTGGGCTCGAATTCGACCTGCGAAGTATCAACGTCGTAGAAATTAACGCGGGTCACGTGACGCACATAGTCGGCGCTGGTGGTGCGATTGCGATTGCGATCGCCGTGATGGCCGTGATGACCGTGAGCCAAGCTGCGCCAAGCGGCCGGCTTCTCTCTCTTCCTATGCGATCTATTGTGAATGTTAGTAGTGTAGCTGGCAGGTGGCTGTAGCTGCTGAGCCTGTGGCAGTGGTTGGCTTGTCGCTGGCTGCGCATAGATGCGTAACACCAGTGGTGCAGTGGCATAGCCCGGCGAGTGGGCGTAGAGATAGCTGCGAGGCGGCTTGGGCACCACATTCGCAGTAGCAGCAGCAGCGGCAGTGGGCGAAGGTAAAGGCAAAGGCTTGGGCTTGGGCTGTTGGCTATGACTATGACTAGGCCAGTGGTGGAACTGGGTGGTGCGATAAACGCTCGCTGGTATGGCCGTAATGCCAGTGGATGCGGTTGAGGATTGATTGCCATTGCTGCTGCCGCTGCCGCTGCCGCTGCTGCTGCTGCTGCTGCAGCTCGAGTTGAGCTCTTCTGTTAATTGTGGCTGTTCCTGATGGTGGGCGTGGCTGTGGGTGTTGCTGGTGGTGTTGGTGGTGCTGATGCTGATGCTGCTGCTTTGGCTGCATGTGCATGGCGCTAGTAGAAGGATCACCACCATTCGTTCATCTGGGCGCGCTCAAAGTGTCCAATTGACTACATTGATGCTGGCTGCGAGCACCAACAACTGCCACGCCTACTGCTGCTGCTGCTGCTGCTGCCGCCGCCGACGCCGCCACCGACTGCAACGGTTGCCTAATTAATGTTGCCGCACTTTCGCTGCAACCAATTTGAATTTGTTGTGCCGCACAAAACATTTCAGCGACACGCGATCCACGATCCACGATCCCCCTCACGTACCGCGTTCCGTGTTCCACGTTACACGTTCCACGTTCCACGATCTCCGCTCAAATCTCAATTTGTATTTAAATGTCTTTTGTATAAATTATTTGAACTGCAAGTGAAATTTTTGTTGACGGCGACTTTGACATGCAGACGACGCGCGCTGCAAGTGAAGCCATCCAAAAAAACCTCGACTGCACTGACAGATACCCTGTAATCGAGCAGCTATTGATTTGGCAAGGATGAAAGAAAGAAATTTTACAATAATACCTAGCTAATTCTCTAAGTTATCGATAGTTCGACATGGTTTAACATATCGATAACAGTTATGCATATCTATAAGCTTTATGTATGCCACCACAAAGAGTTGAAATGGATGAATACAGCTTGGGTAAGCAATCGATCACTATTAATGGAAACTATCGATTAAAACTATCGGCGCTAGAGAGCAAATTATTAAAAAGAAAGACGAATCATATGATCTAGACTCCAGATAGATATAAAAATTAGGCATAAGCTATGCCAAGTCACACATGTGCCCAACTAATAGATACCCCTTCGTTTAATAGTCAACAAAAGTCAGTGAAAGAAAATATGATATGAAGCGCTCCAGAGTTTATTAGATGGGCGGGCAGCGTGGGCGTGGCACTTGAAGTATGCCAAGCGTAAAGGCCTAGAACAAAACGGGTCTTCCCGTTGCAACACACACACACACACACACACACAGACATGTACACACGGCTCATAAAGTTAAGAGCCCATAAACCGAAGCAGCTGCTGGAGTAGTGGCTAGGGGGAGAGAGTGGGGGCAAGAGTGGGCAAGGTTTGTTAGCTTGATATTTGGTCAGTTGGTCTATTGCACAACAGCTCGGCGAGCCGCAAAAGGTTGCTCGAGTTCGCTGTTAAAAGGGCAACAGTTCAAGGCGGTGAAATGGAAAGCAGCCAAGAAGGAAATCCACTTAAAAAAAATAACAATAAAAAAGAGTCAAATGCGGGCAAAGTTCACGCCCACAGACGACAAAACAGAAATACGAAAAAAAAAAAAAAAACACTAAAAAAGCTAAAAAGATTCACAGAGCAAATGCTGGGGCCCTTGGCCAGCGGCCCATTTGGCCCATTGGCACTGATTAAATGAACGACCCACCACACGAAATTTGAGGGGAAGGCAATTGTCAGTTCGTTTCATTATGCCTCTAAATCCAATGTATAACACAACCTCACAACCTCACAGCCCTGCCCCTGCCCCTTCCCCTTGCACCCGTTTTTAAGTACGTGACCAAGAGTGGAGTGAGCGCATGCATAATGCAGATTATGTTGGCAACGTACAGCTTCCTCATCCAGATATATTTCACACAAAATAGTTGAGATAAAAACCAAACTGTTTTTGTGGGCCATGAACAACTCTAAAATACCCCATATATAACTATATAAATATATTCAAGCAAAATAGTACAACAAAATAGATTTTAATTATAAATATAAATAATTTTCAAACAAAAAAAAAATTTTTTTTTTCTTTGCATTATGATATTAATTAATGAAACAGGAATTGTACACTTTAGAGCTCAGCCGTAGCAAAGTCTACAAAATTCTTGTTTTTAATTGCCTCTACTGACCAACCCAAACCACCCTCTTTGCTGCTGAGCGCAAGTCTCCACTTTCCTCAGCGCTCGCTAACGCAATTGTCAAAAAAATGAATTATCACAATGAGAGTTGCGATACACAGAAGAATTGCATAAAAGACTATAATTCAAAAATAATAGTAATAATAGAAAATAATAGTTTGCCACTTAAACAATGAACAACTTTGGCAAGTTATTACTTTATTATCTGTCGCCTGCTTTGCATTGTCTTTGAGCGCAAGTCTCCAATACTTCACGCTGCTTACCAACAAAAATGTCAGTAAAAATCTTGAGAGTTTTTTCCTAAATCAAATTTCAAATATATAATTAATCAAATAAAGTTTATATTTAAGGAAGTTTTAGCTGCTCAATGAAGGATTAAGCTGTGCCGCTACAAAATGCTTCTTTAATTTATTTGTCGCCTGTCATGCATTGTGCTCTCTCGCAGAGCACCTGCTGCTGCGACTGCCACTTGCAAGTCTACACTTGCAAGTCTACACTTGTGCTCTCAGCGTTTGTGATTGCCTTTGTTGTTGTTGTCCGTATATATATATATTTTTTTTTTCCTTTTTAACTTCAATTTATTTATTGTTGCTTTTGGCGTGCGAAACGATTCTTGAATCGATAAATACGCTTTTAACAATCAATTTGTGAGCTTTTGCCATTTATTGTTGATGTTGTTGTTGTTGTTGTTGTTGTATTGTGTTCTTTTGTATTGATATTCGCGCTGAGCGCTCGTTTTGATTTGGACTGCGGCGCGCGCGCGCCTGGAAGCCACGTTGGAATCACTGGAATATTGATCATCAATATGCGCATGACGTCAGACCGACACAACAACAACAACAACAACAACAACAACAATTAAATTGTGCTTGCAATTTGGCCATTTTTGTAATTACTTCCGCCGGCAGCGATAGGACAAATTGAGAAACCTTTGGCATATACCCTGTGCGGGCATCAAATAAGGTATATGCAGTTGCCAAACATAATTTGTGTAAAAACTTAAGCAAATTTAATAACGAATCCTCGCAACGTTTGATCTTAGCTGCAAATGCACTTCAGTTTACGGGGTAGCGCATAGTCGGGCATAGCTCGCTACGCAGAGTTCTAAATGATGTGGCATTGGCTTTGGCTCTGCTTTTGATTGATTTTTACGGTGTGTGGCGCTGCTTATGGCACAGCAAATGTGGCCGATACACACAGACACACACACATACACACACATACTTAAATATGCATATATGAGTCAGCCGCTGCCACGCCCTAAGCTTAAAGCCAAATGACAATTGCCCGAAAGGAAAAAACCAAAAAAAAAAAAAAAAGAATTGAAATAGCCAAATTCAATCGCAAATGCCTTTTACTTGACCCAAAACCAGCAACAACAATAGCAACAACGGCAGCAGCAACAGTTGCAACTTGCAACTGCAACAAGGCGACGCCTTTGCCATGCAAACATTTATTTATATTTTTTTGGAAAGGGGGGGCGAGCCTACAAGTCACGCACTGGTCAACAAATATGCCCACACACACACACACACACACACACACACACACTCACATACACATGAGAAATGCCACGCCCACTTTACCAGCTAATTTGCGCCATACAAAGACATTGAATTGTTGTCAGCGCACAAAACAAAACAAAGCGAAAAGCAAAACAAAAAATAAAAACACTTCAATATTTCAAGACGCACAGACAGAATCCCAAATAACAGTAAAGCATTGTTGCTGCAACAACAACAGCAACAATAACAACAAATTGTCCAAAACGCTTCACAAACAGCAGAGACTAAAACGCAATCACCGCTTGCTGCTACCCTGTAGTCGGTCACAACTAGACTGAAGCTTAGATTAAACTATATATTGCAACATATAATACGTGTATATGTATATGTATGTTTCAACATATATCGAAATGTATTTAAAAGATTTACCATTTACGCTGTATACATATATGCACATATATCCTGTGACATACGTACATAAACCTCATTGCAATATAGCCCGTTTGAAGTCAATGCACGCGGTATGGCAACTCAAATAGCGAGTGCTTGTGGGTGCACACAGCTCTCCTCTCCCTTCCACTAATGCTGAGTCCCCTAGCACAAGCGAAGACTTCCCACCCTCTACCTCTCTAACTCTCTCGCTCTCTACTGCTGCAAGCATTTGTCCATTTTGTGAACGAATAATGCGCGTGATATTGTATATATATGTGTATGTATGCATGTGTATGTGTTTGTGTGTGTGTGTGTGTATGTGCGCTTTAATGGTGGGAAAATATTTTTGCTGTGATTTGTTGTTGTTGTTTCTGTTATTTTTTTTTTATTTTGTTTTGTTTTGGTATTTTTTTCGATTTTGGTTTTTGGTTTTTGGTTTTGGGGCCGCATTTGGCGCCGACTGTGCCGCAGGATCTTTCCGAGGTTTGGGCGCACGTTACGTATACGCAACGCAGCGCTTATGCAACACGTGGAAGCGAGCCCAAGAAAAAGTAGTTCAAAAAAATAGGAGAGAGAAACAGAAATACAAAGACAACAAAAAAGCAAACAAACAAACAGACAACAACAAATGTCACGACAGCACAAGCAACTAGAAAAACGCTGCACTTAACGACAGCCAACAACAACAGAAACAACAGCAACAACAACAAAAGCAACGTCGGCGGTTTTAATGATTAATTTTTTGCACGTACTTTGCCATGTAAAGCGCGCCACTTATAGCTGGAACAGCGAAGAGTGGAGGGGAGAATGTGTGTGTGTGTGTGTGTGTCTATGTGGAGAACGTCATGTTTGGAGAGTGCGGCATGCTCTGTGACTATGCGTGTGTGTTTCAGTGTGTCTGTGTGCATAGTTGCCATTTGATCAAATTAATTAGTATCAAAAGTTAAATTTAAAAAACTAAATTTTATAATCTGTTTGCAAAGTTATTTTTGATAAAAAAAATATTTTAATAATAAATAAAATTAATTCACGATAGAAAATGAACAAAATATGCTTATATAACAAATAAAATAATAATAATAAAAATATATTATATACCACAAAATTAATAAGTGTTAATTAAAATATAAAAATAAAGACGAAAATGACAAAATATAGGAATAAATAATAGTACTAAATAAAAATTAAGTTGAGAACAAATCATTTTTGGAATTTTCAACGCATTTAAATTTCAATGCCAGAAATCCAAGAAGAAAACTCTAAGAGCAATGCATTTGCAAACAAGTGGCAACCGTGGCGTGTAGAGAGAGCAAAATGAAATATCACAAAAAAGGACCAATTGGCTTAGGGGAAATAAAGAGTACCAATTCTAGTACATTTGTAAACAAGTAGCGATCATCTTTAGCATATGCATGTGTGTAAAAGACAGCAAAAGGAAATAACACACAAATAAGTACCAAATGACTTAAGGGAAATAAAGAGTACCAATTCTAGTACATTTGTAAACAAGTAACAAGTGTAAAAGACAGCAAAAGGAAATAACACACAAATAAGGACCAAATGACTTAAGGGAAATAAAGAGTACCAATTCTAGTACATTTGTAAACAAGTAACAAGTGGAAAAGACAGCAAAAGGAAACTACACAAAAATAAGTACCAAAGGGAAATAAGGAGTACCAATTCCAGTACATTTGCAAGCATATGTGTGTTTGTAGGTAAAAGGGCACTAAATGTCAACACAGCAGCGTTGCCCTCTATTTGGGTTGACGTATGTGGCCAGACTTTGGCAATAACAAACAAAATAGCTAAAACTGTCACACGTAAAAAATGCGCCTGCATATGTATTTGTAAATGAATGCATATTTGTATTTCTATATAGTTCTTTAGATATTTAACCAACTTTTCTAATGCACGCAAGCGCATGCAAAATGCACAAAACACGATTCAAAGTCGCACGTCAAACAAAATAAAAAAAAAATAAGTAAACAGAAAAAAAAAACGAAATAAATAAAAGGACTATTCAAAGTGCGCGCGGCGTGTTCGATACGAGGGCGCGTCGACGACTGCGGCGCTGCACGAGCTGCACCGTTAGTTTGTTACACCTGAACTGAATCGAGCTGAGGCGCGCACGTTGAGTCACATTGAGCGCGCGCGCGTGCACGTTGAGCCAAGTGCGCTCGAGTAAGCGTCCGCCCGCTCTGCCACCCTTCATTGTTAAGTCAAAGCTCTACACAAGCACACACACACACACACACACACACGTACGCGCCAAAAGAGAGAGAGGCGTCGCTGTGTGTGTGTGTGTTTGCTTGGTTTTGTTATTGTTTTTTTGTTTGTCTCTTTTGTTTCACTTACCAGTTCGTTCTGCTGCTCCTTAGCGCCAGCTTTTGTTTTGCTCGTCTTGCTCAGTGCCATGCCGCCTCCAACGCCCACTCGTGTGGGTGAGAGAGATAGAGAGATAGATAGACAATCGGAGAGTTTTGTGTCTGTACAGTGAAAGCTCCCAGTCTGCGCCTCTGCCTGAGCCGTTCTAAGTCTCCTCTTAGCACTAAACTTTTATTTACATATTTTAAGCACCTGATTTTCAAAATAAAAAAAAAAAAACTAAAAATATTCATTTTTAATTATTATCTATATAATTATTTATTTGTATTTTAATTATTATATGAAATAACTTTTATTAAATTTTCGATTAAAATTATGTTCATTCACTGTGCTTGCACTTTAGGAAATATATTTAGAAAAAGCTTCAATAAATGAATATTTATTTATATGCACTTTTCATTCGCACATTTGCATTGCCTACTTTCAGGCGACGCATGCTAAAAGCTTTGGCTGTTGTCTTTGCTAAGGCAACGCATGCGCTAAATAACTGTTCTTTAGATTCTGCTTCTTCTTGAACTTCTATGTATCTAAGGTTATGTAATGATCCTGCTGCGCAGCCTCAAAAGCTGCCAAAGCTCTTAGCTATGTAGGTAAATCCCCCAAAATGGCATTCAAATTCTTGACTCTGTGTAATTGCTGCGCAGCTTTTTGTTTTTGGCGCCCACTCGCAAATATTTAAAAACAAAAAAAAAATGCTTTTGGTCAAAATGAGTTTTACGTATTTGGCTCAAACTTAAAATCAAAAAAAAAAAAAAAAGACAATTTAACCGCCCACCACGCAGCAAAAATAGTTGAAAAAAAAAATATTTTTGGAGGATTTTTACGACATCGAAATTACCAAGGCGATGCTTAATACATATTTACATATGGAACTGTATGTGTGTGTGTGTGTGTGCACAAATATAACAGATATTTATTGACAGCCGCTGGAAATGACGAAATGAACGAGTTATTTGCGCGACTTAGTTTGAAACGTCCCACACACACATTATATTATATACACATTTGCGTCTGTGTGTGTGTGTGCTTAAAAGAATTACTTATACATGGAACACACATGTACATATGTATGTATGTATATATGGATGTACATTAGCATATGCATATGGAAATTGACGGACAGTCGTCGTCGTCTGGCTGACATGTGTAAATACATACATAAATACATCTGCATATTAGAGCGAACATAATGTCAGAGTATTCCATTTAAATATAAATGCATACATATGTACTTATTTATGTGTGTGTGTGTGTGTGTACGCAATTCCAGCTGCATTCCCGGCTGCAGTACCTGTGTTGCTTCAACTGCAGCCAGGCAAGGTCAAGCTGTGCACAAAAACAAAAACAAAACAAAATATGCATTTATGTATATATATATATATATATATATATAAATAAATATGTACATACATACATACATATAAATATATTTATATATGTATTTATGTACATATTTATGCAGCAGCTGAAACTCTAATGTTTTCTTTTCCTTTTTTATTTTTATTTTTTTTTTTTTGGACTGGCCAAAACAGATGTTGCTTAAATTGCAAATAAAACGGTTGAGCGCGCAAATAACTGTCGCATTCCACGCGCCGTTGCGCTGCAGATGCAAGAAATATTCCAATAGGGCATGGCACGCGACCTCCTGCCGCCCAAGCCCTTTATTTTCGTTAGGGAGGAGGGCTGAAGCGCACTAAAACGTTCGATTAATTTGCAATCTATCGATCGGCTGTGCGATATACAATGCACTAGCCACCACACACACACACATACACACGCACGCACATGTGTGTAAGGCTATATTAGCAGGGCGTGTTTTGTTGTTTTTGCCGCGCGCAACCACAAAACAAAAACAAACGTTGCAACTGGGCAACGCGACACACACACACACACACACACACACACATACACACGTATTCACAAATATCGATACACTAATACACACGTACGTTTTGGAGGAGGCGCGCAAAACGTTTTTTTTTGTGCTGTTTTGTTTTTGCTTTTCGTTTTTTGTGCTTTTTTTTTTGCGAGTTGCGCGTTGCTCCGAGCCAAGCTAAATGGTTTGTTGTCGTCCGTCCGTGCCAGATTCACAACTGATCTACCTGCTGCTTGCTGGCTGCTAGCTGCGAGCTGTTAGCTGTTAGCTGCCGTTGTTGTTGTTAGCAGCCAAATTGGTATTGGCGATCGAGCTCGCGCGCACGCTTGCGCCTGCGCCCGCGCCCCGCCCGCAAATCACATTCACAACTAGCTTACCTTTTGCGGTCCATCTGCTCAGCTCGCCATTCATTTCATTGGAAGAGACAGACAGGGAGAGCGAGAGTGAGAGAGTGAACGAGCTTGCGCTGCTGTCATGTAATGTCCAACACTGGCCAGGCATTGGTTGTTGTTGTTGTTGCTGCGCCTCATCAGGTTTTGTCTTATAGAGCAAAAAAGAGAGCGAAAGCATTCTGCAACTCTTGTTGTTGTTGCTGCTGTTGTTGTAGCCGCGACAATTTTGAAGCTGGGCTGAAGGTTAGCCGCTTGGAATGTTGGCCCGGCGTTGGCGTAAGCGTTGGCGTGCCAATAAAGAGCGCAAAACAAATAATGGAGAGTTTTTTTGAGAGCGAATGACAGAGAGAAACAGACTTGAACAAACAAGCACACAGGCGCACACACACACACGTGCACACCTGTAAAAGCTGTCTCATTGGCAATTCGTAGAATCGAATATTTGAAATACTCTTCCGGCTTGCAAAAGACAATTGGAACGTGCAACGACTAGGCAAGCGTTGCCAGATAATTTATACGTATAGGATTTCTCACATTGAAAGCTAACTAGAGCGAACGCTCACAACGATACATGAAAATCGAAAATTCTAAACAAAAATAAGTTTTTTAATTACTTAAGCAAAACTTTTACTCAAAATAAATAATTTATATACATATATATATATATATATATATAATATATATATATATATATATATTTTATATATATATATATATATATATATATATATATATATATATATATATATATTTATTTATTTATATATATTTTTCTTTCATGTTCTTCACAATTTGCTCTCAAATGTAAGTTTTATTTCTCATAAATTTTTGCCATTTTTGCAGTTTTCAAAATTTAACGAAAGTTTTTATATTTAATTTGTATTTGTGTTTTTTTACTTATCTTTGCGGGCTTTGAACTACTGATTTAATTGAATTGAAAGATTGCATTTTAAACTTAATTTTTTTATCTTTTTAATTTTGTTTTTTTTGTTTTTTTTTTTTTTATATGGTATTATCTTTCGAAGGGCACATAATTTTAATTTTAATATTAATTTTAGTTCATTTGTTTTTAAAAATTAATTTTTTTGCATTTTCATTGCTGTTTTTTAAGTACATAATTTTAAAAAAAAAATGTATATATAAATGTGTATATAATTTTCTTGTGTGTAGGCCCAAAAAACAGACAGATTACGAATAAATGAAAATAAATTGAATTAAACATTTTTGGAAAAATTGTAAGGCTGCGCACTTTAATTTAATAGCAAACTGTATACATATATATATATATATAAATATATATATATATATATACTTTTAGCTATTTAGTAATTATTTGTTGTTGCTTTCTGTTTATTTTTAATTCGCAAATATGTAAAAGATAAAATAAGGAAATAAATTTTTTAAAGCTAAACAACAAATCGCATATTTGAAAAAAAAATTTTAACTGTGCTATATCTAAATTAAAAACAAAAGCTCTACAAATAAATTTATGTTTGGGCTAATGTGTATGTGTATGTGTGTGTTTGACTGTAGCAAGTGTGGTGCATGTGTGCTAAACGAGCTGATTTGTAAGTGTAAATTTCATGTGAATGTTGTTTTCTCTCTCTCTCTCTCTCTCTACAGTGTGTGAGAGAGAAATGTTTTAAACTAATTTACATAGATATTATAAATTATGCTAAAACTAGCGCGCAAAGCGTATACATATATATATATATAGAAATATATATATATATATATATATATATATATAAATTTTCTTTAACCTTTTGTTGCTACGAACTAAAAATCAGCTCAGTTTTTGCTCTGAACAGACGTTGAACAAAGTGGTTTTTTCCTCTTTTTTTGCTCGCTTTAAATCTGTTTTTTTTTTTTTTATATATTATATTATATTTATGGTTTTTTTTATATATATATATATATATTATATTTATACTTTTTTGTTTTATATATGTAACTGGATGCACTTTTCTTTGGAGTTGATTTTTATTTTGTTGTTTCCCTTTTAGTTTTAAGAATTTGCCAAGTTTTTGCATATTTTGTTTAAGTTATCTTCAGTTAGTTTGCTTTTTGCTATAGTTCACTGTAGATTTATGCCTGCTGCTGGCTTTACAGATATATATATATATATATATATAAATACACATATGTGTTTATATATGCATGTATGTACGTATATAGTTAGCTGCTGTTGTTGCACGACTATATACACACACATACATATTTGTTATTGTTTATTAATATATTTAATATATATATATGAGCATATATATATTGTTTATGCCTCTCATAATCTCTTGAGCATACGTTTTTTCTCCTTGAGCAGCTTCTCCTTCTTTTTATCCTGCAGCTTCTTATCCAGACCCGCATGTTTCTTATTCGATGGACCATCATCATCTTTGGCATCGCTAACGCCGCATTTCACGGGCTAAAAACAAAATGGAAACACATTAATACACATTCAACGACAACAAAAATGAGGGTAAGTCTATGACACCTGTGCATGTATTTCCGTCATCATTCGCGCTCGTTGGGAATAATCGTCGTATCGTTCGAGCAGCATTTTGCCAGCCTCCTCGTTGAGCGCCGATTCGGGATTGGGTACAATGAGCAAACATTTGATTGTTAACAATATATGCTTAATGCCCAGATCTGGCTTCCAATCCTTTTTCAATGTATTCACGCAGATTTCACCGTTGGCCGCAACATTTGGATGGAAAATTTTCGTTAGGAAATATGCCTTTGGCGGCGTTTGTGGAAAATCTTTGCTCAATGTTAGCTTGACGCGAAAGATGCCAACGGCATATGGTGTTCCAGCTGGTCCATCGATCAATGCCTGTATATCTGTAACGTCGCTCTCGTTGATTAGGACTTTGATGCCCTCTGGTGGTGTTGTTTCCATATCCTGCAGCTCCTTCATCACCTGCCGTATGGTCTGCGGCGACAGATTCTCCACATTCGAATATTGCTAAAAACGCAACAAATCGCAACAATAAAAAATATAAATAAATATATACATATATATATATATTGTTTTTATTCATTTGTTTACATTACCGAACTCATTTCTGCGTCTGCTTGCTTCGTGTGCGTATCTATGTGTGTGTGTGTGTGTGTGTGTGTTGTGTATGTATTTAGGTATATATATATATATATTTATGTAGATAAATATATATATATATATATTAATTTATATGTGTGTATGTGCGTGCGTCTCAAGGTTTGCTTTATAATCCGCTGCTTTCCAACTGTCCTGGCTGGACGCGTTGCTGTAGTTAGCTATTCTAACTGTATTTTCTTCACTGGCGTCTCGCGTGATTAGAGAGAAAACGTTTTTGGCTCTGTTTTCGTTTTAGTTTTCGCTGCTCTTTTTCCAATTTGCGCCCGTTTTATTGCCGTTCGTTGTTGTTTGTAATCGATTTGTTTTCCTATTTGGCTATTGGCTTCTCGAAACATTTAAAAAACACAACAAAAAGAAATAAATGAAGCGCACACACAATTTCTACTCAATTGCACACTTCTACACGCTCAACAACAAAACACACACAAAAACAGCCTCCATTTACAGAAACCCTCGTCGTATGGCATGCGCTACACTGTCGGCTATTTAGATTTTTCCTCAATGCTCGGAGCACGCACGACACTCACCTCGATTTGGGCATCTTGAATAATTATTTATTTTTATGACAATCTAAATATTTTTGATTATCAATCAATAAAATCAATAAACTCACTTGATTAATGAAATTTCTTTATTATTGCTGTTAATTGCTAGCTCTGCTAATATGTAGCGTATGCATACGTGTCTACGGTCTGCACCGTAAAACAGCTATCTATACTCCTTTCATGCGCATGCACTAGTGTTGTCTCACTCATGTTTATCGAATTAGACATTCCTAAAGTAATCCGTAGTGCATTATTGTAACTAGATATAATAAAGTCTTATAAAATGTTAAAATATTTTTAAAATGCCGATTAAATAAATGCAAAATAAGAAAACTAAATGTTTATTTTTTTATTTATATATTTGAATTATTGCAGTTGTACAATTAGCGTTGCCATATGCTAACAAATACTAGAGGCGGTGGCTCTTTAGTATTTTTCAAAAGCATAATTATCGATGGGTTAAGTGCAAGTTAAATATGTATATTCCTTTATATTTGCTATGCTCCATGTTAATTAATTTTGATATATTTCATATCTTTCAATTATACTTAAAGCAAAGCAATTGTGTTAAAATTTAGTACTATTAAATATTTATAGTTTTTACTTTAAAATATATCGATATACATGCATTCAACAACTGGGTTGGTGATCGCTGAAAGAAAAAATCGCGATGTCTCGATGTTTTTTTTACACAAACGCCAACGCATAATTTAGTTTTAGTTTAGAATTTTGTCGAATTATAATTTATTATACAATTTGTTTTTAACTTAATTGGACACCAACACGTTTGGCTGTCGCCGCAACGGCAACTTGAATGAGCACGCACTGCAACAGTAGTGCGTTGGTGTTGTTGCTGTAAAAATTGTGTGTGTGCAATTGGAAGTGGGCAAAAAAAAAATAGATATAAAAAGCAAATATGTCGAAAAATAAAATAAACACAACTGCAGCGATGGCAGCGAACGTTGAAACGAATCTAATTGAAGTGAAATCAAAGGTGAGCCAACCAAAGAACTCTACTGTGTATTAATACAAGTGTAGTAAATATTTTGGGATCAATTTGTTTGGATCGTAATACGAGTCAGTACAAGCGAGCGACGGCTGCGGCACTGCTGATTCATGCGTGCTGGAAATGCCAGTAGAAACGAGTGCTGCTGTTGTTGTTGCCAGTGCTGTTGCCTGTGCCTGTGCCTGTGCGTGCAGCAACAGTTGGGCGGCATTGCCAGCTGATACATGATTTGTCTTCGAGCTCAACAAGGAATTTAACCGTTTGCTTTATATCGCATTGTTGTTGCTTTTGCCTGTTTGGCAGCGTTGCCAGCCTGTTGCTGATGAACGACAATTTGTCAAGCTCAAGCCAAAAAGCCAACCACCAGGCAATTAATTGAAGTGATTTTCAAGGCTTAACGAATTATAAATCTTACTTTGTTTCAGTTCGATGCGGAGTTCCGACGCTGGAGCATCAAACGACACGAGCCGGAACAGAGCTTCAATAAGTTCTCCACGCTAATCGAGCAGCTGCACAAATTGAATAACATACAATTTCTAATACTCTACATTGATCCGTGCGACAACGATCTGCTGCCCATCAACAACGATGACAACTTTGGTCGGGCGCTCAAAACTGCACGACCTTTGCTGCGCGTCATAGTGCAGCGTAAAGGTATTAACCAAAGATTTTCAAATGCTCGTAGTCGTCAGAAATTTGTGTTTAAACATTTGCTTGCTTGATTCACAGATGATTTGAATGAGTATTCAGGCTTTGGCACGATGAAGCCGCGCAATTTAATTGGCAGCATACTTGGCCATACGCCCGTTAAGACCAAAGCACCATCGATATCGATACCGCACGACTTTCGCCAAGTGTCGGCCATCATTGATGTGGACATTGTACCAGAGACGCATCGGCGTGTCCGTCTGCTCAAGCATGGCAGCGATAAGCCGCTTGGCTTCTATATACGCGATGGCACCTCGGTGCGTGTCACGGCCAACGGCTTGGAGAAACAGGCGGGCATCTTTATATCACGTCTAGTGCCCGGTGGATTGGCCGAAAGCACTGGCTTGCTCGCTGTCAACGACGAAGTCATCGAGGTCAATGGCATTGAGGTGGCGGGCAAGACGCTGGATCAGGTGAGTGCCCAACAAATCGTATATTAGCTTAAGATCATCGTCTAAGCAAATTTTATATGTTGTCCAAAAGGTAACCGATATGATGGTGGCCAATAGCTCAAACTTGATAATTACTGTGAAGCCAGCTAATCAGCGCACCTTGACCTCGACACATCGTGGCTCCTTCTCTAGAAATAGTCAGTTATCAAGCGGCTCACATCATACGAATCATACCAATACATCCGATGAGCTGGAGCACGATGATCAAGATGATATTGTCGATTTAACTGGTGTAACGCTCGACGAAAGTCCCATTGGCGGCAATGGTGGAGGAGGAGGAGGAGGAGGGGGAGGAGCTGCTGCAGCAGGAGGTATTACAGTGACCACAAACAACAACAGCAGCAACAGCAACGGTCAACAATTGTCCACGTCGCCGTCCATGCATCATAAGCAAGCAGCCTCGAATGCATCCACAATTCTGGCCAGCGATGTCAAGGATGGAGTTTTGCATTTGTAGAACGAAGCTGCGAGTGGATGCGAATCACATGATCAAATGATAAAAAAGACAACACACACACACACACACACACAACAAGCACACACATACACATGTTTAATATATATGTTACATATGGCAGCTACATGCGGCACACAACACAACACAACACAGCATTCCACATTTCGTCTAAGGTTTCCATTTCCAATTTTGTTGAGACATTTGTTTATTTTTAATTCATATTTTTCATAAGCATTAATGTCCCTGTTAAGCATATATACATATATATCGATGTGTTGCACTAGTTAGAGTGAGATAGAAAGAGAGAGAGAGAGAGAGAGAAAAAAAAAGTGTACTTCCACTTGGTATTGTTATCATAACAATTAGCCACGCCCACAAACTCGAAACATTGCATTCCATATATGTACACACACACACACACACACACACACACACATGTACTTACTACTTAAAAACTTAAGCAAAAAACAAGTGAAAAAGAAATGTTTGTTCGTCCTGTCTAAAAATGATTATTATTATTTTTTTTTAAATCTGTTTTTTGCAAACTTAATTGAAAAAGTATATATACATATATTTACATAAATTATTTTATTTTATTTTATATAACTTTTATTTTTTTGTAATTTGCTTTTAAAATATGTTTTTTTTTTGTCTGTTTGAATTTTAGAAAACTTAAAAAAAAAAAAGAAAGAACACCAACAGCGCCTTTAAAAGAAAAACAAAACAACAACAATATAGTAACGCATAACGTTTTATACTATATACGATACGAGCTAGACTTTATATATATATATATATATATGTATAAATATATATATATATAGAACTTTTTATACACATTTCTATATTTGTAGTCAAATTCGAGAATCAATTGAGAATCAAGTTAACAAGCAAACGAAAGATGGAAGCATAAAAGACATATGAGAAACATATTTTAGATATATATACACACACACACACTAAAAGACACAGATAAATCGGCTAAAACTTAGTGTTTATCTAAACTACAGAACACTCTTTATACATATATATATATTGAAAAGATTGTTAAAAGCAAATTAGATAACAATAAACGAGTATTGCGTATGCCACTAACTAAATACAAATCGAACAACTATATAGACTATATATAGCTATATACACTGACAAAAGCAAAAAAGACAACACGTAATATTATTGTGAATGTATTTTGAATAAATCGAAAGGTGAACTTTGCAGTGCACTAAAAAAAAAAAACTTAAAACTTTTTGTTTTAATTTTTGTTTAAGAATAATTGATGGCGTAGTTAGTGTATAGAATTTAATGAACCAGGAAAGCCATTCAAGTCTGAATTTTAATTCAACAATTTCAAAAATAAACTCAAAATAAAATACAAATATCAAATTTAAGGCTAGAATTGATTGAAAAATTAATGCACAAATATTGTAATTTAAGTAGCAAGTCTGAAGTTTTTTAAAATAATATTCAATTACAAACTAGTTTCCAAATACAATCAAATTTGAGGTTAGAATTGATGGCGTCTAAAATAAGTCTTACAAAATAATAAAATAATATAGCAAGTAAAGAACTGAGTGCGACTTGAAACATATGGAAAGTCTTGAAGCATAACTCTTAACTATATAAACGTAAGAGAATTTCTATGAATTTTAAAGAATACATATTTTGACTAGGCTAAGAAACAACAAGATATTGGGAATCTGAACTTAGCTCATTAATAATATATATATATATATATATATATATATAGAGATATATAATATATATAAATATATATCTTATATTTTCTACTTATCTTTTAGCGTCTATTTCTCATTCTATCTTCGGTCTACTAAATTCTAAATTCCAGCTAACATTTTAGAGCATTCATTTTTCAACTTCTATAATCTAGTCTATAGATACATGAACATCTATCTATTTCTATATAAATACCACAAAAATTTCAGCTAAATCATACCACTTTATATATCTTTATACAAAGTTTCAAATCATTTTAAATTCGTTTATTTGCGAATTGTGGACAAAAATGAACAAATGTTGGTTTATTTTCTTTCACTTTTTTTTTTTTTAGCTATGTTTCATTTAGCGTAAATGGAATACATGGAATATTTGTAATATTTGTATATATATATATATATGCTGAGTCTTAAAATCTAGTTTGAAATATGTGTAAATTACAGATTCAAGTAACTTTTTCTTTTGTTTTGGCCTTTGTCAATAATGTTGTGCAGTTTATGCAATATTTTTACAGCAAGTGGGAGGAAGACGGGGAGAGCATGAATTATACATATAGTTACAAATAGAGGAGGAAGAAAAGAAAAGGAGCATGAGCGGGAGAAGTTACATACATGGGTTACGCGCTTACAAAACTACGTTTTTTTTTAGTTCACATTTGTGTGTAGAGGAAAGGGTCAGAGAGGGGCTGATAAAAACAGTTTCACAGAGTCAAAATTGTTCAGAGAAGACTGGGAAGCTAGACAGAGACAGAGAATAGCAAAGCAAGAGTTACAGCAAGGAAGCGGGAGAGACAGCTTGATAGATAGAGGAATAGAGTTACAGCTAGTGTGCTTATAAAACTATGATTTTCTTTTTCTTTTTTTGTTTTTAATAGTTAACATTTAGAGTTCGTCAATTGGCAGCCAGTTTAAAATGATATATATATATATATATATATATATAAATATCCTATTCGCTGGCTAGATCACTGGCTGCGGTCACATTGGCCGCATTGTTCTCAAAGCACTGCCAAATGGTTCGTGCTGCGGGTCGATCCTCGCTGTGGGCATTGGTGCACAGATAGAACAGCTCGACAATACAATTGTAGTCGTCGCTCAGCTGAAAGGCCACTGGCAATGGTGGCCGTGTGCCATACGCTTGCTCCACATGACTGAGCGAATAGTCGGAAATGTCATTCTCTTTGGTATCATCCTCATCGGTGTCCACAACGGCATCGGACGCGGCGCTAACATCTTTAACACTGCCATCCAGCTCAATGCCGCTCATGTTGCCTTCATCCGCATAGTTTGATTGTCTGCGCGGCAGCTCCTGTGAATTGTCCAAATCAATGATGGAGCTGCTATTGAAGGCGGCGTCCAGCTCAAGCGTGTGCGGCGGCACCAGAGCCAGTGTCTCGTATATAATCAGGCCGAAGCTAAAGATATCCGCTTTGCTGTCAATTATCTCCACCTCGTCCATTATCTCAGGTGGCGACCACAATTGCGTGCCTGTTAATAGATAAATATATATATATATATATATATATAATCAAAATATATGACTCCATACTGGCCATAAACTTACCCACATATTGCAGCTGGGGATTCTTGAGAAAGTTAATCTCACCATTCTCGTCTAGAGGCAGGCTAACACCAAAATCACATAATTTACAGATCTCGAATTCTCCCTTGACCAGCACATTGAAGGACTTTAGATCGCCGTGCAGCAGACGCGCCTCGGTGTGCAAAAAGTCCAGAGCATGAGCAATGTCCATGATCATTTTGAATGTGTGTTTGGCGGGCAACGGTCCGAGATCCTCATCGTGACGCTCCTCCAATATGGAGCCCAACGATGTGCTGCACATTTCCAATGCCAATGCATCGACGCCCTCCGACGACTTTATGACGCCACGAAACCCAACAATATTTGGATGATTCAGCTTGCTGTTTGTAAACACAAGCGACATGAATTTATGTTTATGTTATAAGCGTATATATGTAGGTATGGGGGTATATGGCACCCGGTTGGAAATTTGATGCTGTCACTGTTGCCATGCTCGAGGGCTGTAAGACGAGCTTAGCAACAGATCATGCAGGGTGTGACTGCCATGTGGCTCGTGAGCATGGTACAACAAGCTCGAATTCAATGAAAATTTATTCATGGAGGAAGTTGTATATGCAATCCAACTTCTACTCAAGTTCATGATGATGATTGTAATGAAGATATGTAACGGTTTTTGATCATGTCAACAAAGGGATTATCAGCATTTATGCTCAGGTCGAACAGGATGCAGAGCAAGTGTTCATTGACAAATTTACTACTGGGTTTGGGGCCACAATTGTGTACACCAAATGCACGCACACATGAGCGACGCAGCAGCCACACACGCATATGCACACGCATGCATTCGCAAATATATACACACACACACACACACGCATGTTGGCAACGGCTCGCCCACGTGTGTGTACATGCGTGCGAGTGTATGAGCGGGCGGGTGTCTGTGCCAGTGTGTGTGTGTGGTATACAGCATTAGTTGGAAAATACATATGCATATTGTGTGCAATCAGGCCATGGAAAAAAACAGCAAGGAGTTGGGACTCACCGCAAAATGGCTGCTTCGTGTATGATGCGGTCATTGAATAGCGTATCCTTTTTAGCTCTGGTTCGTTGTGTGATGCGTTTGACAGCCCATGGCGAACGTATGTGACCCAACTTTGGTGACCTATCCAAACGATAAACACTGACACCGGTGCCATGACCAAGTGTTTTTAGCATCGGTGATGGTGGTATTCGGATCGGTGTGCTATTGTTTTGCACATTCTCCATGTGCAGGCTACGCAGTTTGCGACGCGGCGTATCCATTGTCCTTCTATATACTCGCCTGTTATGGCCTAGAAACAACCGCGATTATTTGTTAAAAATTGCAAAACAAACTGGATATCTAATGTGACGCGCACAAAAATGCCGTTTAATTGAAAAGTAGGGATGGCTAGAAATCTGCTATCGATTGGAAGTGCTAATCGCCATATTGATATATACGACAATCGCGGGTCATGGACAGTGCGAATGAAATTCGCGATGTTTTTTTTTTTTTTTTGCCGCCAGCTTTCGTTAGTAGAATTTTTACATTTGGAAAGAGTATATTGATTATTAAAAATATTGGGACTAACGTTTATAACAAGGCCTGCTTTTTACAAATTAAATTGAGTATTTGGATTTCAAAATAGTGCACAGCGATATTTTTGCATGGCCACTTTGTATATCGATATGTTGAATTACACATCCGTTAAATCCATTGCATAACGGCTGGTCTGCTTATTCAAAATGCGGTCAAAAACTAACCACAAATCTAAAAAAAACTATATTGAAATTGTAGAGATATAGGTAAAGATATTTTAAATAAATATTTAATACGAGGACATAAAATTATGAGAACGCTTGAGCTGAAAGAGCACAAGCTGGAAGAACAGAATAAGATGATATTTTCTCTCACACTTATGATTAGCTTCTTCTATTCATCTGAATCGCTACCTTTTCTCATTTTACGAACATTTTTAGAATACCACAAAATTGTATTTTCTTAGCAATGATGTATATTCATTGCTAAGAAAATTGAAATTCAAATATGCTGATAGTATATAATTTAATTAATTAATCGATACCTGTTGCCTGTGGTTTAAATCGATTATACAGTGGCTAATCAAATTTTAACCGCTTCTTATTATTTCTCAATTTATGGCGCGAAAATGCGCTACAAAATTCTATCGATACTTGTTGCTTGCACTTATCGTGTGCATTCGATATGCTGGTTACTTTTGTTTCCTCTTAGTTTTTTCCATTCCGACCGTTTGTCATTATCGATACTTGTTGCTTGAGGCTATCGTTCGTACTCGATTTGCTGGTGACAACTGTGGCTTTTCACACACAGTTCGGCAGCCGTTTGTTATTTGTTTCATGTAAAAGTTGTGTGCGCACCGCACCGCTTCGTCTGGGCAAATGGGTCTCTTGCGTTTTCTGTTGCAGACGCGCTCCACGCTGTACCGCGTAAGTGAAGTGGCTCAATACGATTTTCTCTTTAATTAGTTGCATCCAATTGTAATTTACAGTATCTACCTGATAAGGCGGCCAGCTCGACAGCAGTCCGACAAACGCCCACGGACACGCCCACGCCCACGCCCACGACCGAACGTAAACTTAATTTAGTGATGGGCAATGAGTCGTGCGATTTGGATTCAGCTGTCTCAGCCCTAACGCTCGCCTTCATCTATGCATCCAGGCAGAAGGATCAGGACTTTGTGCCCGTGCTAAATATCCCACGCATCGATTATCCACTCAAAACGGAGGTGGGCTACATGCTGAACAAGTGCGAAATCTTTGAGCAAATGCTCATCTTTCGCGATGATCTGCCCGAGAAATTGACCAATCCGGATATCAATGTCATTCTGGTGGATCATCATGTGAGCAGTTGGGCAGCGAATGTCGGTGAAATTCTTGACCATCGGCCGATGGAGCGGCATCCAGCATTGGATCAGTTGCCGGTGCACTGTGTGCGTCAAATCGAACCGGAATTGGGCTCCTGTGCCACGCTCGTCGGCGAACGTTATTTGGCCGAGGAGGAGCCGCGCTCCGCGTGCGTCACGCAACTGCTGCACGCGACCATTGTCCTCGACACCATCAACTTTGCACCAGCTGCTAAACGCTTCTGTGCCCGTGACCTGACCATGGTCGAGCAGCTGGAGCAGCAGCAGCAGCAGGCGCCACTGGACGATGGCGAGCGAAAGCGTTTGCGTGACCAGCTCTTCGGTGAGCTAGTGGCCGCTCGCGCCGACATTAGTAAGCTAAGTCCGTACGAGGTGCTGCGCAAGGATATGAAGCGTCTGCAAACGGAGCGCCATATGGTGCCCATGGCGGGGCTGCCCATGCTGGCGCATGACTTCATCAAGCTGCCCACCGCCGAGGACGCAATACGACAATTCGGCTACGGCACCAATCTAATTGTGCTGCTGGGCATGCACGTGCCGTCGCCCAGCGTCGGCGGCCAGGTGATGCGCGACGTGGCGCTCATCTCGCTAACCGGGCAGGCCCACCTGGTGGACCGTGTGCGTCAGGGGTTGCTGGCGTGCACAACGCCACCACTCGATTTGCGTCCGCACGCAAACGAATCGCACTTCATGGGCGGCTGCTTCCTGAGGCAGCACAACGTGCAGGCCACCCGGAAGCACATACTGCCGGTCATAAAGCGCGTCCTCTTGGACGTGGAGGCCTCGCAGCATTGCGACTGCGATGACATATACTTCTTCAAGGAGAAGCCCAAGCTGGGCCTCTCCTAAGCACTCAGTTACAGTGGAGACTGCCTCGCGAGTACAAAAACAACAATTCCAACTAGCGGCAAGCAGCGCACACAGCGAGCAAGGAAAAAACTAAACTAAACTAAACTAAAAAAAAACGGATCTTATTTCTAAGTGGAATCTGCGATTCCAATCAGAAACTGATTTCAACTGAATCTGATTTCTCAAGAAAACCAAAATTATTTATTGTATTAGCAAATAGCAAAGCATAAACAAAAAGCGCAAACTCAAATTCAAGCTCCAAGTCGAACTGTAAGCCGAGTCCCAACTGAATTGAACTTCCATTCCAATTGCCAAATCATTTACGATATTTCGTTACATAAATCTTATCAGACTATAAGAAATGCGGTGAAATATTTCATTTCCAATTGGCTCAGGATATACGAAAGGCAGTGAAATATTTTACATCCAATTGGATATAAGAAATGCAGCGAAATATTTAATTTTCAATTTGATATAAAAAATGCTGTGAAATATTTAATTTCCAATTGGCGCAGGATATAAGAAATGCATTGAAATATTTCATTTCCAATTGGATAACAGAAATGCAGCGAAATATTCCATTTCCAATTGGATAAAAGAAATGCAGCGAAATATTTCATTTCCAATTGGCTCAGAATAAGAAATTCAGTGAAGTATTTAATTTCCAATTGGCACAGGGTATAAGAAAGGCAGTGAAATATTTAATTTTCAATTGGATATAAGAAATACAGTGAAATATTTCATTTCCAATTGGCTCATGCTCTTTATAGACAAATTATTTTAGACCAATTGAATGTGATTCTGTTTGAGTTTGCAATCTGTGAAATCTTTGGCATATTTTTTTTTGTGATTGAATTTAATATATATATATATATATATATATATATATATCTGTCTAGTCGTAATCGACATCTGTACAGATTTCCAATCTATTCCGCTCTATATACATATATATGGCCGTATCTGTTCTGTATGTAAATCGAATTTATATATATATATATATATATATATATATATATATATATATATATATATATATATATATATATATATGCATATAACAATCTCTAATTGTTATAAAACTTTAGCAAGCTTTAGTTAATTTTAGTTAAACAATGAAGGCTCATAGGACTTGAATTCTAATTGGATGTATTGTAGTGCTTAAATAATTTATTGATTGACTGGTCTAGTTAGCATGTGGCATGTTTAGTTGAATAACAATTTATCACTTTGCTAATAAGACTCTTGAGCTGTCTGATTGGTTTACTGGCTGCCCAAGCTGAGATGCCATTGAAATCTGATTAGTTAATGTAAAAGCCAACTGAAAGCTCGCATATCGAACGGATTTATATGTATTAATATATAAATATATTTATATATATACATTTATTTATATATCTATATATATTTATCTGTGTGGAGTTCCTCTATGTATCTTATTAAATCCAATGTTAGATATAAAACAAAATCAATTTATCGAATGTTACGCTTTGTTTTATTTCAACAAATTACATATATGTATAAATATATTTGTATGTATAATATATATACATTTATTGTGTGTGTGTGTAAATACATAATAAAAAAGAGAAAGAAGTTAACAAAATGTGCTTCTGCAGCTTCTGCTCTTGCGTGCTTCGCCAGCTACCGAGCTCTTGCTTGGGCTTCTTCAGCTGCTCATCCATCGCTGCCTCTCTTTAGCTGTCTCTTCTATAACATCTGCTCTCAACTCCACAATCTCATTGACATTTCACTTCTACAGCTGTGGCTGCGGCTGCTGATACTGCTGCTGCTGTGGCAGCGCCTCGGCTTCGGGCTGCTCGCCCATTTCATCGTCCGCACACTCCAGCGTCATGTCCTCGAGCATCTCGGCGAGCGTTATCTGTGGCACGTCGCCGGCGCTCTGCTGCACCTCAATGGGCAGCGTCTTCTTGCTATCGCGATAGACATTGATCTGTCCGCGTATATCGGGATTCTCTTCGATATCGTCGAGAAACTCGTGATAGTCGTATTTGCTGCGCTCATCCGTCGCCTCGTCCGCCAGATGCTTGATCTTCCACAGGCGCTGGCTGAGGCGCGCCTGCCGATCGTAATGCTTGCGCACGAGCACAACGTCCGGCACGAGTTCGGGACTCAATTTATCAAATTCCGGATCATTGATGTTCGCCTCGCCCGTATTGTAGCCCATCACCGAATCGCCAACCTTCAGCAGATGCCCCAAATGGGAGCGCGTATGTATGGGATTATCATTGATGCCCAGCTCCGAGGCGCGCACCACCCAAATGTCGCAGAGGGCATGCTTGAAGGAGACCATGCCCTGGCCCGGATACGTCTTGCGATCCTTCTCATGTATCACATCAATGTCCATCACAATGTACTCGACCAGCTGCTTTGGATTGCAAATGGCCTCGAACGGTGCACGGAAATAGACCTGAGTGTTAACCTCGGCTATCTGCGCTGTCAGCGGATCGATCAGGTGAATGCTGCTCGACACGCGATTCACCAGGCAAATGGGCGAAATGTTGCCCAGCTGCTGGCGCAGCTTCTTTGAGAGGCAGACAGCGCTGTCCTTCGAGATGGGCGCAATTTCCACGGACCAATTGTATTTGTAATTGTAATTGTTGCTGTGTATATCGTGTGAGATGAGGCGCTTCGAGGTGGTCACCTTTACCGGGATCATTGTCTGCAGAAAGTCGACCATGCGCCTGGCATGATTCTCGCTGACATAGTAGAAATCGAGGCCACCATGCTCGGGCTTGATGCCCAAAGTATTCTCGTGTGCTTTATATTTGAGAATCAACTGTTCCAGATAGTAAAAGGTTTTCTTATTCTCAGCCCGTTGACGCACTTGGACCAGGCAGCGCCAAAAGTCTTTGGCCTCTGTGCGATGGCAGTCGGTGCACATTTGATTCTGTACGGTGAATTCGACAATGAACACCTGCTGCAGCACTGTGCCGCCAGAGATTTCACCATGCACCGTCAGCTTGACCTTGATCCTTTTCGAGTGCTGCTCCGTCCAGATGAAGCCCGCATCCACCAATTTCACTTCCTTCAATCCCTTCAATTTCTTGAGGCAAACAGCCAGCAGTTCCCTCGACTCCAGCGAGGCCTGTATCCACTCGTTGGGCGGCTGCAGATAGCGCTCACAATTCCGACAGAAATGTAGCACAGCCTGCTTGGGTATATTCTCTGTGATGTCCACATGATTTCGCAAACATGTAACGCACATATTTGCAGGATTTGGCTGTATGGCGACGCCGCATTCGCAGCACAAAATCATGGCGCTGCTGTTGCTGCTGCTACTGTCGAGGCCCAGCGTGCTGACGCCAGTGTAATTGTCGTGCTCCATCTGGAACGCCTAACTTTAATTCTTTCAATTTCCTTTTATTTCAAAATAGAATAACAAAAACACGTGTAAGCGCACGAATTTCACAGTGAAGTTCAATCAGTGTTGCTGCATGCGTTTTAAACACAAATACCAAAAAAATAAGAAAAAAAAAAACAATCATGTTAGGCTCCTGTTTTGTTTTTGTAGTTTATTTGCCTAACACATTTTAGATTTAAGCAAACTTGAAATCAATGTTAACTGAAATATTTTGAAATAAATTCTTTTTTTCACATTCGATACAGAATGCATCGCTTAGCAAAAATTAGTATATAAATAGCTAACAACTATTTTTAAGTTTAGTTAGATAGTTTTCCTTTTTTTTTTAATAATAATATAAATTGTGCGCGGACATATGCTTAAGATTGGATTTAATAAAAAAAAAAAATGTTTTTTTTACAATTTTATATTTAATGTAATCAGTTTGGCGCGCAAATTTAAATCTCGATATCGCAAATATCGTTGTACTGCGCAACAAGAGTGAATAGTCCAATAGCTATTCGATACATCAATAAGAAAAAAAAAAAAAAACAACACAAACTTGTAGTCCATCTCCGTTGTGGACATTTGGACCTTTGTTTCGGCTCTTATCTTATAGTCCCTCCATCCTCAAATTGGCTGCTGATCGAAGCCAGTAAGCAGTTACGTAGCAAGATGTCGTTGCGTCCACTTGTGGAGGGCGATTGCGGCGGCGTTAATCCCTTGGTGCAGCTGGGTGGCCAATTTACGCGCGATGTTGCCCACAAGGACGAGGGTTTTGCTGCTGCGCAATTCGAGCGTAGCCTGCGCCCAGACGAGCAACTAGTCAACGATTTTCTAGGCCAAGTTGTTGGACCGCCGCAATCATTTCAAATGGATGCGCTGCTGCAAGAGATGCGCGGCGTCAGCATCCATGGACAAACATCACAGCTGCAGCAGCAGCAACAGCAGCAGCAGCACAATAACGAGTTGGCCAACCAATGGGGTCGGGACTTTTTGCAGCAACAGCAACAGTTGCCCAGTAAATCGGTGCAAATGGAGCAGCACATGCCACAGACGCAAGACTTCTTCGACGAAACGCTGATCAGCACTCACAACTTTATGCCAGGCCAAATGATGCGACAGCCATACATGGCGATCACAGCTGGACCAGAGCACCACCAGCAACAGCAGCAGCAGCAGCACGATGCGTTCTTCGACGACAACGTCGAGACGATCATCACTGATAACTTGCCAAGGGTGGAAACCTACGAAGAGTCCATCGAGGATTGGATCAGTGACTATCAGCGGAACAAGAAGCTAAACGAGCAGACGGCGACAAATTTCAATGAGGAATTCTGGCAGCGTCTGCAAGACGAATGGCAAAAGCTGGCCGAGGAGAACGAACATCCCTGGCTCTCCGAATACAACGAGAATCTGGATGCCTACAAGGAGTACGAATTTGCCGAACAGAATCCAATGACCGAACTGGATAATCCCTTTGAAAAGGGCAAGGAATACCTGACCAAGGGCGACATACCCAGCGCCGTTCTGTGCTTTGAGGTCGCCGCAAAGAAGGAGCCGGAACGTGCCGAAATTTGGCAACTGCTGGGCGTCTCGCAGGCCGAAAACGAAATGGATCCGCAGGGCATTTCGGCGCTGAAGAAAGCGCTCGAGCTGCAGCCGGAGAATCGACAGGTGCTGATGGCGCTGGCCGTGTGCTATACCAACGAGGGCTTGCAGAGCAATGCGGTGAAAATGCTGTCCACATGGCTGCAGGTGCATCCGCAGTATAAGCACCTGTTGAGCGCCTATCCGCAGCTGCAGTCAGAGATGCTCACCATGGCCTCATCGCTGATTGGTGGCAACAAGCTGCGCGATCTGCAGCAGGTCTACTTGGAGGCTGTGCGCATGCAGCCCGCCCGCGTCGACCCAGATCTGCAGGAGGCGCTCGGAGTGCTCTACAATTTGTCCGGTGAGTTTGACAAGGCCGTCGACTGCTATCGCTCGGCCGTGCTGGTGGATCCGCAAAATGCGAAACTCTGGAATCGTTTGGGCGCCAGCCTGGCCAACGGCTCGCGTTCGGTGGAGGCGGTCGAAGCATATCAGCAGGCGCTACAGCTGCATCCGGGATTCATACGCGTGCGCTACAATGTCGGCGTCTGCTGCATCAATTTGAAGGCCTACAAAGAGGCCGCGGAGCATCTAATTACGGCGCTTACCATGCAGTCGCACACGAATGCCACGCGGGAGCTGCCCAGCGCCCAAGCCCTTGGCCAGAATCAGATGTCCGAATCCATTTGGACGACGCTCAAAATGGTCATATCGCTGATGGGTCGCAGCGATCTGCAGGGTCACATCGTTGATCGCAATTTGTCGGCGCTCAACGATGCCTTCAAGGATTAGGTTGGGTTGGGTCGGGTTGGTGTCCCCCAAATAACATTCCCCCCTCTCTCTCTCCGCTCGTCATTGTGTCAAGCTTTCCTTCCGTAAAATAATGTTAAATCGATTTGTGCTTTAAATGTATTTTCTCTCTATGTCTAAGATTTTAGAAGTTCCAATTAAATTGTTATCGTTCGATCAATCAAAAGCTTTTTGTTTTTCTTTTCACGTAAACTCGGAATTTGGTTAAAAACTGCACTTTTATTTTGATAAATTAGTTATATATATAATATACATATGTGTAAATTTATTCTATGCCAATCGACAATCTGGCTGATGCTTCGGAGGTTTCGCTCACGATTTTTTGTATAATTTTGGAACACAATTTTCGGGCTTAAGTTGATTTTTATGGTATATTGGTCAGACGCTTGTAGTCAATCTTATCTAGCTGCACTAACGGTTTCAGTTGCTCTGCAAACACGCGCATTTCCTCGCCCACGTTCTCCTGGCCCGTGGGCGCCACCACAGACAGCTCGACAATGTAGCTCTGCGAGATGGGCTCGTTGGCCATGTCCTGCTGCTTGCCGGGCACAATTTTGATTAGCTTCGAAACGGTGATCTTCATGCGACCCTTGCGAAACATGTAACCTGCCCAGATATGGAAACTTAAGTGTCTTTTTGCAATTACTTAATCATTTTGCTTGACTAACCTTTTGCTATGTATTCGAACTCGAGGCGAAAGCCCATCTCGGACAGAAAGTCGAGTATGCCATTGGTGCAGGCGCAGTCCATGCAGCTCCGCACGAGCGTCGGTCGTCGCATATCGACCTCCGGCTGTCCCAAATATCGCAGCTGGAACGGCGCATCGCGTCCGAGGGCCCGCCGTACGCGTAGCAGCAGCAACGGCTGAGGTGTATTCGGCTGGCGTAGACTCATGCATACTTCAAGATCATGAAATGTCTCTGGTGATGTATCAACGTTGTCACATAAGCCTTTTAATCTGCAAATACAATTTGAGTTATTTAAATTTTGTTTTACCGGCTTTTTTTTTTTTTTTCTTTTTAATTATTTTACCTGTGCATCAAATGCTCGACGGCTGTGTCCAAAATTGAGCCCTGCAGCAAATATTCTAGATTGGGCAGAAAACGATTTTTCAATGCTAGCGAAAGTGACTCTGTCGCTGATGGTATGGCCATTTTATAAAATTAATATAAATATAAAATTTAAATAAAAAAAAATTTGTTTATTTGCACTTTAATGTCTATGTGTATGTGAACTGTTTTACACTTATTGCTAAAAACTAATCGGTATATCGATGTGATGAGCATGGTCAAAGGTAAGAAGGTTACGCGGCGCGCAGCTTTCGATAAATCAGCGATAGTTGAATGCTGAATGACCACAAAATTACAAAATTTATGTTAATTTAAAAATTCAAATTCTACGTTATGCAGTTTTAAATTTATTTAACAACTATTGAATCTTAATTAAAGTGTTATATATTAATGTTAACTTAATACTTACAGTAAACGACATAGTTTTGTAAATGTATGACGTAGATGCGCAGAACAAAATTGTTGTTGTACTATTTCGCATTGCATATGCTTTTGTAACGTTATCTTATGCGATAATTCTTGAGTCACTTGGCTGCGGGTGGGGTTGCCAGCTGAAGAAGTCTGCTCGAAGATAAGGATGCCAGACGCAAAAAAGCGAACACCCACATATCGTCGCAATTACAATTATTATTATTGTTGTTTAACAACAACGTCGACGCATGTGTGAGTGTGTAAATTAGCTAGCTAAATGGCCAAAGCAGCGCAATACAAATTGCCAACGAGTTCTTTTCAAATGCTCTGCCATAACGGTAGTTAATAGCTGTTCGACTCTTCAATTACACACAAAGTTACGTGAACAACAACAACAACAAACAGCAGCAGCAGCAGCAGCAGCAACAACAATAACAACAAAATAAGAAGACACCCATTTGTAACGTATATGTATATATGTATATATGTGTGCACACATACAAGCATTATCATAACAAAGTGAGATGACATCTAACGGCTACGAAAATAATAATAATAGCAGCAACAGCAACAGCAAAAACAACAGCAAAAGCAACACGATTCAGCCGCAATGAATGTGAAGAAAAGGCCACGTCTGGAGCTAGCCACAGCGGCAACGGCAACAGCCGATGCCGCCGCCGCCGCCGCAGCCGACGTTGCATATGCTACATACAGTAACGGGAATGGCAGCGCAACAACAAACGGTATATTTCTAGCTAGTGGCGTGGACGTGAATAACGGTGCACAAATCTATTTAACCATATGCGGCGACGATGACAATTCGAATGAATCTCAAGAGTTTTATGCCATTGAGAGCATCAAACAGGAACCAGACTTGGATGCACTGCATGCGCTGTTGCCCACAAATCTGCAGCTGCCAACGGGTTGTGAAATCTATTTAGTTAAAGACGCCACCACGACAGGTGCCAAGGCGAACCAGCAGCTGCTGCAGAAGCAACATCAACATCAACAGCAACAGCAACATCATGCACAACCGATGGCTGCCATTAAACTGGAGCCGGACTCCATTGCCACACCGTCCTCCACGAACGTGCTGTACGTTAGTGGCAGCGGTGCAACGACGACCACGCACAACATCGTTGTTGCCGCCAGCAAAGATTCGCCCGGCAGTGCCAGTGGCAGCGCCAGCGCCAGCAGCAGCAGCAGCTCCTCTTTACCAGTGATTAGCCATGGAACCGTAGCAGCCCCAGCTGTAGCGCCAGCGGGCTACAACGTTAAGATGGATGCGTTCAAGAAGCGCGACGACAAACGCCGTGCCACACACAACGAGGTGGAGCGTCGCCGGCGCGACAAAATCAATTGCTGGATCTTCAAGCTGAAAGAGATGCTGCCCACTGAGGGCAATCGCTATAAGCCGATGAGCGAAAGTTTGGACAGCAAGTCGGCCGGCATGCGGAATAGCCAGCAGAATGGACGCACTCCACCCAACGATTCCAAGTCTCAAATACTAATCAAAGCCTGTGACTACATCAAGAGCATGCAAAATGAAATAGACAGGTGAGTAAATAAATATAAATAAATATAAATATTTAAATGTATAATTGTGTAACTGTTCCATTGTAGTCTGCGCGAGTGTCTTCAGGAGGCGGAACATTTGCGTTTAAGCAATCAGGCGCTGCGTGATGAATTGGAAACATTGAAACAGCAACAGGAGCTGCAGGAGCGTTTCAATACCGCTGGCGGCTCATTCAATGTAACGCTTAACTCCCTCAATAGCTCAGCTACTAGTGACCTCTTCGATAATATGGATGGTGCGGCCAATCTCTCAGCAGTCTCATCGATTAACTTTACCAAACGGGGCCTCATGATCAGCGACTACGATGAGTAAACCAAGAACCCAGAAGAAAAAAAAAAAAAACAAAAAAAAAACAAAAACAAAAGAAAACAAAAAACTTACAACCAAAGAGCAGATAATAGCAAATTTATATACATACAGACATATATATATATGTATATATATATATATATATATATATATATATATATATATATCTAAATATCTATATAGTTAAATCATTTTATGTGCCACAATTTGTTAAGCAGCAGAAGAAGCTGAAGCTTCGGTTGAATCGAAGATGCTTCCTTGTCGCTTTTTGTTAAATATTTGCTGGCAATCCTCATATACGGCATACGTACATATAATACATAAATACATATTCATATACATATACATATACATACATATATGCTGACTTACATATATATATAAATAATTATATATATATATATATATATATATGATACTTCATATTTTGAGCATATATTGTGCTTGTTTTTTCGATTTTATTGTAATTGTTACTCGCACTTATTAAATAATGTAAATTAATTTGTAATATCTTTAAAAAAAGAAACAAAAAAAAAGAACAAATTATCCAAAGCTACCTATACAATTATACATATACATACACAATATATATATTTATATATATACATAAATCGGTTAGCAGCTGTCTGCAGTGAAGAGAATTTGAGCCCAACAATTTGGCTGCATTATATATAGACCGATATCGAAGTAATTTAACAAAATAATGCCAGACATAACCGCAATCAGGCAAATCATAAAACAAGAGAGAGTATACGTGTGTGTGCGTGTGTGTGAGAGAGAAAATTGAAGTAGCTAATAGAGAGACTCGTCTCAACACATTGTATATGCGCCTTACGCTTTTCTCTCGTGGTGTGTACAGAATAACGATATTGTTAAAGATTTGTAAAAAACATATGAAACAGAAACACGTTTAAACATATATTGTTGTGAATCGTTAGAAAAATTGTTTTTTTTGGTATAGCGTTGATGAAATGAAAAAAGTGCAATTTGTGTTACTTGTTGCTATCTACATATATACCAGTTAATAATTCTATTAAATTCAATAAAAATCAAAACAAATCATTAGCGCCTTACCCTTCCTTATTTTTATATTAGCCCGCAGCTTAAAATTTAGCATTTCAGTTCTAAGCGCTCTGCGCAGTTAGCCAGCACTGTTTTTTTTTAAAGTTTCTTCTATAGCACTGGAATGCAATCGAAATACCGCCACTTGTCATCGGGCGATAGTATCGATAGGCACATGTCTATAAGTTCTACCCAAAACGATTCAACGCAATATTTACAAGTCTCAATTTCTTGGTCGCAACGAAACCAAAGTAAACATTCAACTAGTGAGCTCGGGACGAAATTTTCTGATTGCATAGCAATTTTGGCAGGCCAAATATAAACGATGTGACTAACTGCGAACATAAATAAATATAGATATTTATATCTACTTTAAGTAAACAAACAAAACCCAATAAAAATTAAAAAAAAAAAAACAAAAAAAACAAAAAAAAAATATAAAAAAAGAAACATAAACAAGTGTAAAATAGTGCGGCAGCAGTTAAGCGGAAAAAGTGTAAAATTGTAATTAGGCAAAAGATAATCTGCATACCAATTGTGAAAGAACAAGAACACAAAAACTAGTTTGCAGCAGCGACGACGACGACGACGACGTCGACCGCACGATAACAAGAACGACGCCAAGGTAGTTAACGAGCTGACAAGGGGAGTCCAGTGGCCAGACAGGCGGGTGGGAAAGAGACGGCTGCAGTCTGGCTAATAAGTGCGAGCGAAAACGGAAGCGTCTGGAACCAGTTCTCTGCTAACGGCCAGGCACTATGCAAACCAACTAAACAACAGCAGCGAAAGCAACAAAAAACAATTATATATATAAATTTAGCAGCATCAACAAGTTAAATCAGGATGAACGTAAAATGGTTGCTGGCAGCATTCCTGCTACTCACGCCAGCCAGAAGCGGGGGCAGCCCATCCATCATCAGCAGCATCACCATTGGCAGCAGCAGCAACGCCCCGCCGGAAATTATATTCCGCCAGTGCGAGCCCATACGGATCGAGATGTGCCGCGGCATTGGCTACAATGAGACATCGATGCCCAATCTGGTGGGTCACGAGCTGCAGACGGATGTTGAGTATACGCTGCAAACGTTTGCCCCGCTCATCGAGTACGATTGCAGCTCGCAACTGAAGCTCTTTCTGTGCGCCGCCTATGTGCCGATGTGCACGCCCAAGGCGCCGGTTCATTCGATTGGGCCATGCCGCAGCCTCTGCGAATCTGTGCGCATTCGCTGCCATCCGGTGCTGCAGGGCTTCGGCTTTCCGTGGCCACCGGCGCTCGACTGTGAGCGCTTTCCGCGCGAGAACAATCACGAGACCATGTGCATGGAGGGGCCCGGCGAAACGCATCTCACGCTGCAGGATCACGAGCTCTATGGCCAACAGCTGCCCGGCCTCAAGATGGGCGCTCCGCTGCCGCTCGACTGCTCGGCACTGGCCAAATCCCATTTGTATGTGAAGCTGCACCGTTCCGGCCGTTGTGCGCCGCTCTGCGAGGCGGACATTTTATTCACGCCCAGCGAGAAGCATCTATCCGAAATCTGGGTATCCACCTGGGCGTATGCAGCCCTGGGACTCGCCTGCGTTGCCACCCTCTGCCTGCTTCTGTTGGGCGGTGATAGTCGTGGCGCTGCCAGTGGCAATGCGGCCGTCAAGTGGTCGCGTCTGTTGTCGCCGCTGCTCTGGTGTCACAACATGGTCACCATCGGCTGGACGGTGCGTTTCATTGTTGGACGCACGGGCACCGCCTGCGGCACGGATCCTCAGGCGCCCAACGAGTCACTCCTCAGCGTCGATGGACTCTCCAATGCGGCCTGTGCCAGCGTCTTTCTATTGCGCTACTATTTCGGCATGGCCGCCTGCGCATGGTAAGTGCTCGACTACTGGAACTAGTTCAATTGATCTTAGGTGTGAGCACTGGAACTAGTTCCTATGCATTAAGAAGTGTGAACACTGTGATCAGCAGCCAGACTAGCACTTGTTCCGGAATCGAACTGGTTCCGGAACTAGTCCGGAACTGGTTCCAGAACTAGTGTGAGCGAGATCTTAGATTTTGAAATATAATTTTGAGCAGTTCAGTGCCCAAAGCACTGGAGCTAATTCCTATGCAATGCGAACATTGTGATATCAGTCCCACTGTGATTTGTTCCGGAATTAGTCTGGAACTAGTTCCGGAACTGGTTCCGGAACTAGTGTGAGCGAGTTCTTAGATTTTGAAATATAATTTTGAGCAGTTCAGTGCCCAAACCACTGGAGCTAATTCCTATGCAATGTAAAGAGTGAACACTGTGATAAGCAGTCACACTAGGACTTGTTCCGGAATTGAACTGGTTCCGGAACTAGTCCGGAACTGGTTCCGGAACTAGTCTGGAGCTTGATCTAAGATTTTGAAATATAATTGTGAGCAGTTCAGTGCCCAAACCACTGGAGCTAATTCCTATGCAATGTAAAGAGTGAACACTGTGATAAGCAGCCAGACTAGGACTTGTTCCGGAATTGAACTGGTTCCGGAACTAGTCCGGAACTGGTTCCGGAACTAGTCTGGAGCTTGATCTAAGATTTTGAAATATAATTGTGAGCAGTTCAGTGCCCAAACCACTGGAGCTCATTCCTATGCAATGTAAAGAGTAAGCACTGTGATAAGCAGCCAGACTAGGACTTGTTCCGGAATTGAACTAGTTCCGGAACTGGTTCCGGAACTAGTCTGGAGCTTGATCTAAGATTTTCAAATATAATTGTGATCAGTTCAGTGCCCAAACCACTGGAGCTCATTCCTATGCAATGTAAAGAGTAAGCACTGTGATAAGCAGCCAGACTAGGACTTGTTCCGGAATTGAACTAGTTCCGGAACTAGTCCGGAACTGGTTCCGGAACTAGTCTGGAGCTTGATCTAAGATTTTTAAATATAATTGTGAGCAGTTCAGTGCCCAAACCACTGGAGCTCATTCCTATGCAATGTAAAGAGTAAGCACTGTGATAAGCAGCCAGACTAGGACTTGTTCCGGAATTGAACTAGTTCCGGAACTGGTTCCGGAACTAGTCTGGAGCTTGATCTAAGATTTTCAAATATAATTGTGATCAGTTCAGTGCCCAAACCACTGGAGCTCATTCCTATGCAATGTAAAGAGTAAGCACTGTGATAAGCAGCCAGACTAGGACTTGTTCCGGAATTGAACTAGTTCCGGAACTAGTCCGGAACTGGTTCCGGAACTAGTCTGGAGCTTGATCTAAGATTTTTAAATATAATTGTGAGCAGTTCAGTGCCCAAACCACTGGAGCTAATTCCTATGCAATGTAAAGAGTAAACACTGTGATAAGCAGCCAGACTAGGACTTGTTCCGGAATTGAACTGGTTCCGGAACTAGTCCGGAACTGGTTCCGGAACTAGTGTGAGCTAGATCTTAGATTTTGAAATATAATTGTGAGCAGTTCAGTGCTCAAAAGCACTGGAGCTAATTCCTATGCAATGTAAAGAGTAAACACTGTGATAAGCAGCCAGACTAGGACTTGTTCCGGAATTGAACTGGTTCCGGAACTAGTCCGGAACTGGTTCCGGAGCTAGTGTGAGCTAGTTCAGTGCCCAAACCACTGGAGCTCATTCCTATGCAATGTAAAGAGTAAGCACTGTGATAAGCAGCCAGACTAGGACTTGTTCCGGAATTGAACTAGTTCCGGAACTAGTCCGGAACTGGTTCCGGAACTAGTCTGGAGCTTGATCTAAGATTTTGAAATATAATTGTGAGCAGTTCAGTGCCCAAACCACTGGAGCTAATTCCTATGCAATGTAAAGAGTAAACACTGTGATAAGCAGCCAGACTAGGACTTGTTCCGGAATTGAACTGGTTCCGGAACTAGTCCGGAACTGGTTCCGGAACTAGTGTGAGCTAGATCTTAGATTTTGAAATATAATTGTGAGCAGTTCAGTGCTCAAAAGCACTGGAGCTAATTCCTATGCAATGTAAAGAGTAAACACTGTGATAAGCAGCCAGACTAGGACTTGTTCCGGAATTGAACTGGTTCCGGAACTAGTCCGGAACTGGTTCCGGAACTAGTGTGAGCTAGATCTTAGATTTTCAAATATAATTGTGAGCAGTTCAGTGCCCAAATCACTGGAGCTAAATACTATGCAATGTAAAGTGTGAACACTGATCAGCAGCCAGACTGTGACTTGTTCCGGAATCAGTCCAGAACTGGCTCCGGAACTAGTCTAGAGTTATTTCTTAGATTTTCAAGTATAAGCAGATCAGTGCCCAAAGCTCTGGACCTTGTTCTGTTCTAGTTTGGATTTGTATAAGTTCTTGGAACTAGAGCCAATTTTGGAATCAAATATAAGGCAAAGAATATTATTATTGGAACTAGTTGACTAGTTCTTGTTATTGAATTTGAAATCGGTTCGATTTGATTCCACTGCCATTACACGAAAACTATATATCTTTAAGTATGGTTGGGTGAGTGAGACAGGGTGATAGAGAAAGCGGTGAGGAAAGATGAGACAGAAAGATGTAGGAGAGGGGGTGAGATAACGACAGAGATATCAAATTGCTAAAGCACATTATTTATGACAGAGAACGTTTTATCTTTTAACTCAAATCTATATAGAGTTTTATATATATATATAGAGTTATATATATATATATATATATATATAAATTTATGTATCTATGTACATCAAATCCATATGTAAGTTAAGGTTAAAGTAAAGTATAATTACTTTAGATCGTTGACTAAGATCAAATATCGAATCCACCGACAACAGTGAGAGAGAAGTGGAAAGAATCTAAGAGGCTTCAAGTCTAAGAGACTTCAAGTCTGAAACATTTTGGAGCTAACGTCGCCTATAACATATTCTTTGCTGTTGCAGGTGGGCCATTTTATGTCTCGGCTGGCATCGGGACATACGTCGCAATAGTCCCGACACCAAGGGACATATAGCGCTGCCAGCGGCTAAGCGTCAAGGTGCTGGCAGCCAGAGCAGTGCACAGCAGGATTTGGCGCAGAATAATTTCGTTTGCTTTGTGGCCTGGGGATTGCCGGCATTCCAGACGGCGGCGGTGATTGTGATGCGGCTCGTCGACGCCGATGAGCTCCTGGGTATGCCAAGCGTCTGCAATTTGGAGGCGATTATACAATAAGATATTAATTTGTGTCTCTTTTACAGGCGCCTGCTTTGTGGGCAATCAGTCGGACAAGGCGCTGCAAGTGCTGGTTGCCACGCCTGTCTTTTGCTATTGGATCTTTGGCTCCATGAATCTAATCTCTGGCTATTTGGTGCACTGTCGCAACAAGGAGATATTGCGCAACAGCAACGCGTTGAGCCTGCAACAGCAGCTGCAGCTGGGCGTGCACAACAGCTCCGGCATTGGCATCTTTCTGTTCATCTATGGCGCCGCCTGCGCCCTGCTGCTGCTCGCCGTCATCTATGAGTTTGCCAACATTGATGTGTGGCTCAGTCAGCGCGAGGCGAGCACGCCGCTCTGGCCATATCTAACGCGCGCCTTCATGGAGCTTATGCTGGGCATTTGCTGTTTCGCCTGGGTACTGGGACCCAGCATATCTAGCCTCTACAAGCGCCAGCTGTCCATGCGGCCGCTCAAGCAGTCCACAGATCGCCATACACAGCAGCAACAGTTGCAGCAGCAGCAACAGCCGCACCAGTCGTCGCATCTGCATCAACATCATCACCATCATCATCATCATCATCTGCAGCAGCAGCAGCTGCAGCTACAGCAGCAACAACAACTAGACGGCCACAGCAGCTCACGTGGCTCTCACTTGGCGTGCAGCAGCACGGTTGTCTCCTATCACTCGGTGCGTCCCTCGCACCAATCCATGGCCAGTGCGCCGCCATTGATCAGCAGCCCCTACAAGCTCAAAACGCAGCAGACGGGCGCCGGCTCCATATCGCTTAACCAAATGTCCAACTATTCGCTGGGTCGCAGCGCCCAACCGACGCCGCATGCCCATTCGACGCAGCGGCTCTACTATGCGCCAACAAAGCATGCTGCGCACGGTCACCATCATCACGGCAACTATAACCATTATCCGCAACTGCAGCGTTACGGCAACGAGACGTTGCTTTGAGCGTAAGTCCAACAGCTGCCTAAACAGCTTCAATTGCTAACTAACAACTTCTCGGCTCCTCCGCTCCAGATTCGTCGCTGACCCTTTGCCAAGAGTTCTTCAAGTCTGATGCCGCACGTTAAGCAAAAAGCGGCTATAACAACGCAACGTTCCTGCCAAGATCAGCATAGTTTCAGCCTAGCAAAGCAACTGTATTTTCATGCACAATATTATATATATTTATATGGAGCAAAGTCAATTTTGTGCCTTAGAGAGATGAAGAGAAATGAGATGTAGACTCACTGCTTAGTGAAAGATATCAAATTGTAATTTAAAGCAAAAGTGAGTCTGACTAATTTGAGTTGTACTTGTATATATGAGCCCTATAAGAGCTCTCTCTCTCTCTATATATATATATATATATATATATATATATTGCCTTATCAAATTGTACATAATTTTGTTTGGGCTTCAAGCTATCGCTGACTTTTGGGAGCCCCCACTTAAATGTATTTCTATAACTGTATTAGCTTATGTGCGCATGTATGTATGTGTGTCCAAATGTGTACTTAATATTGCTTACCTTTAACATTCATGTTGTGTTCCTTTAAATTGTACTTAAAATGCCATGAAATGAATTCGAAATTTGAACATTTTTGCCTTAGAAATTAATTATAAAAATCACAAATTGCGGCAGTTTCTTGATTTTTAATTTTCCTTGCAAATGTAAAAAAAAAAAATTATAATTTTTGTGCAATATTTAAATTTTTTATACATTTTGTTTATATTTCTTTCCTTATAATTTTCTATATTATTTCATGGCACTTTTAATATTATAATTATTTTTTTTTAGCACGTAACCAAAGTACAATACACTAAAAACAATTCTTGCCCCATATTATAAATTTTTTTTAAACATTTTGCTTCCTATATATACATAAATATAAATTCTGTGATACTGTGATTCATGTTAAAAAGATTTAATTACAAAAAAAAAAAAATTATAATAATAATGAAATTAAATCTGAAATCAATTCGCAACGCAAGTGTACTTAAACAAACAATAATTGTATTCAGTGTGCCATTAGAATTAAGAATTAAATGAAAAGAAGTACTTAATATATTTATACACATTTATAGCTGTCAAATTGTACAGCTAAACCTTGAAAGTTTTTTAAAAGCTGAAAAAAAATAATTAAATCAAGTTGCAACGAGCTCCATAATTATGTATCTGCTTATGTGTATAAGAGAGCCTGCTATATCCCACATATATTTTTTGTAATAAAACAATTTTTATATATAAATATGTCATATGTATTTTGTAACTTATTTATAGCGAATAAAGTTGTCCGAAATGATTTAATGCTGTTTACTTAATACATGGATTTTCTTTGTTTTTTTGGTATGTACAATTTTTTTCTTTTACAATTTTACCTGATGAGCAATTTTTGCCGTTTGCGTTTTTCTTTTATTTGAACTGCAGCAAGTAGAGTTCATCGTACGTTCAAGTACTATTGTCGACTGGGTGGCAACTCTGCGGCGTCGTCGCGCCGAGCGGGCGCACAAACCACAATCGTTTCGCCACGATGGTTGTTGTTGTTGTTGTTATTGCTGCTGCCATTGCCGTTGGCTTGCCAATTGTCAAGGTCCTCGTCGGCAGCGGCCTCGGCCTCGGCCAACTCCTTGGCACGCTGATGGTATTTAAGTTCGCTGGCATATTTCGAATTGGTAATGCCCAGGAATGAGGCCAGGCCGCCGCCAACATAATCAATGCCGGCCAATATATTATTTCCCACCTTGGTGGCCTTATAACGTAGGCGTGGCCCCAGCGGCAATTCGCGCTGCTCGCGAATGAGTCACAAAATTAAATTCTTTAGCATTCATTATCGAGAGCTAATCATTGTTTATGCAAGGCTTACCTCCAATTGCGCATCGTAGCCCTTATCGGGCACGTCCGGCTCAGCGTCGCTATCGCTAGAGGAGAGTTCCTCCATGACGCCATCGCTGAAGTACAGCATCCGTTTGCTTGACTGCAGTTCGAGGGCGGAAATGCGATCGGTTTCGGAGCGACCGTTGGGCGCGGATTCGGAGCTGATATTGACAATAGCCGACATCTTTGAATTATTTCTTTTTTGATGGTTAATTATGAATTAATTATGTTAATGTTATTTGCTTAAGCTTAGTCACACAAACACACGCGTTAAATGCGAGTTTTACAAATGCACGGCACTGAGTGAATGGCCGAGGGATAACTGAAAAAACAAACACAATTTGAACGGCTCAGCCGTCGTTTTGGTCTTGATTCACCAAATACAAAAATTAACGTCCACAAACACACAGAAAAAAAAAAAAAAAAACAAAACACGTTAATGCCGCCTGTCCATATGGGGGTCGTTTATGTCCTTGGTTTGGGGGCCGGCGTTGCGTGCCAAACGCCAGTTTGCCATATGTAATCAATAAAATGCCGACTCAATGCCGATGTCGCCAAGCGCATCAACAGAAACACAAACAATAACAAAACAAATATTGTAATCAAATCAAATACATATCGAAACGTATGTTATCGAAACTATCGAAAGTACCAAACATATTAAGAAGATGTCGCTACACACGGTTGTTTTAATAGCGGCCCACAGGTTTGACGTCACAACATTTTCTAGCGGGCTAAGCTGCGCGTTTATTATATTTATTTTTATTACAATGAATATAATTAAATTTATTTCTTTAATGAAACAGTGAAACCGTTATTGACCATTTTATGACATCATTATAGCTAGTAAGTTAGGAACAGTTTACTATCATCAGTTCCCAAAACGCATTACATTTGGCTACCATTATCAAATACTTATTTTTGCACAATCTTATAAATTGGTTCATTCATGACAAATCGTTTATCGGACTCTTTCAATGTGACCGTATTATTTGCAGACAGCTGTTTACGGAGTTCTCATCGCGTCGTTTACAACAATTAAAAATATTGATAATAATTTAGTCAAAACAATGGAATTGACCATATCGACACCTGTGGCAAAAGGTATGTTGTGTAAAATAAATGAAGAAGCCGAAGCTCAACGAAAGCTTAGATTTTCAGGTTGCGGGCGTTTCACGCAGTGGACGCGTACGCAAAAAATCATCCAAACTGTTGGACTTCGAGTCACCGGAGGAAATTGAAAAGAGAACTAAACGTCCGGGCAGGCAACCGGCCAGATATCCAGGACGCGGCCGACCGCCTAATGCGTTGCGAGAACGTGAACAAGAACTGGCGCTGGTCTACGCCGAGGAGGAGGAGGACGAGGAAGATGAGCTGGAGCACAATCATAATATCTCCGATGAGGAGACGACAATACCCACAATTGGTGGCACTGCCGATTTACGCGGCGCTCTTATGAACTCCGATGATGAGGTCGACACATTGGTCCAAGACCTGGTCGAAGGTGTCGAAGCGGAGGCCTACACAAACGACTCACGCGTCCGCCAGAGTCTCTACATGCGCGAAAAGTCCAACAATAAGCGCAAGCTGCTCAAGGATAATAAATTACTAAGAAAGGACAAAGTGCGTGTGCGATACACAGCATACAGCCTGTGGGCGCGAGAGGTGCGCAAACGCGACTTTCCAGATCTAGGTGACTTATAGACCAAAAGCTTTTAACCAATAACTTATTGTCATCTATTGTCTAGACTTTGCCAATGCGGCACGCAGACTCAGCGAACTGTGGGCGAATGTTTCCAACAAGGAGAAGAACGCCTGGCGTCGCAAAGCTAAGGTATTGGCAGCAAAAGCTCGGACCCGAGAAAACAATGCTCCGGCCGAGTTGGCCGCGACTATAACGCCGTCAAAGACAAGCAATGGCAACGCCCCTGTGGGAACGACTACAGCTGACTCGTGTTTTGTGAATCGTGCCACGACGAGTCGTACGAAGAAATTGGCCGCCGATCGACGGCAAGTGCCAGAGCCGTCGACGCCCTCAACGTGGGCACAAAGCAGACAAAAACGCAATAACAACAGCCGAATTAAAGCGATTCCCGTTGCCGGAAGCCAAGCGAGCGCATCTGTTCGCCAAAATGCCGGACAAATTGATATGGAGGTGGCCAGTGGCAAGGTGACACCGTCGAGCATTGAGGCTATTGATGCGGCTGCCCATTTAAAGCTGCTTGGCGAAAGTTTGACAGTGATTGGAGAACGCTTAAAGGAGCACAATGGGCATGTTGCCCTCTCGGGCAGCCTGTCCGTTCTACTGGACAGCCTTTTATGCTCGATGGGTCCGCTGCTCTGCATGACAACGCAAATACCTGGGCTGGAGAATAAGAAACAGCTAAGCACAAATCTGGCCACGACGTTGGACAACATAGCGTATGTCATGCCAGGACTTTAAGAAAAGTCCGTACTTATTTGTAGCTCCTTTGTAAGTATAACATTTTTATTGGCATATTATGGAAAGATCATGTGTGCGCATTTGCTTTAGGCAGAATTAACATAGCAACAATATTGTATAATTTAAATAAAACAAATCATTTGTATATAAGTTGAACGAAAAAATCAACAATCTATAGCAAATAGAAAGACAAAAAACAAGTAAATTATTGAAATCATGAAAATTGGAGGGAAAGTCGTATATCGTTAATATCATCGATAGGTATGCAAGTGCGCGCAATCGATTCAGATTATTTATAGCAACTATCGTTAATTTTAAGCAAGTACTGCAATAACAATTAAAAACAGGTAAAAGACAGAAGACAAAAAAGGCATTTTTATTGACATCAAGCATTGAAAAACGGAATAAAAATCAACGTTTTTTTTAAACAGATAATACTCAATTTGCAATTTGAAGAAAGTTGCGTGGAAACTTAAAAACCTTTAAATAGCAAAAATTTCGCCATCTAGCATTAAATAAATTAAAGCGTAGGCGTTACGTCGCTATCGATAGAAGCTAATTCAAAATATCGATGCGGATGCACTTTGAAAAGGCCCATCACTAAAGCGATACCATTGCGATAGAGTTTTTCTTTTACACACAGGAGGGAATTGCAATTTATTGACCAGAGTATTGCAATATTTTATTGAATTTGGACCTGCGCACGCCCACGCAAACGAAATGTTGAAACAATTGCCAACGAGCAAAAGGAAAAAATCATCAGACTTGCAGCTTCCCTGCGGATGGCGCGATTGTCAAGTGGTCTGCGATGGCGAATGGCTGCTCAATGGCCACATTGCCGAGCATCTGGAGGAGCAACAGCAACAGCAAGTGGCATCCCAGGGGCAGGACAAGTGTGTGTGCGTATGGAACGATTGCAGCTTTCAAACGAATTGTCGCGAGGAGTTCGAACGGCACAGTTACTACCATGGCTATTATATTAATTTGCTGCTTCAGGGCAAGCACGAATGCGAGCTCCATCCAGAGATACCTGCCTGCTATGCACAGCCGCGCAACGGCGACAAACTGCCCGAGCTTAAGCAGAATTTCCAGTGCGGCTGGAGTGATTGCAAGCGCTCGTTTATCTCGATTGTTGAATTTCAGGATCACATAGTGCAGCATGCCTCCTTCGAATATGAAATACAAAAATCACCAGACGACGAGCGTCCCAAGACGCAGTGCAACTGGACGCTATGCAACAAGCAGCTGGAGAACAAATATCGTCTCATCGAGCACATAAGCACTCACTCAAATAAAAAACATGTTGCCTGCTATCATTGCGGCGAGCTGTTCAGAACGAAGACGACGCTGTTCGATCATCTGCGTCGGCAGCCGGATAACAACAGTGCGTAGATAAAAGAAAAACCATAAACATATATTTCAACCGCTCTCCCTCTCTCTCTCTCTCTCGCTCTCTGTCTTCATTTAGCTCACAAATTTCAATGCGGACAGTGCTTTAAATTCTTTGCCACGGAGAAGCTATTGCGCGGTCATGTAGTGCGGCACGTAAACTGCTATAAATGCAGCATGTGCGACATGACCTGCAGCTCAGCCAGCTCACTGACCACGCACGTACGCTATCGCCATCTGAAGGACAAGCCATACAAGTGTACGGAGTGCGAGACGCGCTGTGTGCGCGAATCGGATCTAGCCAAGCACGTTCAAATAGTCCATTCTAAGATGGTGCATCAATGTGATCAACCAGGCTGCCAGTACTCAGTGCGCACCTATACGCAAATGAGACGAGTAAGTCGAACTGTCTGTCTTTATTTCGTTTATTTCATAACTTATCTCACCTATTTGCTTGCAGCACTTTCTGGAGGTACATGGCAACAATCCGATCTTCTATGCCTGCCATTGCTGTGAGCGTTTCTTTAAAACGGGCAAATCCCTCTCCATTCATCTGATTAAGAAGCACGGCTTCCGTTTGCCATCCGGCCACAAACGCTTCTCGTATCGTGTGGATGAGAATGGCTTCTATCGACTGGAGATGACACGCATTGAAAGCTTGGAGGTTACACAGCAGATATTAGCGCCACATATCAAGCAGGAGCCGGCTCTGGCCGGCAGCTGCTATGAGATTGTGAATCCAATCAGCGTTGACTTCGAGCGCATCATTGTGTCCAACGATGCCAACGAAGCGCAACTTGTGGGCGAGGTAACGATCTCGTTGCCCAGCCTAGATGACGAGGAATTCTAAATGAACCAATCAATATCGAAATGGAAATACAGTAAGCACTCGTTAACACAAACGGCTGTGTTCACAAATGGTGCTACTGTCCCTCCAAACCCCCTGTTCCTGTTTCACATCCACAAATGCACCGCCGAGTACTCATAGTTTGTAAGCATCATCCTTAATTAGATTCGCCCGAGACTCAGAACTGCAGCTGTGGCCAGACACACACACACACACACACACGTACACTCACACATCTGTAATTGTGTTGCGAATGCCCACTGCTGCCCAAGTTCAACCAGCAAAGTCTCTAATACATATACATATAGCATATTCGCATTTAGAAAGACTATGTATTGAAAACTACAAATCACATTTAATTTAGTTCTTATTAAGCAATTTAAAAGTTCAACAAACATATTTAATAAACCCAACTATGCACATCACTAAAGAGTCTACATTACTTTTATTGCGCCAAATGTATTTGGAGAGAATAGTCTCAATCGCTATACAATTTTATAGTTATCAATTAGACACTCCTGTTACTTAATTCTAAATGTCAATCGTGACAGATTTGTGACACTCCAATATAATTGATAGAAAGAGAAACCAAATATTAAGCTTTTGAATCATTCCAGGCGAAATTCAGCCGAAGCCGGCAATGAAATGGAAAATTACTCTACGAAAGAATATTCCAAATCGAGCTATTGATAAAGGAAACTCCAAGCCAATAAAAAGAATATTATATTCCATATCGAGATATTGATAAAGGTGGCAGCGTTTTTGCATTTTCAGATTCCAAACTAATAAAAAATAAAACAGTTAAGCTTTTACTTAATTGAGGTTATGTGTCCCATAACAAATTTTCAACTTTCGTTTTGATGCACTCGAAAAAAATAAACACATGCGCAATTATTGTATTTTGTTTTTTTTAATTGTGGCTTTATCGACTATTGTTTTCTTTTTTACACGTTTTAGCAAATGTAGTTAACACCGCGCAACATATATTAAAAAAAACACCGTTGCTGTTGTTTTTAAGTGTGCGGCTTGATGTTGTTGCTGTTGTTGTTGTTGGTCGCCAACGCTGCCGTTTTTTTACTTGGCATGAGTCTGAGCCTTCCTCAGCTGAGTGAGAATGTTGGACAGCTCCTCACGCTTCCTCTTAGCACGGATGTGTGTGCCCAAGCGGCGCTTCAGGAACTTGAGTGCGCGCTTATCCTTGGACACCTTCAGCAATTCCATGGTGCGCTTCTCGTAGGGCGCATGTCCAACCACCTCACGGACCAGATCGCGGGTGAATTTTGTGTGGCGGGTTTGAATCTGTTAATCAATGCAAACACAACAATGTAAACAACAATTGTCATCAGGAATATTATTAATTGTTCACTTACGTTCTTCAAACGAGAGCCACGCAGACCCTTAACCTTCTTGTCGCCGGTATACTTAACATTCCTGACTTTGGTGGTCTTGTGGCCTTTGTTGAGACCAATACACAGCTCGTAACGGACTGCCATTGTCACTGCAAAACAAACAAAAATTGTAAACACCGTTTTTAATTAGTTTGACTAGTTATTTATATTCAACAACTATTTAATATTTAGTATCGGTATTTTAATTTGTTATTGCATACATCATTTGAACATACAGTTCTATGATGTTTGCAAAAATCTTAGAATTTGTACACTAGTATTTTACAGTCGACCTACCCAGTTGCTGTCAAATGGTAGAAAGAGCGCTGTCAAAGCAAGCAAACAGGAAGCAGTTTGCGCTCTGACATTAGAGCTGCCAGACTTTTCTTTTTCGGACTTACTCATACGTTACGATTTTATATATATTAATTATGAAACTTAACTTACGTGAAAGCTTAGAATTTATATTTATTAATATATTTGCTAAGCAGAACTGTGTATTATGTATTTAAATATAGATGTGCAATTTTAATGTGAAAATTAAATTTGAATTTGCTGTAATATGGCATCATTGTCGTCAAATATACCAAATCACAGTTGCTAATAATTTATTGTTCAGTATATTTTTAAATAGTAGATGTAATTTTCTTATCGATGCAAATATCAATGATTAAACCCAAAACTGTATCTTAAATCTATAACTATCATATCAAAGAAGCATATTTAATATTTTTTTTTAAGTATTTTGGTATTTATAAATGATTTTATTCTTATCGACAATCTCGATTTTACTAAATACATCACTGTTTATGCATGTGTTGTCATTCAGTGCGATTAACTGTATTCGCACACGATTTAGTAATTTGTAAAAACAATTCAAGTGCAATACCATATGGATTAATATTAAAAAGGGATTTGTTTTTAAATAAAACACGTTTCAATATATAAAATGTCGCTAATCGAATGTTCTCATTAGTTTATCGGCTTGTGTGCATAATGATGGCAACACTGCATACGCCGGCCATGTTATGATACGTAAAAGTTGAACGTAGACACGTGTTTAATTTGTGCTCCTAAAATACGCTGACAAATTGTGTCATACAAGTCAAATTAAAAATAGTGAATATTATAAAAAACAATTAAGTAAACATATAAGCTTATTCAAAAGCAATTCAAAGTAAATTCATTACCCCACTGGTTTCTAAAGGTAAGCGCAATTTTAATACGCGAAACATAACCTACTATAAAACATTTGCCAAAACACTCAGAGCAAAGCAAAAAAAAATGGTGTCATGTTGCTTGAATGCTCCAAGCTAAATCAATTAGTTGTAAAGTGCAATGTAATACAAGATAAAACAAATTAAATGTTCATTTTCACCATTCAATAAATTTTTTTTTGGTGTTTGTGTCTGTGTGAAAGAGAGTGCAAAAAATGCGCAACATAATCAATAGGTGGGAGCACCTTGTTGTTGTTTTTGCTGTCGCTAAACATGCGGCATACAATTTATACCGCCTGTCAACTTTCGGTATCTGTGTGTGTCAGTGTCTATGTGTTGAGAGTGTATTTGTAGTAGACGTAGGATAAATGTGCTCATCGTTTTGGTCCTTATACATATCTTATGCTTGCCGATTATACAATGGAAATTTTGTTGCTGTCTCTGCTTACATGTGTGCATATATGTATTCGTGTACACAAATGACATTTGTATACATACATAAGCTTTAATATACTTATACATATATATTTATATATATATATATATATATATATATATTCTGCTTGTGTCTGACTCATTTAGCTTACAAATGAGTTTTGTTACGCTTTCCAAAGAATTTTTGTTTAAATTGAATTGTTTGTGCGCATTATGTTTTGTTTTTGTTGTTTGACGGCTTTCACTACGGCATTCAATCAAACGTTTTGAAATGTTGCTGATAAGCAACACACAAAAACAACACAGCCAAAGCTGAAATAAAAAAAAGACTAAGACCAAACCAAAATATCACATATACGATTATACAATACAATCCTAAAAAAATGTTGTCTTTGTCGCAGAGCATATGATCGCCAACCACGTTGCCAGATTATAGCAAGTAGGCAAAGGGGAGGTGTGGGGGTTCAGGTAAGGGCTGGGTGGCAACTCTTAGGCAAAAGTCAAACATAGCGTTGTTGCACTTGGGTTTGCCGTTCATTGTATTTGAGTGCGTGCGTGCGTGCGTGTGTGTATTAATAGACGAAATTCCTTCTCACTCTCTCATTCACACATACGGCCACCCTTGGTGTGAGTGTGTATGATAACGAGTTAAATACAATCCATAGGCCTCGGCTTTCAGCCGTGGCCGGTTTAACAACTGTCAAACAATGAAATGTTATGTGCATACATAATACAAATATAAAATGGAATTTTACTAAAACATTGCTAGCTAATTGTAACGTGTTTTTGGCACCTTCTGCAAGTTCAAAGTCAAACGCCAAGCGTCAAATATGTTTGATTACATAGACACACACACACATATGTATATACATGGGGCAGCTCGATACATGTAAGTTCTCACTTCCTCCAGGTGGCAACACTGTGTGAAGGGAATATGTGACAATCGTTGATGGACAACCTATCACAGCTGTCTGCCCTGATTCCCCAATCCTTATATTATGTGACCTTTGTGCATATATATTTTGTGATTAGTGCTTATCAATGGTGACGAAACCAGTTCTATATAAATAAATGTATTTGTGTGTGTGAGTCCAGCGTCTAGGTCTGCCTTTAAACAACAGACAAATCGACACATATACAAAACACTAGGGCAACAGGTTTGTCTAAAAAAGAGAGACAGAGAGCGCAAAAGAGAGCGAGGTTAACGTTTTTATAATCTCGTTGAAATGCTTTGGCGAAGAAGGCTCATTGCGCCTATCAATCTGTGCTTCCGTCTGTCCATTTGTATTTTCAATTTTTTTGATCGAAATATTGTTGAGGCTGTTGACACGGCATTTGCGCCTTTTATGTGAGTGGGTGGTTTTGGGTGGTTTGGATTGCATTGCCAACAATCGACAAATAGCAAATGTCTCGCTAGAAATAATAAATAGAAAAACGAAGCGAATCACACGATCCCGCAACTAAAAAAAAGAAGGAAAAAAATGCGAAACGCTGTTGGGTAGTTTCCCTTTGTATATCGAGGCGGTATCATCGCACGGCGGAGATACGCATAGAAAAAACATAAAGCTCGAATTCTACGACTTGCAACGCCGGCATCGATTCAACGAATCAAATATATCTAAATAAATTGAGTTATATCTCTAGCCCAACGAAGTAAACCCAAACGAAAAGTTCAATATTAACAGAGCAAGAAAATAAAAAAGAAATATATTAAGAAAAAAGTTTATATACAATCCCTACGAAAATAACGAACAAATCAGTTTTGACTGTTGAAGTGTGTGTGTTTGATAGAATTTTTATAGTTTCTGTTTGTTTTTTTTTTTTTTTTTTTGTTTGGAAAATTCCGCAATCAGTGTGCACAGTGTGGCAAATTGGTTGATTCTTAAGGTGATTCCAAAATTTTGATTAAAATTTTAAATGTGTTATTGATCAATAGTCTGACAGTCACTTGATATTTATTTTTTCTTATTTTCTATTAATTTTGTTGTTTCTCTTATTTTTTTATTTTTTGAATAGTTTTTTAGCAACGTTTGTTTTGTAACGATTTCATAACAATTGCCGTAAGCGTAATGCTTGTTGTTGCCGTTATTGTTGTTGTTGTTGTCGTCGTTCTTATGCTTGTTCTTCAGCTAGCCGAAAGCTGCTTGCGTGTGCGCTTTTTGCTGTTGCGGCTTTTTCTTCACACTTGACACTCAGCGCACGCGCAAGTGAGACACACGATGCGCTCTCGCTCAGTCACTCCCGCGCGCGCTTTGCTTGCTCTACGATCTGCTCGCTAAATGTGTGTGTGCGCGCGCTCTCTCTCTCTGTCTCTCTTTCTGTCTTCCACTCTTGCTCGTTGGCTTCCGCGTGGCATTCTGCTTCTGCTTTGCACCTTATTTGCTCTGCGCGTCGGCATTCGAATGATTTTTCTATAATTACGTATTTTTGCTATAAATACGTCGCCTCACACACACATATATATCTATATATATATATATACACGCATACATACACTTGGCTATGGATGCCAAATAGGTCTCGTGATGGTCGCGACCCAAACAAATTGACTTTATGCAGCACTTCAAACAACTAAAGGTCTAAAAAGAATGCATTTATATATATAAATATATAATATAAATATATGAATATATATATATATATATATATGTTCGATTCTTTGTTTTGATTTATATGCATAATAATGCATTCCCAAATGTTTTGATACTTTTTTAAACGTCTTGCTTAAAAAGTAGCGAAAAAGATGTGAAGAGAAAGAGAGAGAGAGAGAGAGAGAATTTTGTTATGTTTGTACATTGAAAAAGGGAGTTCAGGGTATAGTGGCTTTGTAACTGTGTATGCAACAAGCAGCAGTAGGCGTGATAGACACAATAAAGTAAATATATATATTGTTGATCTGGTCGACAAGCTGTGTCGATTTAGTCATCATACAGTTTATCCATGCGAACGCCACAGACTTGATAAGTAAATATATTTGTGTATATATTTGTATAGCAAACAGTATTTTTATAAACATAACTTGAATACTACGAAAGCGGGAAATATATATAATTTACTGTTTAGGCAACGTTCATTGAGACCCATTGATACATTGATACAGTTACGTTCGCATTCGATTCCAAACAAATCCGAAAAGGTAGAAGGGACTTGAGCTTCGGCAATTGCGGTGGAATATTGGATTTCTGCGCGATTCAGGGGAGTTTCTAGTCGCGGGCACTTGCGATGAGAATAGCTTTGGTGACTTAAATTAGTTCTTGATCTTACTAAAATTTATTTTATTTTGTAATTTTCACATACTTTTCCCCATCGATTATTAATTAAATTTATTTTTATACATTTGCAGATTATCCAATATTCAGCGAAAATGGTATCCGGTCGTCCTCTACTCTATCTGTCATTGCCCGGTGTAGCATTTATACTCGGCGTCTTTTGGTTTCGGCGTAGAAATAAAAATCGTGTTGATAAAAACGATGACGATGCAAATGCCGCCGTTGCCAATGGAAAGCCGATCAAAGAGGTCATCGAGCCGGGAACACAGCGTAAAGCCGTGAATGGCATTCAAGCCAATAAGGGAAAATTGCCGGCGGGCAATGCTAATGGGAATGGGACAGTGCCTGGTACCGGAGCCTCCAAATCGATGAACATTTGTGTGGGCAACGGTTCAGTGGTGAACAATGTGGAGTGCGACAAGGAGAGTCCGAACACAATGTTATATGGCAAATCGGCGCCAATTACAATACAGAGCAATGGACGCGCATCGCCCGGCAAGCATCAGCAGCAACAGATCGATACGGAAATGTTAAAGTCCAAGATACAAGATGCCGAGCACAAGAAACTCTGCTCCATTGATGAGGACTTTGAGAATCTGTCGTCGCCCAGAGATTTGCCTGATTCAATATCGAAAAATCGCGTCTCCTTCTACAATCGGAAGACAAGTCAAAACACCGAGGAGCCGGTTGTCATCAAAGCTACGCGCACACCAAAAATATCGCCAGAGAATTCATTTCTCGAGAGCAAATACACCAAGGAGTGCGAACAGAATAACAACTGTGAGCCAAATCCAAGTGCAGGCGCGACTGTTGATGAGCAAAAGAAACAGCAGTTGGATGTGGAGGACAAGGAGCTGTGGGCGAATGCCGTTGACGCTGTGGAGCAGGCAATAATGCCCGTCGCACAGACACAGCTCCAAAGCACAGCTGAAGCACAGATCAAACAGACTGAGGAGAAGCAAACCATTGTGGCGAAGCCTGTGGATTTGAATAAGAATTCGAGTGATACAAACACTGTCACTGCCACTGCCGATGGCGATGGCGATGGTGATGGTGATGTCGCTGCTGTTACATCTAGTGTCGATGATGCAGTCAATGGCAATCAGAAGCGCAATGTGAACACAGCCAGCCCATCGCTTAGTATTTGCAGCGTACAATCTGGTGATTCGGGCAAAGGCTCCAGCTTGCCGCGATCGGAGGCAACGTCACGCGTGAAGAGCTCATATCGCTTCTTCTTTCCAAATAGCTTGATTGGCCAGCTATATGGACGCAAGCTTTCGTTCATCAATAAAATCAAGTCGAAGACTCTGGCCAGCGTTAGCCTGAGCAAGACTCGTTATTCATCCGGCAAGCTGCACATTTGCACCATCGAGGGCAGCGACAGTGAGATCGACGCCGCGCTGGCCATGATACGCCATCGTCTGCCATCCACACGCTATCCCAATTTCACAATGCAAAGAATTCACTATGCGCTTCCGCAATCCATAGTTCCTCTATCGACTGAGAGCCTCCATAGCTTACAAGTGAGTTGAAGACAGACTCTTCCAGTCTCTATCTGTGCCTCTCTATGTCACAATCATAGAGGGAGAGAATATTATTCTTATATTATGCTGTAGGGATGTTGGTCGATAACACATTGAATCGATAATGCTGCCACTTCCGCTAATTAACTCAAAAAATGCATGTTTGCAAAGCGATTCGTATGAGTGATGGAAGTATTTATGTATATAGATTTGTGATCGATAACAATGTCGATAGTTCACTATTGCAAAGCAAATCGATAAAAAGCTTCAATCAGTCCATTGAAAACAAACGTGAAGCTTGGGGTAATATCGATAACACTAGCAATAACTATATACATCGAGCGGCTAGCAGATCTTTTATCTGAACGATACATTGATTAATTCGATTAAGAGTGTTCATAAATGTTCAATCTTATCACTAATCGAAAGTATATATCGATTAACTTATCTATGCGACGCATTACAACATCCCTAGAAATCTATACACGACAAACATGAAGCATTAAATAAACTTGAAAGTAATGTCCAACTATCGATAGTTAATCGATGTTAAACGAATTTGTATTTTATGTGATTTATTGAAATTGATTTTTTTGCCTAAAATTTCGCAGTTAAATCTGATCGAGGGCATCAACAATGACGTGTCAGTCACCGCTGTACTCTCAGGCGGCCATGTTTTCGTACAGCATCCGCTGCATCCATCGCATCCATCGCTACATGCACTGCAGAAGTCCATGCTTGAAAGCTACTCGAGCATGGAGGCGCCCAAGTTGCCGAGCATCGAGATCAGCGCCGTCTGTGTGATACCCATCAATGGCTGCTGGTATCGCGCGCAAATCGTGGACAGCGATACAGACGATGAGGAGCGTTGCCTGATCAAACTCTTGGACTTTGGCGGCTATATGAATGTGAAATTTAGTGTTCTGCGTCAAATACGCACAGACTTTATGACGCTGCCATTTCAAGCTACCGAATGCATACTGTCCAATATCGAGCCAATCGGTAAGCAGCTATTCCACATATTGCATATCTCATATATATCTAATCGTTTATTTTTGTGTGTCGTTCATAGATGAGACCTGGTCTGTCGAAGCTGCTGATATACTCAACAAACTAACCAAAGGCATTGTCTTGCAAGCTCAAGTCGCCGGCTATAATAGCCATAATATACCAGAAATCTATTTATTTGCTTCTCTAGGTCCAAACGTAAGTAAAAAGCCGCATCACAATGAAAGAGATGGCAGGATGGTATGTGAGTGAGCGCGAAAGCAGTTGAAGCGAGATAGCTAATAGTTTTTGAAGCTCTCTCATTGAGTTATCCATATCGATATTTAAATTTTGTTTAGCTCCATTTATTTTTCTTCTGATATGTTTTAATTCATTTACTAATTGATTTTCTTTTCTTTTTTGCATTTGCAGAACGTCATTTTTATCAATAAGGAAATCGTCGCCAGAAATCTCGCAAAATGGGTCGAGATGCGCGACTAACAGCCCAAATGAACAATGAAACATAACACATAGGAAACTACAACAGCAACAGTAACGACAAACAGGAATTAGCAGCTAACCAACCGTTGGAAAATGTTCCCAAAATACAAAAAGTTGTAGAATGCGACTGAGTCTGTATTTATTTATAAATACAAAACACAATACAAACAAACACACACACACATATGCAGACATATAACGCATTGTTAACATACATACACACACACACACACACACAAATATAGACTATATATATATTAATGTATATATATATGTAGAGCATTCATATCCAATGATCGTTCATATACAAAAGGCGTTTATAAAGAAGAAATGAGCAATAATTTGTGTTTGTTGCTTTAGTTGCGAATGCCTCTTCGATTTGTTTGTTGTGCTCTGATCCATAGCTGATCTCCGCATATAGGCAACTTAACTAAACAACTAAACTAAAAATAAACTAAACTAAACTAACTAATTAGATTAGTTTCGAATGTGTATAGTCCTAAGAACTAGGGGTTTCGATGGTTGCGTTATGTTAAGGAATGTGCACTGTATAACAAAATAACAACATTTGGGCTAAGTGCCACACACTCAAATACATGAACACCAACGAAACGCTTCAGATATTACCATACTCAGAATATAAGTAATATTACTTAGTGTAAATATATTTTTTTGTTTATTGTTTTTTTTTTTTTTTTAATATTTTATTTTCAATTTATATCTATATGTAAAGAGTAAAGTCAAGTCAGAAAATTAAACTTACTTTACTAAAAGTATATTTATATACATATACATATACATACTAGAATACTAGAATATATATGTATTTTTAAAGTAAACTCTCGACTAGCCTAAAGCGCAGTTAGAATTCATTTAATTTCGCATAATCATGTATATAATTAAAATGTTTTATTTCATTTTCTCTTGAAAATAAACCAACAAAAAAGTCATTAATTAACCTTAAATTTATAACTTATGATTTTAATATTGATTTTGATTTTGTGTATTTAACATGAATAGTACAAGCATATTTCACAAATGTGTATTATTATTTTTTTTTTAAACAAAAATAAAGAAAAATTGAAAAAAAAAAAATAAGATGATATATTAACTAACTGAAAGTTTAGATGAAAAGAAAAAGACTTACAGCGCAGCCTATACAATTTTTTACTAATACAACAAACAAATCGACAAACGGAAATTGTTTATCTTCTTCTTAGAAAATAGAGACGGAGAGAGGGCTTGAGAAAGAGAGAGGAGGGAATTCAATGTTAAATTTCATCGAGTCTCTCATGTAAATACATAAATGCCAAGAACACTTAACTAAAGCAATTTGTAACAAGCAACAACAACAACAAAACTCACACACAGCTATAGATATATAACGATATATAAATATGTCTATAATGAAATTGAATAGTTTGACGATTGCTTAACTGCAAATTTGTACACTTTGCGCAGTGTCAGAGTCACAGCTAAGCTAAGCGATACAACAAAAACAAACTGTTAGTTTTAAAATATATGCCTTTTGTATATGTATTTCAAAGAAAAAGAAAACAAAAAAATATATATATACTCATATATATATATACCAGTTCACAAATGATGTGCTATGCGTGTGTCTCTATAGCAGAAAGTAAATCTATAATTCATAATTTAAATTGTTTTTGCTAGCATAAGCGTTGCATATGTATATGTATATCAATTCACACACACATAAACACACACACACACACACACACACCTGCACAGCATGCTATATTTATTAATGGATTTTTTATTTTATTTGCAAGTAAATTCGTTTTGCCCGAAGGCTAATTAATTTTAAACAATTGTTAGGTAATAGAAAACAACGTACAAGTGTTGATAGTTATGCAATATAAATAATATATATATATATATATATATATATATATATATATATATATATATATATATATATGAATTATATCTAGTATAACTTATGTACACTTAAACACCTATAAGACTTGGCGCTTAATTTTGTTCTTACTATTTTTATATTTAGAAAAAAAGAAAATATTTTTTTTGTTTGTTTTTGATTTCCTTTACTCCTAAAATAGATAAAATACTGAAAAGAAACTGCAAAAATAAAATCAAATGAATCAAAAAATCAAATGTAGTGCAAATTTTGATAGAATTGTAAAAGTTTTTGATAATTGTTTTTTCATTGTCTTCTTTCTGAGTGAAGAAAATACTTATTCTAGCATACGATATATGTATATTATTTACATAATACTTATTATTATTATTATCATTATGATTATTATTATTCTTATTATTATTATTATTATTATTATGATTATGATTGTCAGTTTTTTTATTTTTACTTTGTATAAATTGTTCACTTGTAAAATTGTTAACAGCTTAAATGAACACACACAAATAGATACACACACACACACACACATCTACATGCATAACTTGATGTAGAGCACATATGAAATCGTAAATTTAACATCTAGTTATCGTGTTATATTATCTATTTCTATTCTAATTATATATATGTATGTATATATACATATATATATATATATATAGATTTTTGGTTCTTTAATTTAGTAATGCTGAGACGATAAATACAAATAAGATTTAATTTATAGACACATTCAAGTGAAAATAATTTACAAAAACCTTAGCTATTAACTAAATATAAAAAATTAAAGCAACTATATTAAAAATAAAAATTATTGAAAAATCCAATAAAATTATTTTGTTTTTGTGTATATATGCTTGATCAGGATGCTTGACGAGCTGATGAAAGAGTGGCAGACCTTTGTTCTATAACTTATTCACAATAATCGACACAGTTTCTTCAGAAAAGTGTAAGCTGTAAGAAAAGCAATAATAAGAATTCTTAGTAAAGCCCATAACCAGCGCAGTCGCCGCGCAGCAAGCAGCGCGCGTGCCTTTGCGTCTGTTAATAACATGCGCTTAACATGCTGTTAGGCTACAGATTCGGTAACGCATTTGAAGCTTTATTTGCCTTCGATATCTTTCGAGCAGGCAATGAGCTATATGGGCTATATATCTATATATATACGATCAAGTCTATCTGAAATTCTTAAGAAACCTCCACAATGCTCAACTTTTATGGTGCTGAGGGTAACAACTTGATATGAAGCTCATGAGTAAATGGGTATTGAGTGCTCTTTTCTTTCGGCTGCGTACTTCCCTCGAGCGATATGCATGCAATACGATTGGTCATAGAGAACGGGTTTATTGCCTTCGTCTGTTTAGTGTTAACAGTTCAATCTGGGTATTCACCATTGCATAGTTGATTTATCCGAGTCTTGGTCATAAACTGTATCTGACGTCTGCTGGGCACACGGCACGGTCGGCCCTAACTACAGCGAGCCAAGCAACTGTCGCACCACTCGGAATTTCCATCTGATATACATATGATCTCAATACTATATGTATATGACCTAGAACGCTATAGAATACAAATCAAAACTGTTTTACTTTGTATACCCTGTTATTAACCAGTTTTTGGCATTATTCTAAATAGATTTTTCGTATACCCTGTAATTATAAGAATACTTAAAAAATAAATAAATAAATAAATTAAAAGGTTTTTCTTATGTATACATAAAATTGAATACTGTATAGATTACTTTATACCCTGTAAACATAGGATATTTTTGTATATACCCTGTAAATAAAAATGATTGATGAATGATGAATTTAACATTATGTAGTAATATGCCCTTTAAAATCTGATTTTATAATATATATCTAAAATTAAATTTTATATACCCTGTAAAAATGACAAAAAATAAACGTCTCTTTGCTCTTATAAAATATTTCATCTGCAATCCTAATCACAGTTGCTTTAAGCTAAGCTTGATCTATATCTCTCTCTTTCCTTCTCTCTCCTGTCTGCGTGGGTGCAGCCAGCTGATGATCAATCTTAGATCACATTGCTGATGATGAAAGTAGCCAAAGTGCTCATGATAATGATCATGATAATGTCAAGTATGATAACAACGAGTGTTGCAGATGTACCTGAAGCCGCTCCAGCTGTTGCTCCATATAGGTACAGTACCTACAGTTGCTGCAGCAGTAGCCAGCTGTGTACCTAGCTGCCTACTGCTACGTAGGTACCTGCCCACCCGTGTACCTATGCCAATTGTTTTTTTTGCTAGTTGTGATGGTTCTTAAAGCGCTCAAAGCTCGACGTCGCCTCAGTTCTAGCCGTGGCATTCACGGCATCACAACTCAACCTCGACAAATTGAAATAAAATTAAAAAAAAAAAATAAAATTAAGCGTGACTCTGGCTTTGGTACTAGTTGTCCCTCTCTCTCTCTCTCTCTCGCGCTCTCTTCCTCTCTGTCTCTCTCTCGCTCTTTTGCGCGCCAAGTGTGGCCCATGCAGTCGCTTGGCTCTCGTTAAAAATCCCATTTAAACAATATTATTAACTTTGAAGCAGTGTTTGTGGTAATTGCATTAATTTTTATAATTTTTTGTTATTTTGTTTTTTTTTTTTTTATTTTTTTTGTTTTGTTTTGTAATTTTCGCTTAATCAAATGTTCAGCAGTGCGTAAACAAATAAATATATCTATGAAAATATTGTAAAAAAATAACATTAAAAATAATTATTAAAAAATAATAGAAGGAAAATCAGTTTGGCGGGCAAACGTGAGGTTCGCCTTGCAACATGGAATTAAAGACAATGCCGCAAAATGGGGCCAATGGCAGCTCCCAACAGAACAACAACAACAACAACGACAACAGCAAGCCAGATGTGAGTACAAGAACAAGTTCCAATGCCAGTTCTAATTACATATGACTATAATTTGTTTGAAACGGGATTGCCAAAGTTCTTAGGTGAATAAATTTATGTGAAAGTGTCAGTTTCGGTTCGAGTCCACTTAATTTTTACAAAGTACTTTAAACATTTTTAAACAAATTTATATAATTGAATGAAAGAACCAGATCAAGCTCCAGCTTATGTATTTAATTGAATTGTGTGTATGGGAAAGTTACAGAACGAGCTCTAGTTTTCTTTGCATTCCCAATTCAATTTCCAGCCTAATAGAGCCTTATTATTAATTTTCAAAAAAATTTAGATCTTTTTTAGGATCCGTACCAGTTCCAGTTCCTGTTCCAATTTCAGTGCAAGTTCTCGTTCATTGTGTATTATTTATCTTCAACTAAAGAGCATAAGTGTTTCAAAATATTGATTATTTCCAGAAGTTCCAGTTGCAGTTGTTCTTTCTATAATCGTTAATTCATGTTTGAGTATTTTAGTGCATTTTAGCTATTGCTAATTATCAGCATTAATATAACTAGTTCCAGTTCCAAATGCACTTCCAGTTCTGGCTCTTCATTTCAATACTCCTTAAGTATTTCGGGAAGTACACTTAAGCTATTGCATAGCATCAACATTACTATTACCAGTTCCAGTTCCAGTTCCAGTTCCAGTTCTTGCTTGCTTTAAAGACTATTTTTTAATTAACTTCAAGTCAAGTACGAAAGTTTTCAAGTACTTTAAGTGGTTAAATGTAGTTCTGAGTACTCAATATGAGGGTGAAGGGAAGTATCTGCACTAGAAATATTCGTTGTTGTTGTTCAAATTACTGATTGTCAATGAGAATACGATTTTTTATTTTGTTTTATGATTTTATATGGCATCATTTAATCGTTAAGGCCGACAAAGTTAATGCCATAAACCAAAGCAAACTTCTCTAATATGCCAATATAAAACGAACTCACGGAACGTGGCACAGAATTGTCTCTATCGACATTAATAAAATGGGAAAATAGTGAAGCTCAGCGTTAGGGGGATTATGCAAATTATAAATATCTACAGTGTAAGTGAGACGACACCTGACTTCTCTGCGTGCACTTGACAACTTTATGATGTTTCCCCAAGTAATTATGGAAAGCACTCAAACAACTGTGAACTTGTCGCTGTCGATCTTTAGGCACATATGCATGTTGCAAGATACTTATCTTATATACTTATATTAGATAATTTGTACGTTTTGTACAAAAACTAATAATAAACATGAGAATGTAGTATAAAGATCGGTTGCCAAATAGAACAGCTTACTTGAGTAAGCAGCCGAAGTAGAAGACTAAGAGCAGATCCGCACCTTCACATGTTGTTTATTATTTGTCACTGCTCATTGTGTCATCTAATGGATTTTTTGTGATAGTGTAGGGATCATTGTTATCTGCTGAGCATTAGATATCATATACTAGATTGTCGTAGATCAGTGCAGATCATTGTAAGTCCATTCATAATTATTGTAGTTCATTCATAATTATTTATTATTGTCGATCATCCATGATCATTGCGAATCACATGTTGATCGTTCTATATTATTGTCGATCATCCCAGATCAATATCCATCATTGTCAATCATTGTTGATAATCCATGATTATAGGGTATCTCTCTTCATCATTGTAGATCACTTTTGATCGTTATAGATCATTATTGATCATCAGCGATTATCCTTTATCATTGTCGATTTTTATTGACCATTGTCGATCATCATTGCTCATTGTAGATCAACGTAAGTCCTTTACATCGTTATAGATCATTGCCGATTATTAGCAATACTTTTCGATCATTTTCGATTCTCAATGTTATTTGTGGATCAATATTTATATAAATGTGAATATTTTTATATCATTGCAGATCATTGTTGATTGTTAATGATCTATATAAATTATGATTATAGACGATCTATCATAGATCATTTAGAACATTGTTGATCATTTTTGATCATTGCTGATCATACATGATCTTCGTGGATCGATATAGATCATTGTTCATTGTTCTATATGTTTGTATATCATCCATGATCTTTCTAGATCATTGACAGCTTTATCTCTATACTCTTTTGGCATTATCAATTGATCATTAGCTCTATTTGTTGATCATTTGGCTTAGTCTGAGAATTTCACTGATTTAGTATTCGTTTTTTGTGTATTATTGAAGATCTTCATGTTTTTTGTTATGATATAAATTCTGAGTGTACATGGGGCACACACGAGTTGTAAACAATGGCACAAGCGAGACGATTTCTTCCATTGCTCTTTGCAGATAATTAAGATCTATAAATATATACATATATCTGCAATATTTTGATAAAGCAAACATGTCGCAAGGTATTTGAACTACAATAAAAATGAAATAAGTACAAAATTCCAGAAATTAATTTTATTTATGTTCTTTATCGGTCCCTTGCGCCTCGCTCTGCGATCCACAAATTGTTCGGCTAAGGTTGCCGATCTAGTTGATGATATTTGCTCAGACTTTCTGGCAAGCTGTCTAAACAATGATAATTCTCTTCGTCTGATAACTATACTATAGGTTACCTTGGGTCAGAGCGGCTATGGGTTAGTTAATGGTTTTTTCACGTCTTGAAATTCTGATCTGATTCATCAACTGGTTTTCCTTGATTGCATTAAAATGAGTGGCAAATATTATCGATAGTCATTGCCATTTGGGTTTAGGGCTATTCCAAACTGCGTTTTGTATTGCGTATACCCTATACCCTGCGCTGCCTACATATTAATGGGGTATATTGGCGGAGTGTTGAAAGTTAGAGTTCATTTTTTATTTCATTTTTAGATGAGCTCATCAGCACTTAAATAAATATTATTTTATTTGCCATAAATTACGTTCAGCATCTTTTGTAGTATAATTTGATGCCTTTTTTATTCAGCTTAAGTAAATAAAGTCAGATTATTTATGGCTTACTTAGAGCAGGGTGTATGGAGTAGAGGTAGGTTAGATAATACAATTAATTTAGCATTTGCTTTGTAGGCTTTGCTGTTTACAGGGTAACTTCTAGTCTAGCAGCACAGCCTCGGCTAGCGCAGACCAACTGGTTCTCAAGCTAGCGTGCATTAGTCAAAGCTTGTTTCACATTTTGCTTTCCTAACAATTTGCTATAATATTTCTGACATGCATGTCTCTCCCTCATACTCTCTCTCTCTCTCGCTCTCGCTCTTATTCACTCTTTCGCTATACGCAAATCTACATATGTCTGGAAACTATTCTGAACTAAGTGACGGCAAATGCAGTTGTTTAATTGCTTAAGCTATTGTCACAGTTCTGATAAAAGTTTTTGCATTTTAAAAGTTTTTTTTTTTTTTTCATTCTATTTTTATATTGTGAGCCCATTAAAACGGGGAATTTTGGGGTCTCATTTTTTAATGTTTAAGAGTCGTGCGCAACTTCATGAAGTATATAGTCTATATTATTATAGTTTGATTTGATTGATCTCTCCAATATCAAATTATCAATAAGTTATATAGCAAACATATACGCAATTGATTATGCCTTACTCTCGTATGTTTTTTTTTAGTCCTGGAGTTGCTCAATTTAGCATTTAATATATAATTTTGATTTTTTTTTTGCAAATTGGGAAATTTCTTATAAATCAATAAAAATTAGCGAAATGAAAATTCAACTGTAAATATTGTGAATATTTAGCTTTTTATGTATCATATACTTAATGCAATGTGCTGAAAATACCATTAAAATCCGTCACGAAGCACAGAAGTTATTAAAGTCAATTAGCGTCAAGCGTTTGGCATCGTGTATGTGGCATAGGGAACTATGCACACATACACGTACACATGCACATACACGTACACACAAATGCGTGCCGAAGTGCGCAGCATGCTATAAATAGAACTGAGCTTGCAATTCAATTGTTGTTGCTCTTTGTTTTTGCCAGCCTGGGAGCTAATGGCGCTCTGGCAGAGACGTTGGCCACGCAGCGCGACGGCTTGGGTTCGAGTCAGGTCAGAGGCGATATATTTTCCTCACGTTTTTAGGCCCAGCATCCATTGAATGGGGAATCGGGATACAGCTTTTTTGTTATCGAACGTAACTAAAAGGTAGAAGAAGGCGTGTGTAATTAGGCTGAATTGAGCTCAGATTGCTCATTAGTCTGTCATATAAGTTATTACAGCTAGATTTTTGACTCCATAACTACCATAAAAGTACAAATTTTTTTTGCAATAACTCAAGTACATACTAACTCATAGCTCATGTCCTTATAAATCATAGCTCATAGTCCTATTATCGATAACAATCGACAGATTGACTTCTTTTTTTAAGCCTTGCGTGCATATCATTCAAGATGGAAACTGGCATAACTCTGTTCTGGAGTATTTGCTATAATGAATCACATTTTACTACTTTCGATTTTGAATATGTCCATTAAGTAAATAAAGTATATCAGATACTAGAGACTTGAGATTCGAAAAATATACTCATACGATTAACATTGAAATGCTCTGAAAATAATAATATTTAAAAAGTAAATCTGGAAGAGAACTTATTCAATGAATTAGGTACTCATAGTAAATCCCGCTGTATAGTAAGCAGAGCTCATGGAACTTAAAATGAGAGCTACATCAACTCGAAAGGTTCAGGACAACTCCTAGTCAAGAGCTCTTTCCCACTCTTTTCCATTTTTTGCATCAAATTAAGTTAAAAAGTGCAATTTAATTTGTTCCTTTGTGTGCTGTTTGTTGTCCGATTTGTTATCACACTTTAGGTTAAATTTGTTATCTTATCGTAGCCATTAATAATAATTTGCTCTAATCAATCAGTCTGCGATCTGTTCCGTGTGCGCGGCTCAGCTTCAATCAAAGTGTTTCTTCGTACTAAACTGATGTCTGACTAGCTAAATTGGGGCCCATAATCTTGTATCGTAACTCTATCTGGGTATAAATTGGATCGCGAATGACTCTCGTTTCTTTTCATTTAATGGGGCTATATAATATATATGTATATATGTAGTCCGAAGGTCTTTCATGTGCTTTCTGCGTAATCGCAACCAAAATCGCCTATAATTTATCGAACTGTTGGCATATCTTAAGAGATTTCGATACTGCTGAGCAATACTTTCTGATACTAGGACTGTGCTCGTGCGCACTTAGCTTGTAGTACTTAGAACGGAGGTTGTATAATGAACTTGATAAGAGAAAGTATTTCTTGAAGTTGCGCAACTAAATATAGGTAAATCTATAGAGCAGGTCAGAAAGATGCTATCATATATATATATAGATAGTTGTATATGATATATACAGACACATATAGAAACAATTGCAGAAGGGAAAACCAATAAACTTTCTTTTCATTCACTGAACGATCATAAATATACGTTTTTAGCTATCTTAGGATTTCGTAGTATACAAATTATAAAGTGAAAAATCAAAGCGAGATAAAGGCGTTAGCAATTTTTATGAGTGACATAAAAACCAGAATTACAAAAATCAATATATATATATATATTTTATTATGTTCATTATCGAAGTAAAAAGCGGTTTTGTGGAATGCCCGACCGTCCGCCAGTCGTACGAACGTCAACCATTTATTGGCATGGCAATACCGGAAAATAGTAATACCATTCAATAATATGGTTAATATTACTAAAGATAAAAATAATATTACTACTTCAAAACATATTTAGTCGTATGGTTCCCAAATCTATTCCTTAAAAGTGAATGCAAAACTTTTCTGGGAATTTAACAGCAAGTTTTATTCAATACGTCTCGTCGCATACCTAGTTGTAAAAGTTAAGAATTGGGCTATTTTCATACACTATCAAAGAAGTGTGTTATCTTACGAATTCCAAGTATTCTCTAGACTTCTCGCAGAATTTGTTGTGTTTACTCCGCTCATGTCGTGCGACCAAATATTTGCACTTGTGCCTGGGAGACTTATGTGCAAATATCACGATGGCATTAAATAAATCAAATATCAACTTAAGTTCCAGCATATCAAATTAGATAATGCTGAAAGCGAGGGAGAGGGAGAGAGGGAGAGTGAGGGATATGATACGATAGGCATTTGCAAAGCTTAGCGCCTAGCTTGTTGATGGGTCTATTAAATAAAATTAGGCAACTTTAAGTGGGAGCGAGAGAGTGAGTGGAGAGAGAGACATAGAGTGTAAATCAATCTGGCAACTCTTCTCATTCATAATATATGATTATTATCATCCATAGAATAATGAGAAGGAGGCACAGCAGATGGACACGGGTCGCACAAATTGGTCGAATGGCCTGGAATTCCTAATGTCCTGCATTTCCGTATCTGTGGGCCTGGGCAATGTCTGGCGATTTCCCTTCACGGCTTACGAGAATGGAGGAGGCGCCTTCCTTATACCCTATATCATAGTGCTGTTCCTGATCGGTGAGTGGGCATTCCTTGACATAATAGTAATACTAATGATAAATGATGAGTAATGCTAGAAATAACAATAATAATAATGTTATTTATAATGATGATAAAAATGATGATGATAACGATACAAATATTACAAACTAATGATAATGATATTGACTGTCAATAATGATGATCACGATATAATGGCCATGATGATGATGTCGAGTATGATGATAATGATAATGATGATAGTGAAAATAATGATAATAACTTGAGGATGAAAATACTAATGTCAATGATAATGATGATGATGATGATGACGGTGATAACAACTGTAGTAATACTAATGATGATGATGATTATAATGAAAAAATTACTACTGAGCAATGATGATGATGATAATGTTACAATACTAATGTCAATGATGATGATGATAATAATTATGATTATGATAAATGTGAAGATTATAAAAAATGATGATTCTGATGATAATAACGATAGTAAAGATAGTCATAATAATAGCAATAGTAACAATAATAATAATATTAATAATGAACAATGAGTAATGAATAAAAATATCCATTAGGCAAACCCATGTACTATCTGGAGATGATAATTGGACAGTTTACGAGTCAGGGCACGGTGAAGATTTGGTCCATATGTCCATCGTTTCTGGGCGTCGGCTATGGCCAGGCCTTCGCCACGATCTGCATCATTACGTATTACTCATCACTGTTGGCCCTGACACTCTACTATCTGTTCGTGTCCTTTCAATCGGAACTGCCCTGGTCCTACTGTCGAGATGATTGGGTCAATTGCGTGAACTCCATTCCAACCGAGTATGTGGAGACTACATTGGTGAACAGCACCTCGGCACTAGTTCGAGCGGCGGATAGCTTGACGAACGAAACCAAGCTGCAGAGCAGCTCCGAGCTCTATTTCCTGTAAGTAGATCTCTAAACTAGAATTTGGATATGATATATAAATATATAATATTATTTTCCAGCAATGTTGTCATCAAGGAGAAATCGGATATATCGGATGGCATCGGCACGCCCGACTGGAAGCTAACCATTGCACTGTTTGTCGCGTGGATCGTCATATTCCTGGTGATAATGCGTGGCGTTAAGAGCTCCGGCAAGGCGGCCTATTTCCTGGCTTTGTTCCCCTACGTTGTGCTCTTTGCCCTGCTGGGCCGAGCCGTCACCCTGGAGGGCGCCACCAATGGCATCATATTCTTTCTAGAGCCCCAATGGGGCGAGCTGCTCAACCCCATCGTCTGGAAGGAGGCTGTTGTCCAGTGTTTCTTCTCACTGGCCGTGGGCAGTGGCCCCATCATCATGTTCGCCTCCTATAATCGCTTTGATCATAGCATTTACAGGTTAGTGCCGATCAAATGAAGTCTGCATGTTGAATTCTGTCTATCGAATTTAATTTATCGATAGCTTTCTATCTCTTACTCTTGACCTTGAACTTAAACTGAAACTCTACCGCTCTCCATTATTTTTCTCGATCTTCTCATAGGGACGCCATGATTGTAACGACCTTGGATACGTTGACTAGTCTGCTGGGCGGCATTACGATATTCGCCATTCTGGGAAACTTGGCGCATAATCTAAAGATCACTAATATCCGGGATGTGGTGCGCAGTGGCACTGGCTTGGCCTTCATTTCATATCCGGATGCGATATCCAAATTTCAGGCTGTGCCGCAGCTCTTTGCCGTGCTCTTCTTCTTCATGCTGTTCGTGCTGGGCATTGGCTCGATTGTGGCGCTGCAGAGCACTATTGTGACCATCATCTGTGATCAGTTCAAGTCGTGGAAGTACTGGAAGGTAGCGCTGGTCACATCCATTTGTGGTTTCCTTATGGGTTTGGTCTACGTAACGCCGGTAAGTCGGGTGTTAAATTCTGTATATATATAGTTCTTGACCAATACCAGATTATGTAAATATTTTCTTTTTCATAGGGCGGCCAATGGATCTTGACCCTAGTCGATTTCTATGGCGGAACCTATGTGGTCTTCATATTGGCCATTTTTGAGCTGTCAGGCATTATATGGATATACGGTAAGCATAGGCCATAAAGAGATATCGTCTATGAATATGTCAGGCCAGATAGAGAGTCTATATAGATTGTTGCATAAGTATTTGATACGAGATATAGCTTCCTCTATCTGATATCTCAAAAGTTTCTCTCAGGCGATATAGCTTCACCTGTTTGATAGTTTCTAGGTGATATAAATGCCTCTATCTAAAATATCGCTTAGGCATCTCTCATGCGATATACTGGCCATATTACGTATGTGTCTACCTGACGAATAATCATCTATCTACAGTATTTAATAGATGTCTCCCAGGCAATATAACTGCACCTATATGGCATATCGCATATTTCCCAGAAGTTATAGCTGCTTCTATCTGCCATATCGCTTAGTATATCCAAGGCAATGAATGTATTTGCTTCCATCCAGTATATCACATGGGTTTCTCTGAGGCGATATAGCTTTACCTATCTGATATATCGCATATATAGATTCTAGGCGATAAATATGCCATATCGCATACGTATCTCCCAGGCGATATATTTCCTATATATAATAGCATCGGTATCTCCCATGCTTTATAACCGCCTCTATCTGCCATATCACACATGTATCTTCCTGGCGTTATATCATATAAACACATTGTCGCATTAGTATTTTCCTATCATTCATTGATCTTCCCTTCGCAGGCCTACAAAACTTTTGCGATGACATCGAGTTCATGTGCAACAAGAAGGTCTCATTCTACTGGCGCATCTGTTGGAGCTTCTTCACGCCAGTGATGATGATTGTGATATTCATCTACTCGATGGCGACCATCAAGCCGATTCAATACAGTGAACTCTACTTTCCCGTCGCTGGCGATGGTAAGCTAACCCCTGACATATCCATCCATGCGTGTATATCGAGCTAATGTCTGTGAATCCCTATATATAGTGGCGGGCTGGCTGCTCTTTGCTGTGGGCGCTGCTCAATTTCCGCTCTGGGGCTGGTGGTACATCTCGACGCATAGGAGTGGCAGCTTCGTTAAGGTAGGTGCATGGGCCAGAGATTGAGCTTCGCCTGCTAACCATGATATATTTGCAGTCATTCAAGGCCTCGCTTAGGCCCAGCAGCAAGTGGGGACCCGCCAGTCCAGAGAATCGACAGGCTTGGCTGCTGTTCAAGTCCGATTTGGCTGCCAAACGGGCCAACGAAGCGAAATCGAATAAAATGGGCTTCTTCCGCCAGAAGCTGCGACACATGTGCGGCAAATAGAGCCAGAGATTAAACGGATTCTACCAACTATATATCCATGTGTATATATATCTGCCTAGTTCTATATCCTTTCGATTTTCCCAACTCCGAAATTCTTTTCAACGATCAAACCCAAAGAGTCAACCTTTGATTGTTCAGAAATCTATATTTATATATGTATTTATAACCAAATACATATCTGTAACTGTATATATATATATAACAATTTGTACAATTATTTCCATAGTCGTAAATATTTTATAATAAAATTATTATGATCAAAGATTGCTATTAAAAATATATTTATAAATGTGAGAACTGACTAAAGGCTGACCAAATTGGACTGATAGCAAAAGAAGTTGCCATAAAACTGAATGTTCTGTGGGATCTTAGACTGAAGTTGACTTCATCCATGGCTAATATGGCTCAAAGAGCTCATCATTCACTTTGCCACAAATTGAGGCCTATTTTGAATGAATCTGATACATTGCTGCCGTCTGTGTGCTCCTCTGCTCTGTTTGCTACAGCAGCTACATCTGCTTCACATCTGACTCATCGTTATCTGACTTTTAAGTCCTGATAAGCTTTTCGCAATCTTTCTCTCTATGAAATCAGTTTCATTTATCAATTTGGCCAATTGACCAATCCATGACAATTGGGACCATTGTGCGACGTTGAGTCTAATCAATTAAGCAGAAATTGTGGGCTAGTTATGCTCTGTTTCCAATGGGAAAACGAGTATATTGGCTTTGTGAAATGTCCATCTGGCTGTCCGTCGTTGCGCTGCTATAAACTGATCCTAAGGTATCCATGGGGGCGTGGCTAGCACTATAAGTCTATATATCCTGAGTTAGAAGAGCTTGGGTTACAGTACCTGCTGAGCTCCACTAGCGGTGCATTTTGCAACCTTCTGTTCATTGCATATTAAAAAATACCCTGTAATTTCGCATAAACAGAGTCGCTTGCAGCCGACTTACTTTTAAAGGTTTTTTTTCTTGCTACTTAGAGGCGTTCATTTGATTTCATATAATTCCTGTTCAGCCAGAATCGATAGTAGTGAAACGCAACTCAACCCAGCTCTGCCACGCCCACCAGGGGGCGCCAAATTTCAAATTTCTTGTCTAAAGTCTTGAGCTTGAGTCAAGCCCAGCACCGGCAAAACAAAAACAATTTTGGCTAATTTTTCATACAAAGCCCTTTATTATGTTAAAATTTTTCAATTCGTCTTCATAAATTAATAATTTACAACTTTTACTTAATGTTTTCTTTATTTTTTTCTTCCCATTTTTTGTTTCTTTTTATTTCATTTATTTTTTCTTTTTTTCTCATTTGTAATTTGTGTTTATTATTTTTATAAATTTTTGTTTTGTTTGGTTTGCTGCGTACATTATAACAGTACAATTTGTTTGTTTTTTTTTTGTATTTTTTATTAATTGTTTTTATTTAATGGTAAATTTGCTATAAATATTTAGTGGGGGAATTCTTATGAGGTAAATGCTGAATGAGCAACAAAAAAAATCAGATCAGTTCATGCAACACATGCACACGCACACGTACATATATATATGTGTGTGTATGTGTATGTATATGCATGTATGTATGTATGCATATATATATATATATATATATATATATATATGTATATATATATGTATGTGAAATAACAAATCGTCTAAGAAAACATTTTTCAAATTCATTACTGAAATATAATATATATATATATATATATATATATATATATATATATATATATATATATATGTATATATATGTATATATATATATTTTCGTAATTGTTTTTGTTTGTTTGGTTTTTATATATTTTTTTTTTAATTTTTTATACTTTTTTTTTGACAAAAAAAAAACAGTTTGTTTATATGCCTTTAAGAACTAGTTTTTTAAAATTTCATTTATGTTCGTCTGCTAATATATATATGTATATACACATATATAACTGTATCTGTGTGTGTGTATGTATGTGTGTGTGTGTATTGTTGTAAGTGTGTTTTCTCTTTTCATTTTTTGTTTTTTATTCGTAAAATACTAATTTAGCAAATGTAGGCACCCTAAATATTAAAGCTTTTGCAAAACACGATTTCTCGCTAAGATACATATACATATACATATACATATATATTTATATATATATATATATATATATACATATATAACAATATGAATTGAAATATACAATATTGTAAATTCAAAATAAACTATTTAGCCATTTTTTTCGTTTTAGTTTTCAATTTTTGTTTTTAGCTTTTATTTTTATTTCTTTTAGAAATTTTTTTTCTTTATTTTTGTTTTTAGCATTTAATTTTGGGATTAGTTTAGTTTGTGTTTTTAATTTTGGTTTTTAATAAAAAATTGTTTCTCGTTTTCTTTTTTAATATATATATATATATAGTATATATATTGGTTTATTTATTTAGTTTAACATATTTTCGTTTATGCTTAATAAATTGGTCTTTGCTTCGGCTTTCGTTCAACTAGTTTTGAATACATTTTCTATAATACAATGTAAAGTCAAATATGATCTTCAATTTTTACTCCATATATATATATATATATAGTATATAGTATGTTGTTTATATATAGTATATATACATAAACACACACACACATATATATATTTTGTATATATATATTTTATAATTTTTCTTTTGACGCGTTTTTTGCTTTGTTTTGTTTGGTATTCTTTTTTTTTTTTTTTGTTCTATATAGTTTAACAACTTTGTTAGTGTTGGGTGTTGCTGTGTTGCACAGTGTAAATATATATATAATTAACCAAAAAAAAGTAAATAAATAAAATTGTTCTTTTTTGTTTAGGTTTTTTTCTTCACTTTGCATTTGTTGCACTCATTTAGCTGGAAAATTGTGAACTGAAGCCTTTGTGACTGACACACACACACACACACGTACGCACACACATACTCACATGCACACACACTTATACTGTGTGCACAGTGGATCCGCACACCTGTCCTTTTTTCAGAACCAAGAACAACAAACAAAATGTTTTGTCAAAAAACAACAACAAACTGAAAACTGCCTAAAAAGTTGGGCTCTATAAATTGGTTTTAGCACTAGAAAAGTTCACATATCTATATATATGTATGTATATATATATCTAAGACTATTAAAGATTTTTAGATTTTTGGTTTTGTTTCTTTGTTTTTTTTTTTTATTTTGATTTATGCTGCCTGTGTACCACTGTGCACGCACTCACTCCGCCAGCAGCCTATGTAAATATTGTTGAGATTTTAGCTAAGTTTAGTTTTATATATATATATATATATATATATATATATATATATATATATATATATATATATATATATATATATATATTGGGCGTGCATTTGCATCTAATTCAGTTTTTTTTTTTTAGTTTTTTTTTTTGTATAATTTAAGACCTGTCTTGAAATTTCGGTCCCTCATATCAAAGTTTTTCATATATTTTGTGTTTGTTTTTGTTTGTTTTGTTAAGGAAACCAGTTCATACGGGGGAAAAAATGTTGTCGCTTGTTTAAATGTTCTATATGTTTGTTGTTCTGTTTGTTCTGTTGTTGTTCAGTTGAGGTGTTGAAACCCAAATGTGCATTAAAGTTGGGCATATTTCATGCTCGAACTGCTTCCTCTATCTCCGTGTGTATACCCTGTACCCATGGCAGAATGGGCATATCTGTTCACTTCCTTTGTGTTCTATGCGTGTGTATGTCTGTGTGTGTGTGAGTGTTTTTCATATATTGTGATAAAGCTATTTTGACAGCAGTCTTGAACGTTCATTTCAATTTAAATATTCAATATTATATAAATAGGTATACATTTTAAGGGCTTCTTGTCGCTTCTCCATCTCTAGTCAATTTTGGTTTCGTTCGTATATAGGCAAATCATTGTTGTTGCTTCAATTGTGCATATATATTTTAGATTTTATTTAAGCCAAAAAAGTCTACCGAAAAAAAAAGAAAACAACAAACAATTCAACCAATTTACAGTCATATATACGAAATTTACTTTGGCGCAGCTAACTTAATGCTTACACTTGTTCTAGCGCAGCCAACTTAATGTGCAGCAGAGTCATCTGCTGCCAGATCCTTAAGAAATGTAGTAGCGAATCTAGAATTGAATTAGATTTGATTTCGAAGCTGTTTGAATACGCAAACTAATTTGGAATGTTATCAAAAATGTTTAAACGCAAAAAAAGTAGTTTTTTTTTTTTTTGGCTATAATTGACGCAACTCTATTGCAGCGCTTGGTACAAGTTTTGTTTTTTTATTTTTTAGCTAAACGATTTCAAGTTTGAATAGTTGCAAGGTTCTGCTTGGGCTTTGGGTAGTTTTTTTTTTTGATCCTTTCGATTTATTATTATTATTTTCTTTTGTAATTTCTCTCATTGGCATATGCATTTCGGGGAATTCAGTTGTAAAACACGTTGAACTCTTTTACTGTTGTTGTTTTTTGTTTTTTGTATTTTATTCTTTACTTATTTGCGACTTGCCTAAAAGCTTTTAATAGTTAATGCGTTTTTTTTCTATTATTTTTTAATTTTACTTTTACCTATTAAAAAAAAAAAAAACAATTAACTTCGATGCTCGCAGTTAATACTTCATTTCCTTTTAGAATCTTTAGAAAAACTTTCGTAGCTGTGCCACTCGCCTATAAACTACAAACTAACTCTTTTTTTTAGTATTTTTTGGTATTTTTTTCTTTACAACTAATTGAATTATTTTTGGTTGCGTTTATTTTTTTTTTTTTTTGGTTTTTTAATATGTTACAAAATTCAATTAAAATTCATTTTACTTGACTATTTTTTTTTTTAATTTTAATTTATTTTTTATTCATCTCGTAACTCTCTCAAAAGCTAGTCAGGTTCTTAATTGAGTTTCTAATTCTTGGGCTTTTTGTGTTTTTCATTTTTTTAAATTTATTTTTGGGCTATTTTTTTTTAGCATATATATTATATATTTGTATATATATACATATAGCAACATTTTAGTTGAATTTCTTATTTCTTAAAACAATTTGAATACTCGTATTAACATCTTTATTATTATGTTACCTACATATGCAAAAAAAAAAAAAAAAAAAAAAAAAAACAACAAACAACAATCAGATACACACACAGACACACACACACTTGCAAGCACACTCCCATACACACACACACACACACACACACACATTCTGCCACGAACACTCTCTAGCTTCTTGGCCAATTCTGCCAACATAAAAATAAATTTTCATACAGTTCACTCCGATTCGAACTCAAAGCGTGACTGGGAAATGTCGTCAAAGCTTGATTAGGTTTCTTAATACACGCTCACATATTTCAAACTGGGCATACGCGCTCTGTACGTCTGTCTGTCTGTGGGTTTTGGGACATGGAATTTCATTTTAGTATTATTTTTTTCTTACCAAATTACAGACCTTAACTGTGTGCCTCTGTGCCTCTAGAGGGACGTAGCAAACATTTTTTTAGTTCTCATTCTGAGGTTAGCTAATTGCATCACCTTAAGAGTGTTGCACTTTTTTTGCCTTACATAAGTTTGAACCGCGAACGCGTATTGTGCAGTCGGCTATGCCCGACTGCCAGCAGCTTACTGTTTAGCTTAATCTAACATAGTTCTATTATAGTCAACTCTATGCTTACGGTTTGAGAAGCTTTGCTCGCTCTCTCTATGACTCCCTCTCTCTCTCATTCTCTCGCTCCCTGACACTCTCTCTCTCTCTCTCGATCTCTCTTTCACTCTCTCGCTATATTCGCTATATTCACTCATTCAACTTCCACACTTGCTTAAATTTGATCTCTATGCTAGGTAATTACGATCCGTATTACTAGATAGATCATATGCTAGGCTTAGAAAAAAAAAACACTATTTATATATATATAGTATATATATATATTTATATATATATATATATATATTTATATATTTATAGTTATGTCTATGCTAACATTTGACTTTTGTCTTTCCCATTTCGAAGCGGATCTATTTACAAAAGGCCGATTTCGAAATTAGACTTGTAGAATTACTAATATTACTATTACTTGTATTATTACTATTATTACTATTGTTGCTATTACTACTATTATTGCATATACGTTCTCTTTTTCTAGTAAACTTATTCTCAGTGATCTTTGTGGCCATCGACGCTGTCATCGCCGTCGTCGTCGCACTTGCACCCGCACTCGCATCCGCACGGCCATCGATATCGATATCGATATCACCGGTTATCGGATTGCTTTCAACATCTTCGGGTATGGCCGGTATGCTAATGCTCTCAACGATGCGCAGATGCGAATGCGAATGCGAATGCTGATGCTGATGATAAGGATGATGCATCGATTGATAGTGCTGCAGTTCGATGAGCTGTTCCCGTTCCATCGACGATGTTGGCGTATGGAAGCGCTGTCGCAGCGCCGTCTCCATCAATGCTGATGCCATTGCTGCTGTTGTTCGGGTCGGCGACATCGATTTGGACATGGGCATGTTTGTCGTTCCAGTTTTGGTTATAGATGATGTTGGCTCTGCGGTCGTTGTCATGGCTCGTAGTGGATGCATCTCAATGTCAATCACGGAGTTGGAGCGCTCTCTGTCTGATATTCAGCTGCCGTATTTGTTGGAAGATGCGTAGCTATTAACTGCAGATCCATTTGATGGCATGTGAGTATCAGGCACTAAATGTGGTGTTCTACTAGATATAGGTGGCAAAATAGGGCTTGTTGGCCAATGGTAAGTAGCAGCGGCGTTATTGGATGAGGGTACACTTCTATGCAAAAAGCAGTATATATATAATATATATATGTGTTAATTCTCAATCAGATTCGCTTGGCGACCGCAAAAAATAACGGTGTGTTTACTTTAATTTTTTTATTAGTATTATTATTATTATTATTATTATTTTTTATCAATTCATTATCATTATCATTATATAATGTCAATGGTTAAATGTGTGTGAGCTCGATCAATATGCCAAAAAGATAGCTATAGCTCTATGATATGAGATAAAAAAGCCATGGAATGCATTTTCAAACCAATCAAATCAACTCTCAACATTTGTTTTACTTTTTTCTCTTCCAATTCCAAAATGCAAATTGATACCACTCACAGACACTCGCTCTCACTGCTTGATTCACTTGATTCGCATTGTTATCGCACAGGATCACATGCATCTTGCATAGAAGAAGAAAATGCCTCAAACTCTGCTTGATGAGGGTGCCTCGGGGACTTTGATAATACTTTGCAAATATCTGGGACTACGTGGACTCTCACAGTGACTCAGACACACACACGAAAGGAACAACAAATAATAGTGATGGAAAACAACAAAATGTATCGATAGTTGAAGTCCGCGTGGTTACTAACACAATAACGATAGGTATTGATAAATATCGGTCTGAAATAGCATATCGTTTTATCTTTATAGTATATAAATATGAATTGTCATCGACATCGATATATATGTTATATATTATGTGTTTGTTCAATTGACAATGATACATTGATAGATATTGAAACTCTTTAAATAAACGATTCGAGCGATCGTTTGGAAACATATATATATATATATATATATCGATAACGCGCATGGATATTGCTGATTTGAATGTTGTTGTATGTTGTAATTTTTCTTATCGATAAATATATCGATAGCAAGTCTATTGTATATTATTTGAATTTAATTCAGATTCGTTCAGCTCAATATCAATGGGGACTTCAACTATCTGAGCAGTCTATGAAAATGATATGTGCGAGTGATGTTGATGATGTTGACGATGCTGATGGTGATGCAATGGCTAAGCTAATTGCGAATATGGCCCATGTGGCACTTACCTAGAGTGGGGGAACAGCATGGGAGCCGCATTGAACATAGATTGGGGCGTGGGCGGCTGAATCGATGGCTGAATGGCAGCGGCAGCTGTGTCCGGGTGCAGAAAGTTGCGGCGTTGCTCGATGCGCTCCTGATGCTGCGTCAGGCAGCGCGATAATAGATCTGGAAGGCTTTCCATGTGCTCCTATAGTGAAAGAAAGAGAGAGATAAAGAGATAGAGAGAGAGAGAGAGAGAGAGAGATCATTAGATCTACGATAACACTTATCGATAGCTCTACTCACTTGTAGACTTTGCATTTTATCCTCTAGATTCGTCAGGCGCTCCTCGATGGCATCCTGTCGGCTCGACATCTCCGATATTATTTCATAGACCGTATTTTGTGTCTGCGATGAAAATATTTCGTAATTTGTTTGTTGATTTGGTTTTATGAATAAATTTATATAAAAATCATGATATAATTGTATGACTGTATTTATTTTGGTTTATTAACTACCTTGGCCATATCGGTTATTGTGTTTGCATTATCCATTAGTTTGCGCTGATCCATTTTAACTTTTCGCAACCTAGCGGCAGGCGAGGGGAAGAATCATCAAGTTTATAAACGATATTATTGAATATACAGATCTTGAGCTAATTCATTATTGCGTTACATCATTCATTTATCATTGTCATGGATCGAGCAATGCATTGACGTGAGGCCAATGCAAGACTCGGCTGTATTGCGGTACGGACAATGGGCACAATATGCCTCGATATATATTTATATATGTTTATATATAGATATATATTTTATTGTGAGTAAATACAATAAAAAAAAATTTTTTTTCTGAAAGTTTTGTGATTTTTTTTTTTATATTTTTTGTGCTTTAAAAAGTGTTTTTGTTTTTTCTTTTTGCCAAAATAAAAAGTTTGTGTTTCTTTTTGTTTTTTCTTTATTTAGTTTGCTTTTGATTTAGCGTTAAGATTTCAGAAAATCGTATCAAAAATTATCAACAGACAAATGGAATTTCACATTTACTGAAGTTTCTTGAAAATAAATTAAATTATTCCAATTTGAGCAGGATGTTACTGAAAGCTTGTGAAAGCTGCTTTCGGAGCCATTTCAGAAACTGCTTTAAAGCTGAAGTTCTACAAAAAATCATAAAAAGCTTTTCGAAGATCTGCCTTAAACTATGATTTAAAAGCTCTTTGTAAGCGATTTCACAGCTGCTCTAAAGTTATTTTTAAAATTAATTTGAATGCTTAAATGAGTTAAGAAAGCTGTTTAACAGTCAGTTTAAAGCCTTGTGAACACAATGTAAACATTGCTTGTAAAGATGATTTGGCACGATCAGTTTAATTATTGTAAAAACTATACAAATGGTTATTAAAAGCGGCCTTGAGCTAAAAGCTGCTTTGGTATTTTAGTTGAATTGACTTGAAGGAATGATATCATGGGATGGGAGATATATATACATATATACAATATGTGTGATAGATCTGGGCATAGGCAGGATTGGTTAATTAGGTGTGTTAGAAAAGCTGTCGACAGTTTTAGATATGAGTTTCTGGAAAATTAACGCTGCATGCTAGGTATTTGTGGCTAGTTTTCGGTATTATCATAACGTAAAAACAGGGCTTTACAACCTATTTACAGGCTAGTAAAACGAGTTCAATCATTTAATTATGTAGAGTTTTTTTTTTATTTTATTCTTTTTTATCTTTTCTTTGGTTTGTCATCAATTGATATTGGGTTTTAGTTGGTTATTGCACTCATTGATTGCAGTTCATTTTCGTATTAGTTCTGTAATTCTATGTACATTTGGGATTGTATTCATATTTATAGAAGCAGACTCTTCACACTCACATTACAATTATTTATGGTTACTGGGCGAAAATTAAAACAAAAACAGAACAAGAACAAAGCTTGGATATAGTTCTCGGCGGGAGGAGCGAGGATGAATGGAGAGCTGGGTTTTTATAGCATACTTTTTTGGGCATGCCAATTGAAAGGTGAGACTTTTGTGGAGTCTTTAACGCAATGTGAGGCCCACTCACTAGATCAAAGGATTACAGGCTTGATTAGTGGCAAAAAGCTTTCGCCTTAAAGTGTGCTATAGCATTGTTAAGCTCGATAACACTTGCCGAAAACAGTCATTGAAAACAGATATCGATAAAACGTTTTTGCTGATAGTTGTCGATAGAATTAGAAAACAATAATCATCCATAGCATGTATAGATAATTATTACCGATCGATTGCATAACATAACATCGATTACCGACAGCAGATATCTATCAATAATAGTTTCCAACAGCGGCTACCGATAGTACATCGATATAAATGTTCGATTAACGCATGTAATATGTCAATAACGTGTATCGATGGGCAATATCAATAACAGATGTCGATGGGAAATATCGATAGCATGTATCGTTAACCATTACCGACAAATTATCGATCAACCTTAAGCTAATCGATAGACATTGCCTATCGATAAAATATTGACAAACATTATCGGTGAGCGCTAGCGATTACAGTTACGGCAGCAAGCCACTACAATAGGTGCCCCACACAAACTCACACACATAAACACAGTTAGGCATATAGTATATAGACGCACATGTATGGACAGTTGGACAAAGGACAAGAACATAACCAAAAATTGTTTTGAAAATTGTGATTTTGATGATGGGGTTTAGTCGCACTTTATTGAGCTGTTCGTAACGGCGCTTTTATTGGGGTTTCGTTCAGGCTATATGGTTGCATTGTACAACAGATCTATTAACTATATATATCTATATGTATATATATATATAATAGGATACATATATATATACATATATATATATACATATTTACAGGGTATATGTTATTGATTGAGTCCTTTCATTTTATAGAGGATTCAGTTGTTGTTGTTGTTGTTCTTCAGTCAGTTAAAAGTTCTCGTTTTATATATTGATTTATATTTGTTGTTGGTGGTTCTGACAGTTAGTTGTTGATATTGTTGATAGATCTCTAAAAATACTCACGCATATATAGCTAGAAGGAACTTTCTTTGGTGGGTTCTTACACGGCCGGGATTAACCCGTTTTACTAGTCTTGTATGTTTGTAAATGAGCCAAGTTTCACGTAGAACATTCGCCGCAGCATTTTTCAGCTATATTTTTATGAGAAGAAATGAATTATTAGAAATTATTAGAGTTGTCGGGTAGTTGTGTTCCGCTATGCTACGAGAAGTAGTTGGTAAAGCCAAACGATCTATCAAGCCTACGTCTATGTCGCAGCTCTGTCAATTACTCTTCCGTCGATGTCGAGTGAAGTGAAAGATCAACTTGCAATTGAAAATTCAGTCTTTGAGGTCGGTTGAAGTTAAGATTAAGCCATTATTCGGTTGATTTACCAAGATGACAGACTTTATAGATCTTTTTGAGCTATAATTTTAAGAATAATTTTTTGTCGGTATTTTTGTAATTGGATTGAAATTTTTCAGCTTGAAAATATGTTAGATATATTTGGCATTTTTTGTTGTTCGTTTATTGAGTCAGAGGTGGAGCTAACTGTGTAACTCTTGTAGATATTTGCAATGTTTTCGGTATTTTTTGGTATTTTTAGTATTTTTTTGGTATTTTTTAGATTTTTTGTAGTTGAATTGAAATTTTTAATCTTGAAAATATGCTAGATATAATTGGTACTTTTTGTTGTTTCTTGTTCGTTTAAGTCTGAGGAAAACGCTCTGTGGAACTAATTCTGTAGTAGTAGTAGCTCTTGTAAATATTTTTTTAACGTTTTTGGTATTTTCGGTATTTTTTTGGTATCTTTCGGTATTTTTGGTATTTTTGGTATTTTTTGGTATTTTTGTAATTGATTTGAAATTTGTCATATTGATGATATGTAGATATATTTGATATTGTTGTTGTTCGTTTATTGAGTCTGAAGAAAATATTTTGTGGAGGTAATTCTGTAGATCTTGTAGATATTTGCAGTATTTTCGGTAGTCATGGTATTTTTTGGTATTTATTTTTGGTATTTAATGGTATTTTTCGGTATTTTTTCTAGTTGAATCTGAACACTCTGTAGAGTCAGCTAGCTGTCCCAGTCGGTATTTCTCTGAGTTTATTGATATGATGTAACGGTACTCGGTGGAGCTGGTATTTCTGTTGGTATTTTGTTTGTATTTGGCTAAGTAACGTCTGTGTGTGTGGTATGGTGCTCTATAAAGTTATTTGCATTCGGTATTTTCGGGGGATATTTTGGGTGTTTCGAAAAAAGATGCTATATATACTTATGGAGACGATCTATACCCTTTTTGTTAACTGCGTGTCCATCATGAAGTTGTGCACATGCTTCTCGGCGCGGGTCAGCTCCAGCTTGCGTGAGACAACAGCGACAAGAAGAGCCGTACAGCCAGCACCCTGTAAAACGATAATAGATCAGATCAACATTAGCTTATCATATACATATGGTATTTTTTAGTATTTTCTCTTTAGATATATGCATTGAGAGCGCTGCAGCTAAAACTGATGCAATTTAGAGACCGAATCGGCTTCTATTTGCATCTAGAATTCACTTGGGCAGTGAGCAATCAATCATGATTGAATCAGTCGTTTAGTAGAATGTTCTTCTTCTTTTTTTTTTTTTTGATTTTGGATTTGGTATTTTTGTTTGTAACTTTTTTAATGCCAGTTAATTGTCTTGGATTAGACATTGAAATGATTTGTGTTAAGTCCAGAACTTTTGTTGCTTCTCAATAATTTGTATTACTTTTTTTTTTAAATTTTTCTTTTGTTATTTGTATTCGTATTCCTGTCGCCTCTGCCTATGCAAATTGATTGTTCGTATTTTATTTTTCGAATTCGAATTCTTTGAATTACATAAAAATGAGCGAAGAATGCGAAAATATGAGAATGTAGGAGAGCAGTTAGATTGGATTGTATGAAATGACTGATTGAGTGCAATGTTTAAATGTGGCTTACTCCAAATGCTGTCGCAAATTAGACGGAAATATATATATATATATATATATAGATATATATATATATAGATATATATATATACCAGTATCAGTATCAGAATCAGAATACGGTCTCAAAGTTGTCTATATGTAATACAACAGTTAGAGCTTTGTTTGGTTTAGTATTTTAGGTACACACATACGAAACAAAAGAGTATCTAGAGAATAAAGGTATATAGAGCTTAGAGTTGTTATTATTAAGGTATTTAGTAGTTTTTAGTATTTTTTTTAGTATTTTCTTTTTACTTTTTAAGTTATTTTTGTATGGCAATTTCAATTTCAAAGACTACGACATGATCAATATGCATGTACAAAGAGAGAGAGAGAGAGAGAGAGAGAGAGAGAGAGAGAGAGAGAGAGGCGAGAGCGAAAAAGAGAGCCAGTGAAAGAGAAGGACAGAGACAGACAGAGAGAGCGAGCAAGCAAGAGCGAGACGCATATATATTAAATAGAAAGTGTCAAAGATAGAGCCAAGAAATTCATTTGTTTTATAAAGAGAGTGAGGGAGAGGAATGGGCGGGTTTTTGGAGAGAGATAGAAAGAGTTGAGTGTAACGGCCCCGTTTTTGATAACATATCGATAACGATAAGTGTTGAATAATACCACATGCACATATTATTATTCGTATTGCCAACCAGATCCAGATCCAACACGACAGGACAAATGAGTGTGAAAGCGTGAGTTTTGGAATATCTCGTAGCCCTCTCGGTTTTCGGCTCTGCAGATGTACGCAGTTTTATCGATATGTGTGTAGGTATGTATGTATGTGGTAGCAGTATATGACAAAAGTACATGATATAAGTACTTAGATAGTAATAATACTAGAGCTAGAGCGAGGGCATGGGGCGTGTGGGGGTTTGGTTTGAGTTTGAGTGGGGATTATTACTTTGCTAACTAATTTGTTGGTTGTTTTATTGTGAGTTTGGTTCTATATTTTGGTTGTATTTATTTACATATGGATCAATCGATAAACCCAAATATCGATAAGCGAAATGAGCAAGATGTTCGATTAGAAACAGTTAATTTTAATTACTAATTTGATGTGTGTGCAGTTTGTTGGACAGTTTTTTTTTGAATTCATTACAAAAAAAAAAATAGTTCTTGTAGAATTTTTTGGTATTTTTGGTATTTTTTGTTTGTTTTAGTTGTAGGTTAAAAACTCACCATTATTCCTGTACTGACAGCGATACCACGTCCACAGTACGTATTCGGAACAATATCACCGAAACCAACACTCAAAAATGTTATCGCTATCAGCCACATTGCATTTAATAGATTCGCATGTTCTTCGTCATGAAATCTGTTGCATGATAGTATCCATTGAGTATATATATATGTGGGCATATATATTTTCGATATTTTTGGTATATTTGCAGTATTTGTTTGTTTGTAAATTGTAAAACGCAGTCAGGGGCAAAATATACGCGTTTACATTTCGTATTTTTTTTTAAATATATTTTTATTGGTTTTTTGAACGGGTTTACGAGCGCGCAGAGCGTATTATTCAGTATTAAATGAAAGGGAAAGAGAGATAGAGAAAAATATCGTATTGTTTTGGCTTAATATACACAAAAACGAACACATAATAAGTATGTAAGAATATATATGTAAATCAAAAATCAAAATTCTTATTAATTACTCATCGAACAATCAACGAAAAAAATAAAACGAACGAAAAAGAACAATTCAAGTTAGGCTCAAACTATTAAATATATATATATATATATGTATATATAAAAAATAAAAATACTAAAAACCAAAAGTGGAAAAATAAAAAAACTAGTTTAATCAAATAGTAGCAGCAACTGATAGAATTAGTTGAATTGGAACTGATGACAGGCATAAGAATATGTTATATATATTTATATATATATATATACATATATATATATATATATATATATATATATATATATATATATATATATATATATATATATATATATATATAGAAAGAGAAAGAGAGACAAAGAAAAATGTTGCAAATGTATTTTTTTAAGGTTTTTGACAGAGAGAACGTAAAGAAAAGGACAGCGACGCAACCGAGCGACAACAAATTTTGTTTTAAGAATTTTAAGAATTTTCAACGCTTTTTTTTTTTATTTTTTTAAAGAGAACGAGTAGAGAGATAAAGAGTGAAGAGAGTGCACAATATTCTGCTTTAATTTTTTTTGCTTATATTTTAGGTGACTTAAAATTGAACACAGTTTTGCCCAAAACACACACACACACACACACATAAAGAGAGAGAGAGAGAGAGACATATATACATAGCTATGGGCGGGTACATACTATATACATATATATTCATATATATATATATGTATATGCATATGCATATGCATATGTGTATTGTATGAGCTGTCAACGAGGATTTGTTGCCTGTTTGTGGTAACGGAAACACAAAACAAAAGTTTGCCAGGCACACACACACACACACATACACACACAATCACGCACGCACACATACATACAGAGAGGTACAATCAGAGCTAGAGTAAAAATAGTGTGAAAGACATATGCATATTATACATATGAATGCTTATATATATATATATGTATATATATATGTGTGTGTGTGTGGCAGTGCATGTATGTGTGTGTGCTTAAGCATATATATGTATATATATGCGTGTTGTTTTGTACGATTATATAGAAGTAATGCAGATGAACATGGCTTTGGGGCAACACACAAAAAAATACGATTTATGCATGAATTGTTGGCATGGTGGGGTGGGTGGGTGGTTGGCTTGGAACTTGGTGTCTTGATGATATTAAACAGAAACTGTTAAGCTCTCAATATGTATGTGGGGAGAGAGAGAGAGAGAGAGAGAGAGAGAGAGGGAGAAAAAGATTGAGATTTATGGAATGAACTAAACGCGCGCGCAATGCCCTGCATAAAAACTTGCCAGAAGAAGCAGAAGCGAAAGTAGAAGAAGTTGAGGCCAATCAGTTAAAGTCGCGCAGCCGATAACGGTGCTTCTGGACGATGGCCAGTCGTACTCGTACACACGCGCACACACATAAACAAAGAGCGTGTGTAGTGTATGTGTGTGTGTCTGTGTGTGTGTGTGCGGGTGTGTGAGTGTGTGTGCGCGCGTTTGCCTGGCATTTCATTATTTCGCTTTATCTTTATATCGTATGCATGTTGTGTAACGCTTACGTATACGTTGTTGTTGTTGTTGTTGTTGTAGTTGTAGTGGTTCCTGTTGTAATTGTTGTAACATATGTTATTAACATTGTCTGTACTGCTACTGTTAACTGTTTAGCTGTTATTTGTCTGTTCTGTTGATTTGTTCTGGTTTCTTTTGCTCATTTTTTCTTTTGTATTGTTTTTGCTTTTTCTTTCTGTTATATATATTTGCTTGAGTTTATATTTATTTCATTTTTTCGGTATTTTGTTGGTATTTTTGTTTTTGTTTTTTTTTTTATTTGTTATGTTTTTCTAGTTGTGTATACTTACCACCATGCCGCAGGTGAGGGTTATGCCCCGTCCACAGTATGTGTTTGGCACAATGTCGCCATAGCCGACACACAGAAATGTGATGGCCGTTAGCCACATGGTGTTTAGCAAATTAGCGTGCTCCTCATCGTGAAACCTTCGGTTAGGACAATCGATATTCGATATGCGATAGACGATAGGCGAGATACGGCATGAGATGTGCAACGGTTATTGAGTTTGCGTTGATTTTGATTATATGTTTTCGATCGATTTGGCGATATTATTCGTTATCGTTATCGGTTTCAGGTATCGATAAGTGCGACCATTCATATGTATTATCGTTAACGGTTATCAAAGTGCAGTTCAGTTGGTAGCAAACATATATTCATACACATACATACATATATATATGTGCATATTTATTTATCGATATGTATACATAGAATCGTTGTATTTTGGTTTATTTTTGGTATTTTTTATAGTTTTTGGCATTGCGAGTATATCATATATATATATACATGTATATATGTATATATCGGTATTTTTATTTTTAATATCGGTATCAGTATCGGTATCGGTATATTCAGTATTCGGTATTTCGGATGCGTATGCGTAATATAATTTCATTTTGGTTTTCGATTTTTTGTTTGGTTTTCAGATTGAATTTCATTTTGCAATTTGTGGATACAGAAGTAGGGTGAGAAGTGGAGTAAACAAATAAACAGATGTGAAATTATGTGAACATTTTTTCTTTTTGGTATTTTTTGGGTAGTTTTTTTTTTTGATATTTTTCATTATCGAAAAGAAAAAACAAATAACAAATAGTACAAATATTATATTTCTTTTCTGGTTGTTTTTTCATTTTTTTTTGCTTAGAACATTTTTTGTTGTATAATAATTAAGTATTAGACAAATCGAACAAAGAATCATAAACTATATATATAATACATATATAATTATCAAATCAATAGATACGAATGAAGAGAACAAATATGAAAACACAAAAAGGATAAATAAACATAGAACGAACAAATGTATATATATATATATATATATATATATATATATATATAGAGAGAGAGATAAAGAGAGAAAGATAGAGAGTAGAATCAATAGATGGAATCCAGAATCGAATAGGATAACCGAGGCATGTACGAGTATATACGTACACATATTATACTATATATATATATATATATATATATATATATATATATATATATATATATATATATATATATATAATCATATATCATATATATATATATATATATATATATATATATATATATAAAGTATACAATGACACGATTTATTATCATTATGTTAATTAGAGTTAAGCAAGTTGTTAAGTAGTTAAGGTTAGGTTAAGTTTGTATAGACTTCTGTATAAGGCTTAAGCTGGAGGCACAAACTGAACGAATGAGCATTATGAATGAAGACCTGATTTCACATCGTGTACGCGTGTGACTGTGTGGAAACAGAAGCAACTAACCAGCTGCCAAAGTGACTGACAAACTGCCTGTTAAGCTGACTGATGCACTGAGTAACGAAAAGGATGAGAGAGAGAGAGAAAGAGAGAGAAAGAGAGAGAGAGCTTGAATTAGCTAGCATACAGAGCTGAAAGCTAATCCGCTGACAAAGTAACTGGCAAACTGCCTGGTAAACTGATTGATTGACTGACTAACTGCTAAAACAACTAACGGAATTAAAGGAGCATCGTACATTATGGTAAGTAATGCCCCCAATTAATGTCTCGCACACATGCACTGAGAGCTAACCAGCTGGCAAAGTGACTGACAAACTGCCTGTTAAATTGATTGACCTAACTGATTGGATTAAAAGAGAGAGAGAGAGAGAGAGAGAGAGGGGCTCATGTGAGTTATACATGAGGCTAATGGCTTCAATTAGATAAAGACTAATGCCTCGCATACACACACGCACACAGTTAACCTCAACTTAATAGCAAAAATGTCGCTACCTGCAGCTGCATCCGCACTGCTAAACGATGTCGACTGCAATTACAGCTAAGGGGCCCAGTGTGTGCCGAAGGCGGAGGCAGGGTACCCACTGTGGTCGCAGGTCATGTGAGCAAACTAATGAAGCCGGGAAGCAGCTGATGAGCAAACATGAAATGATGAGCCAACAACGTAGCGGATGCTGTGCTTTGCTTTGCTTAAATACAACTGTGTATCTCTCTCTCTCCCTCTCCTTCTCTCTTGTGTGTGTGTGTGTGTGTGAATGCAGTGTGTGCTGTGGCAAGCAAATGTCAAAATGTCTCTTTGATGGCCCTTAAAACAAGCAAAAGGGAAACAAACCAAGCGAATACTTTGCCTCGAGCAGCTCGTTAAGCTTTCGGTCTCTATCTCTGTCTCTGTCGCTCTCTCTCGCTGTCTTCTTCTGCATGATTGGTATCGTTATTGTTATCGTTATCGCTGTTGGCTCAACAAAGAGCATGCCAATCAGTTTCTTAATGCTTGCTCCCAACTACTTGACTGTCAAACACACACACACACACGCACACCCATACACCTGCATATACACACAAATTAGAGTCTTTGATTTTAATTTCGATAAACGCATATGCATACATAGATAAGCTGCAAACACACGCTCTACTTAGAAAAGCAAAATGAAACGATGTAAGCTAAGGATTTTTGTTGCTATAGCTGCAGATGGGCTTGGCATGAATGCGGTGAATTTGATCGACATATCGATAGTATTATTAGCTGTTTTTTATTGTTGTCTGTTGATATTCGTTAAGTTAATCGATAAATCGATCATCTTAACTTGCATTTGATGTAAGTATTTCTGATCGATAACACACATTAATTATTGCATTATTCGATATCGATACATACTTATTGATATATCGCTATTGTGTACGCATATTGGTAATGACTCATCGCTAGCGATATATTGATGTACTATATAATATCAATAAAATGAGCAAAGTTACAGCTTATCGATACATCGATATATATTACTAACATGGACTTTAATAAATCGATCATTAAACTTAACATCTTTCACTTAACAGTGAATCAAAATGTAATTGAAGTTGCTGTTGTTGTCTTATATCGATGATAAAAGACTGTCTATCGCTTATCGATATGTCTCTAATATGCCATTGTCTACAAGTGATGCTCTATTGTTAATTGATTTTCAAATATTGTGAATATATTGCACAACTGTGCTTCCGTTTGCTCACTTCAGAAATCTATTCTACCTAGACTCAACTACTATGAAATACTATTCGGTTGGCGTAAGAACAAATTATATACAGTCTGTCAAGAAACAGTTTACACAAAGCGAAAAATTCATATTTTTCGACTTCAGACACAAATATTATGACTATTTATTCAAATTAACTTAATTTTTTTGATGGCAATCTATTAAATAACAAATTTTAAATTAATTTATAAAAAAAAATCAGGAAAATTGAAAAGGGGTGGGAAAATAAGCAACAAAAACTAAGATTACACAAGATTCACGCTGTCAAGAAACTCTTTACACAAAATGCTTCTTTTGTTGTTAGCTTGAAATTTAAAGCGTATTTTGCAAATTTTCGGTAATTTTAATATCTGGTATAACATTTTATAGCATTAGACACATATTGCAGTCGTTGTTTCAATGATTGAACAATTTTTTTGGGTATTATTTATGGGTGTCTTGCCATGTTTCTAAAATAGTCACTTTCCGTTGTGAGCAATTCCTTAGATACGGTTTTCCCTGAGATTTTCTTCAAGAGCTCCCATTTTTTTTGATGGGGTTCTGATGGGGACTCTTAGGAGATGTATCACAATAACTTTTCCATAATTATATTTCATCCAAATCCATCATTAATCTCATTATAATTGGGCTCATTGGCTTAATGGAATATAAAATTTGGCTTATTGATGTTATAAAAGCCTTATTTCTCCTACCTAGGTTCAAAATTGTGTTCTTAATTTTGAGGTATTTAGCCGCACTAATAGTGTCCTCTACAAACGGGTGGTCTTAGACACTTCAGCTGGAGATACATCACCAAACTATAACCGAACACTTTTCAAATTTTTCAGTAGAAATGTTCTTTTATTTTATTCTAGCGTAATTAAGGGCTTTGACCATATTCTAGATGGACCATTGTTACACTGCAGCATTATTATTGTTTTGTAGAAAATTTTGACGATTTCCTAGAATTCAGCCGGCCGAATAATCATGTTCACAGCGAAACTGATGCTATTTTTGCATTATCCGATAAAAACGCAGTTTTTTTTGGATGACTCTAAAAGTGTACCCATACCGTATGATGGTATCCCATAGTATTTCGTATGATACATCTACGTCATATTATTCCTTAAGCACCTTTGCAAGTGTACGCATTGATATTTTCCGATTTTGATCAATATTCCGCTTAAATAATGGGTCTCTACAAAAATACAATTTTTATTTTTGCCCATTGATACTCTTAATTTCGAGTTTACATCCATATTCCGCCCGATTTATAGCGCTATAACGACTTTTCTTTGACACAGACAACTATTCAACTAGTTTCCCAATAGATTTTCCCAACTTGTGATCATAATAAATCCATTGGATCACATCAAAGCTAAATCTGTGAACAGGCACTATTACAAATTAAAGTAAATCACTTTTTAGATGCGTCATCAGCAATATTTTTCAAACACATTAAAGACGATGCAAGAATAAGCATGTTCAACGCGACGCACACTGCAAACGCAACGGTAAAGCGCCGTTATTTCTTAGAGCTCGACCAACCCTAATTGAACAACGAAGTGTGTAAAGAGTTTCTTGACAGCGTGAATCTTGTGTAATCTTAGTTTTTGTTGTTTATTTTCCCACCCCTTTTCAATTTTGCTGATTTTTTTTTATAAATTAATTTAAAATTTGTTATTTAATAGATTGCCATCAAAAAAATTAAGTTAATTTGAATAAATAGTCATAATATTTGTGTCTGAAGTCGAAAAATATGAATTTTTCGCTTTGTGTAAACTGTTTCTTGACAGACTGTATTTATGTATGTTAAAAAATGGAATTTCTAATTTGGCTTGCCAAACAAACGACTACGGTAAAAAGATAAAAGAAAACCGAAAAAAAACTTAAGAAGGACAACATTTAGATATTATGATAATTAAATGGGCAATCTTTAATCTAAGAATGTAAAGGAAAAACGTTTAGTTTGTAGGATATATAAGGTAGTATATAGGAACCAAGTATTATGTATAAATGGACATCAATATATCAATCATATACATATACATATCAATATATATATGTGTATATATACGGTTAAGAAAGTTGTTATATATAGTTAGAAATACACCAAATAGCACAAATTGTATACGAAATGAGTTTGGTTTGTTTTTGTTGTTGTTGCTGTTGTTGCAGTTGCTGTTTTTCCTAAATGGAATGGAATAGTTTATCTTGTTTCCTCTCTTTTTTTCTGTTGGTCAGGAACCCAAGTCTATATATGTATATATTTGCGTAAATGTGTCTATTTCTGGGCTGTATCGCAACGCATACGATAGAAAGATGATAATCATCGCTTACATTTCACAAACAAGTAAAAGAAAGGCGTATAAGAAAACCGAAATAACAAAAACAAAAAATAAACAAAAGTGAAAAGGGCAAAATGTAACCGATACACAGTTCGTTGGAAAGTATTGAAAGAACGTCATAGAAGGACGCGCATTAGCGATGGCATTTCATTATACAACTGATGAGCGACGAGAGAGACTGAGAGAGAGATAGACTGAGAGAGAATGGGATAGCGATAGTGAGGAGCGGTCGTGGGAGACGTAAGCAGAGGATGTGAACACGAGTAGAATTTTGCCGCGTCATGAGGGCTTAGCCAAAGGTCGTAGGCCAAAAAACAAAACCGAATAACGGAATGAAAACAAGATAACTAAAAAAAAAAAAGTAAAAAAAAAGCACAGAAATAAGCAAAAAAGCCAACGAAAACAGATAAACAACAACAAAAATGTAAACGACACAAGTAACGGGAAAGCAAAGTCGAATAGTGGGCAAGTTGAAGGAGTCGCAGTCGCTGGCAAAAACAAATAAGCCCACGCAGCACAAAAAAGAATAAAAATATATAACGGTTAAACGTTCAACGCTGTATGACTGTGGCTGTGGCTGTGGCTGCGGCCAGCGCTAAAGCTCTGTGGCTGCTGTCGCTGTCGCTGTCGCTGTAAATGTTGCGGCTTATTTATGAATTATATTTATGCACAGGCAACAACAACTACAACAACAACAGTAGGCAGCAGGCAGTGACAAGAGCAGCAGCAGCAGTAACAACAACGGTAGCAAGCATAGCACGTGTCGCAAAACTCCAGTTCTGTGATGCATACATACATAGGTCTCTGTGTGTGTGTCTGTCCGTTACAGCTGTATATTTTAAGTCACATTCGGTTACACTGATTAACATAAGATTTCGGTTACTCTTCTTACTGCTGTTTTTTTTTTTTTTTTTTTTTTTTTCAATTGAATTCAGTTATATAAATTGTTTTTCTTTCTTTTTTATGTTTGTTGTTTTGGTAGTAGTAGTTGTTGTAGTATGTAAAAATATAGGTAATATAGTTACTTGTTATGCATACGATATACGATTTCTAGAGCAATGCAGGCGTTAGTTCAATCCATATTGGAAGCTTAATAAATACAATGTACGAGTAAAGAGTAAAACTCTCTTACAGCTGTACTAAATACAATACAACACAACACAATACACACACACACACGCACACGCTAAACATACACACACCTGCACAGTAGCCAAAAAATAGAACAAAATAATGTAAATTAAATACGTATTACACAGACTTAAGTGAAAAGAATGTAAACGTAAAAAGTTCAATTAAAGTACTTTTATTATTTGGGTAAATGGTCACACTGAAAAGTGCATAAAAATTCGTCGTACAGCAAGCGGAACTCTCAATTGTCAGAGTACTTAGTGATGGGCTAATTGAGTGCAACGTGGCTATTGAAATGAAGTGCTATCGATAATATATAGACAGCAGAAGATATAGAGAGAAAGAGAGAGAGAGAGAGAAAGAAGGAGAGAGAGAGAGTCGAAGACAGAATTGCTTGTGGTCTTAATAGAGTTTATTAAAGCTAAGCATACGAGGTAGACTTAAAGATATAACAATTTATATATATGTATATAAATATATATACATATATAAATATATATAAATATATATACATATATATAAGTATATATAGACTAGCATAAATAAAATATGTTAAATACTACGCAAGGCGGCCAAAAAAAATATATATATTTAACATATGATAAATAAAATGTAAATACAACTAATTTAGCTAAATGGACTACAAATTGAGCATGAGCAGAATCTTAAGGAACATTTTTATTATAATTTTTATTTTCTGTTTCCTTTCAATAGTCAGTCTATGCAAAAGTAGAAAAAGAACGCGGGAGCGAGCGGGATAGCCATATCTAATGGCTCACGCACGCACGCACGCACAGACACAGGCACACGCACGCAAATGCAATCGCCAATGGAATATCATTTAAAATTAAAATAAGAGAGAGCGAGAGAGATAGATAGATAGATAGAGAGAGAGAGAGAGACCATTCGCATCAGCTGGAATTATGTATAAAATGTAAATAAAATTGAGCTGCATGCAGAAATTATATTTCAGCACGTGACATGAACACACTCGCTGACTGTGTAGGTGTATGGGTGTGTGTGAATGGCAGCGAATTGAGAGATTGAGAGGGCAACACCCGCACACACACACACACACACACACACACACACACACACAGGCACTCAGCTGGCCACGCACAGCTGTAAAAGTTAACGAAAGAAGATACAAAACACGTATTGGTTGATGGGTGCAGCTGCTCGCAGTGTTTCTGCCTCAGTGTGTGTGTGCGCGTAAGTGAGTGATTGCGTGTGTGTGTGTGTATGTGTGCGCGCGTGCTGTGCTTAAGCCCCATTTTGAATGCAAGTTGCAAAAAATAAACTTTCAAGCAATTCATGTTGCTCAATAAAGAAACAGTTACAAAATACTTTGAGTTTTTTTTTCATTCTCATTTTGCTTGATATTATGTATATTGCCGCCACTGGAGCTGGGTCTCGAAAATAAAAGTTAAACTTTATTGAAAATCTCTGATTTCGTATCGCTCTTGGCTTGGGTGGTACGTGTTTTTATTTATTTTTTATTTTAATTTTTCTTTTTTGTTTGGAAAGTTGAAGACATTACGCAATGCTTAGCACATACAGTTATGTACATAAATATGTATAAGGTAGGTATATATATACATATACACATACACACATATATACATACATACACACACACACACACGCACGCACACGCACACGCACATACGCACACACACATACACACATATGCATGTACGTATGTATGCATAGCTATGTCAAAGTATTAGTGGCATACATTAAATCGGGCTTCCAAACGAACAGAAAAAAAAATTAAAAATAAAAAAAAAAAACAAATAATAATAAAAAAATAGTTGAAATAAAAAATAAAAATAACAATAACAATAACAATAACAATAAAAAACGTGAAAGTTGAGTAAAAATTGATACGAACTCAAAGTTCAAACAACGGAAACATTTTAAATAACTACGTAAATATAACTATTCAAAAGTTTTTCAAAAATATTGTTTTTTTTTTTTAAATATTGTTTTTCGTTTCTTTTTTTCAATTTCTTTTTTTTTTCAAAAAATAATTTTTAGTTGCTTGTATATAGTTAATTGCATTACCTTTCGCATTGCCGCAGCGTCCACGATGCGATGATCCACAGGGAGACCATAAAGACCAATAGAACCGTTCCCGGGCATATTGTCATAAGTGTTTTTAAAACAAATCTATAGCCAAGAAAAGAGAAACGAAATATTGTTAGATTTTGGCATAGATAATATACTCCAATATATGAATAATTCTAGTTTAGTCTCTTCAAGATAAAAAGTATTTGGGGTAGCTCAACTCTAGCTTCTCCTTCACCCCTTCTCTTTAGAATTCAGACAGATTTAGAAGGAACAAAGTAAGAAGTAAAATCAATATTATAGCATAGCATATATGATCTATCGATATTTTTGTATATCACTAGCTGCTCCCGGCAGTTTACAGAAATGCAGGCGAAGCAAAGAGAGAAGTTAAATAAGTTTTATATATAACGAAAATAAATTTGTACTTTTCTTAAGCCAAAAAAAGAAAAGTAAAAGAAGGAAAAATAAAACGAAATTGTTTCTCTGCAGAGATCTGAAAAATTGATTGGACTTACCTTGTGTTAAAATTAATCCTATTGAGAGCGCCGATGCTCCGTGATGATGCGTCTGTGAATAGCTTTGAATGTAGCAGCATGACACGGCAGATTAAATATAATCGAAGGAACATAGGTAGTGATAAAGCTACGTCGTAGGGCACCATTTCGGTGCCAATTGTTTTATTTTTATTGGCCAATTTCGTCGTCCACTGGAAATAGTATTCGCCAGGAATTGGATGTATAGCGCATATAAAAAGTTCTAACCCTATTTGACTAATTCGTTGCCATGTCATTGCGATCCTCCAATCGTCGGCGCAGTTATCTATCATGAATAACTGTAATACGCGCACGCACACACAAGCACAGATTCAGATTGTATACATGTATATATATATATAGATATAGATATAAATATATATAGTTATATGTATGGAGTTTATATATTTAGTCATTTTTTATTTTTCATTTATTTTTCCATTTGGCGCAGCAGAAAAACAAACACACCGAGAGACAGAGAGACAGTGGGAGAAAGAGAGAGAGAGAGAGAGAGAGAGAGTGGGAGAGAGAGAGAATAGAAATTAATTATTAATTATAATTGGAATTTTATTGATTTGTTTATTTGCGACTAAACGAAATGAAAATACACCCAAAAATACGAGCAATGAATTAATTGACAAATTACAACGTCTATGAGGTGTACATGTATTGGTATAGGTTTGTCTAAGTATGGCTAAGTGTGTGCAAGAGAGACGGTGTGTGTGTGTGTGTGTGTGTGTGCGTGAGTGTGAGTGCGTGTTTCTGCGAGTGAGTGTGCGAGTGTGTTGTGTGTGTGTCTGTGTGTGTGGGTGGTGCAGTTGCAAGCGATGGGGCGCTGTAAGCGAGACCTGCTCACGTTCATTTCACGGAAACTGAAAACTGTTATCGATAACTATAGCGATAACGATAATAAAAGCGTTTGCAAAACCTAGGCTAGCTACTAGCTGCGTGTTATCGCTAACGAAAGCACACATATGGATAACTATAGATGGAGTTACTGTTAGCCGCTAGCTGATTGCTATCGATGACGATAACGATAGCGTTTGCAAATTTTGCAGCCTTTTTGCTATCGATAGTGCGACGACTTTAGGTGTTGCTGTTTGTTATCAATAACGTTAATGATGAGGCAGACAATAGCAGTTAGTTGATGTATTAGATCGATAAAAATTACAATGACAATAAGGCGGACAAAAGCTGTTAGTTTATGTCTATTATCGATAACTATAAATAGGACAATTAACATATGTAAATTTATGTCTGCAATCGTGTACACAAGGTATTAGTTGAAGCATGTTATCGAAGACAAAAACACTGGCAATAAGGTATACAAAACGATAGCGTTAGTATAACCTGCTGACTATATGTTATCGATAGCATGCTACCTGTTCGCGAATATCGATAACAATAGTGGTAGCAGAACCTTCGGGCTGCTTATCGATAACGACAACGATAGAACCTGCTAGCTACTGATGGCTGATGCTCCTGTTGGCTGCTGCTGCTGCGTCTGCTTCGAGCTGCTTCTTCGGTGATGCGCTTATCGGTTATCGGCTTATCGTTGGTGCTGCTGTTGTTTGCCTGTGCACAGCTAACACAAGTCTCTAACAGGTGTGCGCGTGTGTGTGCCAGTGTGTGTGTGTGTGCGTGTGTCTGTGCAAAGTACTTACTGCTTAAAGGTAGGCGACGTGCGTGTTCTCGTGTTGTTAGCACATTATTATTATTATTTGTTGTTAATTAATTTGTTGTTGCTTTTTTTTTTGCTGTTGCGTTTTACCTTTTTTTCTTGTTTTTTAATTGGCTCAAATCAATTTTGAATTAAGGCAAATCGTTCGCTTTGGCACTTAATTCGCCTCTGATGAGAGTCTCTTGATTTAATTAAATCGATTGCAGCTGCACTCGAGCTCTTGAGCTAAGCCAAATCGCTTTTATTATTATAATAAGTACATATATTTCTCTCCCTCCCACCGTCCTTCTCTCTCTCTCTCTCTCTCTATCAGGAGGACAATCGATTGGGTCAAGTGCCTGGGTGGCAGTACGCAAATAGTTGGCTGAAGTCCACTCGTCGTGCGAGCGTTAACTAACTTAGTGAGCTCAAGGCGTTCAAGTGCAGCGCGAGTGTGGCCAGACTTGGCGAAGACTGGCAAATTAAACTGAGCAATTCACAGTGTTAGCCTCAACGACCTTTGCTATAAGTACCTCAAGTGTACGACATATTAAGCTCAAGCACTTAGGTACAATGAGCAGCGCTGTATGGGACTTTGGTTCAGTACAAAATTCCCAGTTAAATGACTTTTGGTATAGTAGGCAATGCTAAGCTATTAGGGCTTTAGGACCTTTGGTACAGTGCAGAATTCAAAGCCTAAAATAATTTAGAATAAACAGACTTTTTAGACAGAATGGCCTTATAGGGGCTTAATAACAACCTTTGGTACAATTAACAATTATTCTTTGGAACCTTTGGTATAGTACACAATTTGAATGCTGAGAAGATTTTGGTACAGCTTTAAATTTTACTTTTGGTATAATGCGAAATACTAGGCCAAAACAGTTGGTACAATGCACTATTTCAAGTTAAAAGGCCTCACTCAAATTAAATGTTTGGTACAAAGCTAAACTCTAACATAAGCACCAATGGTACAATGCAACTCATCAGGAATCAGGATCAGATTGTGGTACAGTATTAAATACCTACCGTTCAATATTACTGCTTTGAGTATCGTTGGTACATTTCTGTATTCTAAGCCTAAATTAAGAATTTGGTACAATGAAAATTGAAAAACTTTTGGGACTTTCATGCAGTTCCGTTTCTAGGCTAATTAACTTTTATTTTGAATCAGTTTCAGAACTCCTTTATAAGCTCAATCTAGTTGAAGTATACAAGTTTCATAGTTATATGTCCATTATCATATCAAATAGCTGACATGACGAAGGACTTATGATGATTTTGATTAACCTAAAGAGATATTTACTGCTTGAATGGAAGAAATTGTGAAAGGTTTCTTTGATTTCCAAGATATTCGATACATAATCAAGAAATGGAGCCACAATTCGAGCTAATAGACCTAATAATAGACCCTTTGTCTAGCTTCATTTATTGCATATCCAATTATCTCGCATGTAGATATATGCGTAAAGTATTTATCGATTTTATATATCTTATATATCACATTAGGGGCACACATATATATGTATTTATATATATATATAGCTTTATATATTATTATTATTAGTTATAATTAAGGTTTTTATGATAAACGAGCATGATTCAATCTTGATTGCATTTCGGGTCAAGTAATTTGCTGCTTGTTTCATTTTCACGCGATTTCTAGTCGGGCCACATTAAAGATCGCACAGAGTATATATAGTTAGCTTAGTTAATCATAGCAGCGAAGCGAATCGAACATTTAAAAGCACATTGGGGTATCTAGATACGCATACACACTACACTAGAGTACACTACACTACGCTACGCTACACTACACTACACTACACATACACACACACATTGGATAAACAAATCACATGTTGTGAATGTTGCGTGAGGGGATTTCGGGGCTTCGGCGAGGGCAAGAGGCGGGCGGGGGCGAGCAAACAATTTGCTTTTGCTATTGAGTATTTTGGTATTCGAGTAGTTGGAATTGTTGATGTAGTTGTTGTGTTGCGTAGATACGATTCTTGCGATAGTTACGATAGCTACGAGTACTGTAGTTTTTTATTTATTTCTTTTTTTTTTTTTTTTTTTTGCATATGAGTCATTCGCACGTTAAGCCGATTAATCGAAAAGAAAACCAGAATTTAAGAAACTATTCAACTGAACGAGATTTTAAGCTAGACACACACACACGCACACTCGCTCGCTCGCTCGCTCGCACACGCACTGCTCTGACAAAGTCCTGTGAATTAATTTGTGTTTTCTTCTTCTTCTTTTTCTAATTAATATTTTTTTTATCGAAGCACCGTTCAAATCTTGGTGATTAAAAAATGATTTTTGATGCTTTAACCGAATCGACTTAGCAATGAGAATGCTCATATGTGTGTGTATGTGTGTGTGTGTGTGTGTGTGTGTGTGCGTGTGTGTATGTGTGTGTGTGTGTATGTGTGTGTGTAATGTTTCCCCTTTTTGTACATACATACATACATACATACTATATGCAGTTTTGCAGTTGTGGACTAGCACTACACAAAAGGCCCCGCAAATGCGATTGGTGAATCGGTGATTGGTTGATTGCTTCGGGTGCAAAACTAAGCAACGGTTGTTTTCATTTTGTTATTGTTTGGTTTTCGTAGCTGTTGCTGCTGTTGTTGTTGTTGTTGCTGTTGCTGTTGCTGTTGTCAGTGCTGCTTGATCAGCTGTATGCATTTGTATCGAGCCGCCATTTTGTCAAGTCATGTGTGCGTGCGCGCGTGCAAAAGAGCCGCAGCTATCGCTATTAGCTCAGTCGCCACTGAGAGCGGCTGCTGTCATGTTGTTGGAGCGAGATGGCTTGATAAGCACTGAGAGCTGTGTCATTTGTGTCGTTTGACTGAATCTTTGTTTGAGCACTTTGATTTGTTGTGTCAAATATAAAAGCGAAGAGATCGAAATTGTGTAAAATATAAAAATAAAGGCGAACTTTTATGCTTTGCGTAATATTATTATTATATGTGAAATAGGTATACATTTATTATTTTCTTGCCAGATCATATGTGGCCTATTTTTTTTTTGAGCCTTATTAAGCCTTCTATAATTTAGATTTGCGTTATTTTATTCTCAAGCTCTACACGCGCGCGCACACACACACGCTTACAAATCAGTTTCTTGACTATATCTGGCATTAATATAATATTTGCTATGGCCAAATATTGGAACGCATTTCGGTTACTTTAACTGCGGATTTCTATGTATTTTAGAATATTTGCGTACATGGTCGTGAAATTATCAGGTACATGGTATATGTACAATACAGCTATATGGTACATGATTCGTATGCAAACTCAAGTAATTAGTACAGCTTACATGTACATATATACATAAATGTATACTTAACCACGTATTGGGTACATGGCAAATTCATATGCATACAAAGTGTACATGGTACATCTACACACATACCTGTATTAGCTAAAGGGTACATCTACAAGTATGAGCTACTTTGCACATGTGTACACGCAAGTACTAGGTGTATGGTACATGTATATTCCTACAAGCTTTAGGTACATGGTACATGTATATTCATATAAAATCTAGGTCCATGTTACATGTATATTTCTATTTATACAAATATTGGGTACATGGTACATGTACATATATTTATACAAATATGAGGTACATGGTACAAATACATATATTCATACAAGTATTAGGTACATGTTACATGTGTTCACACAAGCATTAGGTACATTAAGCGTATACATGTCTTGCACACACAAGTATTAGGTACAAGGTACAATGTATGCGAGTACAAGTCTTAGGTACATGGTACATGTATGTATATATTGCTGTATGGATGTGGCGTATTTGTTGTTTTTGTTCTTGGTAGTTGTAGTTGTTGTTGTTGTCAAGCTACTCTATGTTGAATGTTGTTGTTTTTCATATATGTATATATATATATATATATATAAATATAGATATATATATGTATACATATAAATATATTTGTTGTTGTTATTGTTGGTACTGTTAACCATATATAGTATGTATGGGGTACATAACACTATGCATGTAGGAATTACTCACAAATATTTATGATGTATATTATATAAGTATTACTTACTGAATTCTGCAAAGCATAATTGGAAGGTAATTACATATTAAAATTTTTACTTTAAACATCAACATTAAAAAAAAGTGGAAGGGGGGGAGTTAACACTTAATCGGATTTATATAGTCGATAACAAAGTATGAAGATAACGAGAATATGAGAAACGACTGATATGTTGAGCTATATATGCTCATACACGAACACACATACAGATATATATTTATATATATACATATTTATCTAGATATATATGTATATAAATATATTTGTCGCTTTATTGTGCATGGCATATAGAGCTGATATTGATTCGCTGACTGATTGATTGATATTTGGTCTTTTGCATCGGAGATGATTGAACATTCAATTTATGTATTTTGAATCTGAATCTGAATCATGGACGAAAGATGTTTTGGCAAATGATTTAGCTCAGATAGACCAATGCATATATGTATATATATATATATATATATATATTCATATATAAATACTATATATATATATTATATATAGTATATATATATACATAAGTTGCTTTACATTTAGATTGAGCGGTGGTTCTTATTCTTCTTCTTCATCTTATATTTTAGAATTTCCATCGAAAAAAAAAAACTGAAACACAGGATATCACAGGACTTTCTCATTTAGTCGAAAAGGAAACGAATTCTATTTGCTTAGACTTATGTATCGATTTCTCTTCTAGGTTTTTTCTCAAAAAGTTTATTTGATTATGAATTATCAGTTGATATTATTGGATATACGAGTAAATTGTGTGCAATGTTTTGTGATCGAATGTATTGAAAAAAAAAAACACATGTTCGAGATGCATATTGAAATAACTAGAGTTAATTAAGTAATAGATATATAAATATATTTATATATAAAATGAAAAACAAACCAAATTTTAAAGAAGTTCTGTCATGCTCTTGGTTTGGGTATTCTATGTAGTATCAATTACCGTTACTCATGCGAACATTTTGATAAGATGTGATTCGATAATATGTATATATATATATATATATATACATATATATATATATATAGATAGAGAGATATTTTTATAAATCTGAAGGAGGGCAAATGTAGGAGTCGCAGGAAATGAATTGGAGCAAAGGAGTTAGTTTAATTGACTGACTGACTGACTGATTGATTGAAGTGAGGTCTGTACATGCAAGTGGATTTAGCAGAGTACGCTGTTGCGTTGAGTTTGATTGATGATTGATTGAGATAGATGATCGCATGATTGGTCTTCAGATGTACAGAAATGGATTTGGCTGAACTTTCTGATTGATCATGTTATTAGTCGTTAGATTTAAAGTAATGGACTTTGCTGAACCCTCTGCTTAAAGGAGTTGACTATGCTCGATTGATTGATTGCAATTGGTTTTTAGACATAGAGAAATGGATTTGGCTGTTTGTTTGGCTCTTTGATTAAAGGAGCTGAGTTTATTGATTGAGTGATTGATTTATTGATTTAATGACTGATTTATTAATTGATTGATTTATTGACTGATTGAACTGAGTGCTGTACATGCAATTGGTTTTAAAATTAAGATAAATTTGGATCTTGCTGAGCTCTCTGTTAGAGCGAGTTGAGTTGATTGATCGATTGATTGATTGATGGTGAATGTTTCTTATTTACAATGCTTGATGATGGGTGAGTGATTGATTGATTGACGTGTTGTTATTTGCTGTTTGTTCTAGTTGACTGAGAGCAGCAGCACCTCTAAGAGTCTAAGAATCATTGTTCATAGAATGCACTCTCTATATGTTATACATATATATATGCTCTATATATGTGGAATGAACGGAACGGATTTTGATATTTGATATAAAAAATACATTCAAAAGTATAAAGAAATATATAGACATATGTAATTAGGTATATATATATATATATATATATATATATATATATATATATATATATATATATATATATTATATATATATGTATATATATAAATAAAAACAATGAACAAAGTGTTGCACTTTGTGTTAGGTACAGTTGCGTTCCGTAACGCCAGCTGGCATGCATGCTGGCGTTGGCGTTGGCGATAACGATAACGATAACGGGATTACGATTACGATTACGTTAAATGCAAAGTGCAAGACTCTGTTTTCTTTTCTCTTTTACGTTTTTTGGTTACTTTTGTTGGCATTCTCTCTTTTTTTTTGGTTTTTGTTTTTTTTTTTTTGGAGCTACGGGCAAAATACTTTTGAGTTTGAAGAAATAACAGACAAAGAACACACAAACTTTACAACAAACAAACTGCAATGAGGTGTGTGGATTAGGGGATTGGGGAAACCCTAGGGGGCCTGGGCCGTAGCTCTAGAGTTGGATTTGATGAGAGGAATTTGAGTTTATTTACTGTTTAACGGATCGATGGGGTTGGGTTGGGTTTTGGTTGGGGGCTTTGGGTGGGTTTTATCATAACAGTGAGCGAGGTTGGGTTAGGCTTGGGGACAGGCGGGCGGGCGGGGTTAAACGATGGCAACGTTAAACAATAACGATGAGGACCATCAATAAACATCTGGAAGAGAAGATACAATTTGCACTCACTCTCACCTGCACTTCCAAAGCATGGTAAGCTACTATAAGTCCTAAAAGAATCACAGTCGAAACAGATATTAAGGTTTTTAACGCTGTCGAGTAAAACGATGCCTGCAACGAGAGCGAAACGTAAGAGTTGGAAAGAAATCGTTAGTTAGATAGACGAGCGGGAGAGAGCGAGTTTACTAAAGCGACGAGTGCTCCATGAGCTCGTTGCTACGCGTCCACGTGAAGTCAAAGAGTAGTTGTTATACATTTGTAGCCCACTTCTCACTTGAGCTAGTATGAGTTGCGAGTTAATCTACTCACTACTCTTGGGCGCAGCCGCAAAGAGCTCAGCCTATACTCGTTACTCTCTAAGAATTTGAGGCTCTCAAATCAGCGAGAAGAGCGTCTACCCCTACTCGTTACTTTTGTAAACCATATTATAAGTTATCAAGCAAATCAAATCAATTTCGAACTTAATTGGTTTGAATGAGTTTAATTAGAGCGTCTTCTGCTGTTCGTAGACCTAAGAAGTAACGAATGAATCACGTGGAGTAACAATATATCGTATAGCTAAAAGTCTATCTCCTTGAATAAAAATAATAAGTAACGAATAGGCTCACATGCGTCGAAACTAACGAGCAGCTGTTGCGCTCATGGATAAACCCCTTGTCGAGCAATTTATTAAGTGTAGCGGAGTAGCTGATTCGTTCCAGTATCATTCGTAAATCTCTCCTGCTATCATCGCCCAAAATCAGACTCATTTATGCAGCTGCCGTGCCTGTTAGTCTGCCAGGCAATCAATTTGATTCGATTTAATTCCATTTTGCATTCCCAGTCATTGTATGCATCAAGGCTCATTAGCCAGCGGTGCGCATCGGCATCGGCAACGGCAACGGCAACGGCAACGGCAATGGCATCGGCATCGATATTCGATTAGTTATAATTCATCACTCGCCACTCAACGGTCGTCGGTCGTCGGTCGTCGGTCGGCGGTCGTCCGTCGACACGGTTGTCAGCTGTCATTAATTAACACTCACCTTTGTGTAGACGCCGGCACTGCTCAGTTCGTTTTCAATCACCATCACAATGATGCCGAACATGCCCATGACCAAGGCATAGTCGCTAATGCGTTTGCGCTTCTCGAACAATGCTTTTCTCTTGCCCAGGCGATAGCCCACATTCGGTTTGTGTTTGGCCGAGTTTGTCGATGGCTTCCTGGAGGTATTCCCGCCAGTAAGCGCACGTTCTTCCATATACCTGCAAAGTGTCACAAACACAAAACAAAAAAAAAAAAAACAAAAAAAAAACACATCGATGTGGATTGAGGAGCGTATACTTAATGCTAATTGATAAACCTGGCCACCACATCGACTCAGCCGCACCCGATTGCTTGGCCCACCTTAACTAACTAACTATCTGCTTGCTGGCCAAGACATTGACAGATTTGCGAATGTTTCTATCTATGTGTGAATCTATCTATCTATCTAACTATCTACCTATCTATCTATCTGTCTCTCTGTCTCTCTGTCTATCTGTCTCTCTGTGCATGGGCATTACTTAATAAATCTTGGACTAATGGATGACAAGTTCGCTGCCAATTCATGAAAATTTGTGTCACATCAATTTGTGCACTGAACCAAACACACAGAAAGAGAGAGACAGAGACAGATAGAGAGAGAGTGAGAGAGAGAGAGAGAGAGAGGGAGAGTGGGAGAAGGTGACAAAGAGAGAGAGAGTGGGAAAGAGGCGCAGAGAGTGTGAGAATGAAAGGGAACTAGTAAACACATTGCCGCCGAGTCCGATCGACTGCAGCATACTCGTTCGTCATTCAATTTAAAACACACATTTATATTATATTATATATTATTATACTATTATATTTATAGAGCTATATCTAGAGCTAGCTAGCATAGATACATCAATCTGAAGCTCTGATTACAGTGTCGCTAAAGATTTAATGAATATAAATATACATATACATATATATATATACATATATATATATATATATATATATATATATATATATATATATATATATATATACCAGATTTGACTACTATATATATTTATACACACATATATATATAAATATATATTTTTATACCCAAAATTAGCTAGTCTCAAATCATAGTCAGACAGTAAACCAATATGCTCTTGACACTTCGTGAGCGAGCATGAAAAGCTGCTTCAATGCCAGCTGCATATATGCTTTACTTGGCAAAATCTATGGGAGCAATATGATAGACTTGAAAATATCCTCAAGTGTCAATATAATATATGTACTTGCACATACATATATACACATATGTGCATATAACTACTAAATATATATATATATATATGTATCGATATACTCTAATATATCAAGGCATCTTTGGATTAACTATGGACTCTGATTCAATAAGAGATGTAACAAAAGAAATCGATATGAAATCGAAGCATTATTTATTCCTTAATTTTCAAGCTTATATTAAAGCTACGCTCATGTCCTTATATCGATAGTTGATAGATATCAAAATTAATGTGAAGCGGTATTATTTTTGATTAATTTTAGTTTTGCAAAAACTGGGCTAAAATCTCTTGGTGTCTATATACATATATGCAATTTTATATATAGACATCAGCATAATTTTTCGTCATGTGATCTATACATCTGTATCTATATATATTGAGCTTCATTCAAACATATTTAATTTTCGCAGATTGAAATTAATTGAAAGAGATTTAATTTTGAGATTTGATGATTTTCTTTATATTTATTAAGCTATGTGCTCGCACGTCATAATCTTCCCATTGCTTTTTATATACTTTTTACAGGGTATATAAAAATGCTTTCATTCTGTGCCAAAAATGTGTTTTACTATCGCAAGGCAACGAAAGCGATTTATCTATGCAAGCCAACTGGACATGTGACACTGTGTGTGTGTGTATGTGTGTGTGTGTGTGTGTGTGTGTGTGTGTGTGTATGTGTGTGTGTGTACAGTACAGCCTTAGTGATTTCATAATGCATGGCAAACAAATTGAATGCTCGTCAGGGCACTTTGATTGGACTTGATTTGATAGTTGGCAAAAACTTTTTATATATATTAACTTTTACATTTGTTGTGGATTAGTGTGGAGTCCATACACACACACACACACATATGTGTGTGTTTGTCACATTTATAATCTGCCCTGCTGGCGCTGACAGCTAATTATGGCCTCTGGCAATTAGTCAAAGTTGTTACTATTTTTTTTGCACTCTCTCCAAAATTGAGGTTGGGGTCGTGGGGCTTGGGGCTCAGGGTGTTTGGGTTGATGTGATGGCTAAGTCTAGCGATTATATATTGATATGTGTGTGTGTGTGTGTGTGTGTGTGTGCGAGGGCTTGGCCAGCGATTGGTATACATACATTTCATACCTAGGGTAATCGGAGTGGATACCCACTAAAGCCTCGGCCGCTTCTTCGTTGCATCCAGATGAGATCTGTTCCCGGTTCGCAATGGAAGGTGTTTTCATCGAGCCAGGAATTGAAAGTGTCGACGCTGGCTTGCGGAGCTAAAATATAAATTATGCAATTAGAGAGAGATAGAAAGAGCGAGCGAGAAGGGTGAGGGCGGGAGAGAGGGAGACAGGTAACTTATGTATTTGTGCTGAACTAAAGTTAAAAATTAAATCTCTGTAAATTGCAGTAAATCGGGCAGATATATATATTTATATATATTTAAATATAATAGAAATCTTTTGTGCGCTTGTGAATTCTATCAGTCAACATATAATATATACTTTACCATATTATCATCGCTAGTATTGCAAGTTAACACGTGTGCGTGTGTGTGTGACCTGTGCTCGACTAAGTTGGCAAAACTAGCTTTTAGTGCAGAAGAACGAGTGGATTTTGTCACTAATAAATACCCCTACACATAGGTGATAAGCTTACGTAACACTTACAAACACACTTACTTTTACCTGTACAATATGGAAGGAATATACGCTTCCTTCTATGTACTCATATTGCCTTATGGAAGAATACGAATATCCATGCAAATGTTATATTCCTCATTATATACACTTCTAAATACCCCCCTTCCCCATTGCTTTCTCTTTTCTAATCTTCTAAATGTATATACTCTTTCTTATATATACCCTTTGATATATCCATATATACTAAAATGTATAATTACAAATATCCCAACAAATACCGTTTGACCTATCTTTCCATGTTCTCTTTCATATCACATTTTATAAACACTTTTGTATACCCTTCCAGATTCCTCATTATATACACTTCTAAATACCCCCCTTCCCCATTGCTTTCTCTTTTCTAATCTTCTAAATGTATATACTCTTTCTTATGCCCATTGACGACCCCTTACATATCCTTCCATATATCCTTCTTCATATTGCGCCAAGCGTATACGAAACTTAAAAAAATATTTAAAGTCTACAAAATAAAATTTAGAGTTTCAAATTCGTCGTATTTAAGCACAAATTTTATGAAGATAAAAAAAAAAAAAAAAAAAAAAAAAAAAACAAAAACAGTTTTGATAAAGCTGAGATAAAGTAGATCCCACATCTGTTAAAAAGAATATATTTTCAAACAGAATTTAAATAGAAGCTTATAAAGACTTTGATGAAAACTCTAAAGAATCCAAACTTCAAATATTTGACACTCAGTGCCTGCAGGGTATGCTGCTAGTCGGGCATGCCGCTGCTCGAGCTTACTTCTGTTAATCGGAATAGAGCTGGAATGGCACAAGTTGTCATAAAACTTTGTACTGCAATAAAATGAGAACTAGAACATACAAACACACACACACACACACACACATATATATATACACACTCACACTCTCCCTCTCTGATACATTTGATTCAGTCATCATAATTGGCTCAATTGAAGCCACAGCAGCATCAGAATCCGGTCGCCTAATCCTTTTTATCAACCACAATCTCATAGCTAAGCTCCAACCTCTAAGACCCGGCGCCCATACAGCGGCGGCACCAACCCCGTGCAGTCCTTGCGTCTTAGCGGTAGGGTGTGCCACGCCCACTACACAGGCGGCTGCTGCTTGTTTTGACGCATTTCGAATTCAAAGCAAGCTGACGTCATCATAGGGACACACACACGTATGTGTGTATATATATGTATGTGTGTCTGTGTGTGTGTGTGTATCTGGTTTCCTTGTCCAGCTGGGGCTCTATAAATTCAATTATTTGGTAGCCCAACTAACTGGGAAATAAAGCCGGAATTGAAAGCAAAAAATATACAGTTAAGCTGTCCCCATATATATATATTTGCATATACATATGCACACATATACATCTATGTGCGTGCGTGTGTGTGTGTGTGTGTGGGTGGGTGTTGGGGGAGAATCAGAAAATACTAAAATACTAAATCGCACATAAAAAGGCGCACAAGTGCGCTGCTCCATGGGTGGGCTGGGCGTGGATGTGAATGTGAACGTGGGCGTGGCCATGCTGAAGGCTGACGGAGGCTTGGCACAAACGAAAAATGAGAAAAAAAAGCCAAAATACGACGAAGTATGTAAAGAATTTGTGTGTGTAAAGAAAAAAAAAAAAACGCTAAAACGTTAAAAAAAAAAACAGAAAGAGGAAAATACCATAAAGTAAAAGTAGAAAGAAAACCAAAAGCAGCCAAATAAATGAAAGTACACCCCACACACACACACACACACACACGTTGAGTAACGGGCACTTGGCTCTTCATATTTAAATGAAAAAAAAACTAAAGATAAGTAATCTCAACTTGGGTGCGGTTTACTGTTTTTATTTTTATTTTTATTTTGCTGCTGCTGCTGCTGCTCTTATTTATTTATTTATTTCCATTTTGTTGGACTAAACACGAGCGAGCGGGCGAGCTCTAGTTTAACTGTAACTAAGTAAATGCTAAGTTACGCACGCACAAACACATGCAACGAGAATGAAAGAGAGAGAGAGAGAGAGTGTGTGTGTGGTACTTAGGCGTACGAGAAATTTTCTTTAAATTAAGCATAATGCGCGCTCGCATAGACGCACGCTCACATTGTGCCGTTAAATCCAAATATTTGTTTATAAAATCCACCAGAACCTCACAGCGCCGCAAATCCCGTTACGTGCCTGTGTGCTGATGCTTGAGCTTTGCTTTCGCTTTCGCTTTCGCTTGCGCCCTCGCCTTTACTCTTGCTCCCCGCAACCGGCTTTATTTGTCTCTCTAACTGTTACAGTTCATCTGCCTTAGAGATGGGCGCGCGACGAAGGCAGAAACTGCAAAGCAGTGAAGCAAAGCTGATAATATATGATTTATATTCGATATAAATTTGTAAATATGTACATTAAAATATATGTGTGTTAAAATATATATATATATTTATAAATGTTTAATATATGCATATATATATATATATATATATATATATATATATATATATATATATAGATTTAGATTTATATTTATTTATATAATGTCTCTTCTTATCGATAGTTGCTTTTGCTAATTGTTTCCCTTTTTCTTGTTGTTTTCTTTTCTGTCTGTGTCGCAATTCGAAATTTGAGGTCCAAGCACGTCTTGCCTAAAAGTCTCTGCCTGCGCCCATCTCTAATCTGCATACACACACACACCCACACACAGACTCACTCGCTTAAGCAGGTATATTGCACACTGCTGGCTCGTCTTGCGTCTCGCTCTTGTGCAGTTACATATGAGTGGGGCAAATACTGTCTTTGAATTGAGGCCTTAATCAGTTTGGCTTTCGCATTTTGTGCGCTCTAATGAAAATGCTCACAAAAGCTGTGTGAATCGCCCTTTCTTACTGAGCAGAATTGGTTTAATGCTAAGTAGATTTGCTTTAATGAGCAGGGGCCTAGTTGCTGCTGTTGTTGCTCTAACTGTTTATGCTAATAATAGCAAGAGAGCGACTAAGCGAGAGAGAGCGAGAAAAGAGTGTGGGAGAGCTGCAAGCAGAGCTGTGCTAAGTTTGACTTTGACTTTGGCTATGCGATGAGTTAAGCTCGCCCGAGTTGAGTTGAAATGGCAGAGTTAAGCTCGTAGCTCAATGCAGTGACAGGCTTTTGGTGATTATTGTTGTTGTTATTGTTGTTGTTATTACTGTGCCTAGTGATGGGCGTTTTGCTATTGGCGCGTGTCTGACTCTTGTTGTATTTTGCTTTAGCGATGGGCGTATTTCTAGTCGCGCGCTCTCTCATTGTAGCTGTTAATGCATAAACATAAAGCTGATCAGCTGGCTGTGCGTGTGTGTGGGTGTGTGATGGCCACGCCCACAACAACATTGAAATTGAATGGGCAAACAGGAAAAGCAGCTGCTGTTGCTCGAGTCGAGTTGTTTGTCATTGTTGTTAATGTTTTGAACTTTGCGTGTCGCACAAACAGACACTCGCACAAAGACACTCACACACACACACACACACACGCCAACATTGGGCCACACGCAATGACAAACTGGGAGGCGTTATCAATGGCGGCAACGGCGACACAGATCCTGCTGCTGTCTACATATGCACAGAAGCTAAAAGCTACCAATACACACACAGATATGCGCGAGCGTGTGTGGGTAGGGACAACATAAAATAAAATAAATTGCGCATATTCTGGAACATCTAATGCCAATGATGTTAATTGGATTTCTTAATTAAGTTGAAAAGCGAAGCGAAACGTAACGAACGCAAACGCCGCAAAAAAAAAAAAAGAAAAAAAAAAACAAATTATGAAGCCGGAAACTATAAATTATTTGTATCTTTCTTATTTTTTTATATGTATATATATATATATACAGCATAAAGCTCGCCCTCAAATTGTAAGTGCTCAAGGACACAAAATTGATCCAAATTGAAGTCATTTTTGTTTTCTCAAGAACTCTGAAACAGTGCCCCAACTAACTACGCAGAGCAGCGAAATATTTTTCATATGCAGCAAACAGAAACTTAAGTGTGGCATGAGAATGTGAAAAATATAGCATACTTATGGGCGCCAGCTAGCGATTGAGCCATAATTTCAATGCCAGAAGCTAATAAGTGTCGCCCCATAAGAAAGTTACCCTTCTCGCATATTAAATCAGAAATAAGCCCACTGTAAACACATTTAAATTAAATTTATTAAATATAAATATTTATCTATGCCTAGCGATGTTCGTATTGGACGCAAATATAAGTTCTGATTGCTTGCCAATAATTATTATTATTATTAGCAATAAAATATAATAAAAGGTCACTTAATGCATGCCCAGTTCTCATAGAAAAGATAGGCATGTTTATGGAAGCCAGCTTGCGGCAAGGTATTTAGAATGTGTCTACAAAATCTGTATCTGAATGAAATAATAAAATTGTAGCAGACCGAGTTGATAGGTTTTTATAATGAAATTGCAATTTTTATATGAGAAAACATTTCATAATTATACTTATTTTAGCTATTTGAGAATATAATCCAGACTAGTTACAATAAAACGAAATTAGTGCGTACTTCTGTGGGCTATGATGTACTGTAGTTTCATAAGTATGGCAGCTGACTGGCAAGCACTTCAAATATGTTTAACAGAATGTTTTGACTCTGGGAGAACAAAGTCGAGCATTGCATATCCTGGCTGCTCGCAGCTTGCTCCAATCCTTGATATCGTAAAAAAATGATAGCATACTTAAATGGGCTGAGCTCAAAGCTCGCTGCTTATGCGAGCAACTGGATGTCTTGAAAGAAAGCTGCCAGCTCAAAAGTATAGCCTAATTATGTGAGCAGCTTATGAATCCTTAACTGAAATTCATACGGAACATAGTCAGCGAAAGTGCAGCATGCATATGGAGGCAACTCAGAGCTTCCCCTCACAGCAAGACTTTTCATAAATCTTTAAGAGCAGCTCGTGCCTAGCAGCCGACATTAAACAAGTGCCGTGTACCTCTGAAGGTTGTCTTTTCGCAGGCATTTTGCATTCTTGCGCTGCAAGAGAATCAGTTGGCAACGCATTTGAAGCAAGCATATTTAGCCAATTTGCTATTTATGGCCGCTTTTATAATTCCATATATGCCAGTCATAAATATTAATGGCACTCGTCATAAGCGCACTCTCTCCCTCCCTCGCGCCCTGGCTGCCAACTGCAAGTGTAATGATCCCCATTAACAATTCACAATTTCATAGAACTTTTGCCAAGGCATCGAAGTCGGAATTGGGTCTCCCATTTGTTCAAACGGAACTTTTCGCATTGCCGCCTTTCATAATGCATACTAATAATTGTCGTTTGTCGCAATTGAGACTTTCAGGACAGGGACAGGGACAGAGACAGGGGGCAGGCCGAGAGACAGGCGAACGGACAGACGGAAGGACGGACGAACAGGCGGGGGAAAAAGGAGGGGGAAAAGGTGGGAGTAAAGGAGGTGGAAAAAAATGGTGGACAAACAGACGGAGGGACGGACGGATGGATGGATGGATGGATGGACGGACAGACCCACAGACAAAAGGATAAACGAACCGACGGACGAACAGCCAGGAGTCAGGCTGGGGGCAGGCGGGTGGATAGGCGAATAGACAGACGGACGGACAGTCAATCAGTCAGGCGGGCCGACCGATGGACAAACCAGCAGACGAATGGCGGACGGAGGGCCGGACAGAAGGCTGGAATTTTTACATTTGGCAGCTATTAAAAAATAGAAATAATTTTCCATTTACCTAGTTTGCCACTTGCTAATGTGTCGCTTTCGTGTGTGTTAAGGTGTTTGCACGAGAAATGTCTCCTTTCTTACTTGGCTCATGGCTGGCCGCATTGCCATGTGCCATTGTGCCACGCCCCCCATTCAGCTGCTCAGCAGAAAATTAACATAGCCATTGCGGGGCGCAAACTTTAACGAGCAGGCGAACGGCTCAGCACGCATACAACACACACACACACACACGTAGTTACAGGCACTAGCCACACACACACACACAGAGAGAAAGAGAGAGAGAGAGAGAGAGAGAGCTAAACACATGTGTGTACTTAAAGGAAATTGGTGGAAATTATCGAGTTTCCTATACAAAACGCGTCTGACACGCAGCTTACGGCAGCTCCCACTGAACTTGAATATCCTCGGCTCCTTGTTGTTGTTTGTCGCTTTTGTCGCTGTTGTTGTTGTTGCTGTTTCTGTTGCTGTTGCTCTGGTTTTAGCCATAGTTGGACTTGACTGCCTATTGCTTTAACGACAACGTTTAGATTTTGGCTACGCGTCCCCAGCTCGTTCGCCGCAACGACCCTTGCCAACCCTGCCCGCCCCCGTCCACACCTATAATGGCTACACAGCTCACAGCACAGGGCGCAGGGCGCAGGGCGCAGGGCACAGGGGCCACAGCTCACAGCGTGGTGCACATGATTTTGTTGCCAGCCTTCATTTTCGTTAGTGTTGCCTAATAAATTTAGCGTAATTTACGTTTAGTTGTGGCTTAGGCTTTTTTTTTTGTGTCCCTGTGACGGGGGGGAAGGTGTCGGCGGGAGGGGCTTGATTGAATGGCAGGACACTTTTTGAAGCGAGCAGAGGGAGCGAGATCGCCGTGCAGCGAGTGGCGGGCAGGGTCACCGGAGGCCAGGCGGAAGGGCTCTATGGAAGAGTGGGCGCGACTGCATGGCATGGGCACCAGGGAAACGGCCAATGGGGAGGCCTTGTTTTTATTTTCGTCTCGAGTACAGGAAATTCATAATGAAGTGCTCGCTTTGTTGAAGCTTAATTAGGCGTATAAGTAATACTTTCTATACATCAGTTTGCGCGCGTGTTCGTGTGTTGATGTTTCTCTTTGTGCATAGGCGGCGACGGCGACGGCGGCGGCGGCTGAAGTTGAAAACTTTGAATTAGTAAATTAGTTCACCCTGAGTGCACAACTCGGTCAGTGTGGTAGGTACGGCCGCCTTACGGCCGTAACCCCTCCAATCTCCCCCCTCCGCCCATCTCAGACAGCGGCTATCAAGTCTGTGTTGAAAACTTATTGTTTCGCCGTCGCACACTTCAGTTATCACTTTTATCGCTCGGCCAAAAGAATGCTCAGCCATCAGCTAAATATGATTAAGATACCCTGTAACTGTGCAGTGGCGTAGAGTTGGGTAGGCTGGCTTGCAAAGGGCCTAGGCAAATGAACTGCTTAAGTTCTTTGAGTTGAAACTGAGCCATGGAATTGGTTCATGAACCAAACAGTTTGCTTAACTATTTCATTGTTCACGAACGATGCACTTTGGTTCCAATGAATGTTCATACAAGTTCCGTTCCTTTGACTGAGCTCAATTGACGTTTATGAATGATTTCACTAACTGGTTCAGCTGAACATTAATGATTCGTTCATTTTGGGTTGACTGTTCATTAATGATTCGTTCATTTGATTTAGTTGTTTTTTAATAATTAATTTCAATTGAGTCAGTTGTTCATAAATGATTCCTTAATTTACATCATCTGATCAGTAGTGATTCGTTCATTTGAACTAGTCTGCTAAACTGACCTGAGCTATTCCATATATGAACTAGCTCCATTAGAATTTTGATTTCACATGTGGCATATTCGACTAACTCACACAAATATCTAATTGGGACTGGTTCATCGTGTGGAACTAGTGCTCTTTAAGAGCATAATTTTGTATTTCACTTAAGCTGAGTATCTGCTAGTCGCGCAAACCTTGCCATTTGCACTCTATAATGAGCATGAACTTATTTTCTCGTCTCGTCTTCTTCTTCTGCTTCTTGTTCGCTGTGTTGGGCGCGTGCCAAAGCGGCGCATCCAATAAATAATGATAACTTGACAATGACAAGAAATTTCTTAAGCCCCACGACCATCGCACCCCGACCCAGACCCAGGCCGCCCCGATCCCCCCCTACCCCTTCGAGTACACATAAGTCAAATGGACGAGACGTTCGAGTTGTTGTTGTTGTTGCTTGTCATTGTCGTGGACTTTGGTGGCAAGCGTGCACTGCAGGTTGTTATGATCGAAAATCAATATATATATAGCCATAGCCCTCTCCCCCCCAACTATATATATGTGTGTGTGTGTGAGTGTGTGAGTGTGTGAGTGTGCAACCCTTGGATGACAGACAATTTATGAATCGCAGCCAAGACATGTGCCACTTGGCTCGGACGAATGTCTTTCGAGCATGGCTGCCATTCAGTCACAATTGCTTGCATTGCCTCACCACCACCACCAGCACCACCAGCACCAGTCCAACCGGCAGCAATTGCACCGAGGCAAGCCAACCGAACGCAGAGCCATCTCCAACTTGAAGCCCAACCACAATTCCAATTCCAATTCCAATTCGAAATCCAATTCCAACTCGAACTCAATGCAGCGCTGCCGTTTGCATTTCACATAAATAATATATATACACACACACACACATGATATATATATATGTGTGTGAATTTGAGGTCACGCATTCTTATGCCTGACATGTTGATAATCACTCAGCCAGTCACAGTGAGCACTGAATACATTCGATTGCATTAATTATTACTTTTCTCATTAAGTTTACATTTCACACAAGTTTCGCGCGCCTATAGGGTATGCGCGAGTCCATATGATTGCCATTATTATTTTTTATTTTTATTTTAGATTGATTGATTGATTGATTAACTGCACAAGTTATGCATAGTCCTTGGATTACTTGGGAATAAATGGGGTTATGTAGAAACTATGAGTATATATAGAAATTGAATGACTGATTGATTAATTGATTGATTGATTGATTGATTGATTGGCTTCACGCTTATTATTTATTATAAATATATAAAAGTATATTTCCGAATCATTAACTGACTGACTGACTGATTGATTGACGGACTGAAATGCTTAACTGCTCGATTTGATTGATTGACTGACAGACAGTCAAGATGGGCGGCTAACTTATATGATTGATTGATTGACAGACGGCCAAGATGAGTGACTAAGTCAACTGATTGATTGATTGACTGACAGGCTTACTGCCTGATAGACTGAATGATTGATTGACTAACTGATTGACCGCCCTTGGCTTGATAGACTAGACGTGTGATTGATGAAATGGAATACACTTTTGAGCTACGCCCATCGCTATTAGCGTGTGACTACTGTACCCACTGCCGCCGGATGACGACTGCTGGCTCGAGTTTAGAGTCGAGTTTGCTCAACTCAAGTTTTTGTTATCATTGCCGTTTGCAACTTTGTTGTCAAGCAGCAGAAGCATATTCATTATAATTTCCATGCAAACTTGCAGCTCAAATATTTGTAAACACACGCACACACGCACACACGTACACTCACGCACACACACAGATACAAAGCAAGCATGTGAACATGTCCCTTATGCAAACAACGTGAAATGCCCAAAGCGCCGAGGCGTCATATAGATTGATATTAAGAGCGAAGGAGTGACAGAAAGAGTGCGAAAGAGAGAGAAAGAGAGAGAGAGAGACAGCTAGTGCAGGGTATACATCGGCTGTGCATAGGTCAATGCTAAGCAAATAATTAATAAACAATAAGCCAAAGCTCAATTGGCCTTGACTTGAAGTGTTTTCACGTGTCTCTATTATTATTTTATTATATCGTTTTTTTTTGTCGTTTTCGTCAAGGAGGTCGGGTGGGGTCATGGAGGCGGGCCGATGGGGACAGGTAATTGTAAAAGGCTCGCCGCACGCTTGCTCCACAAATATCCACAAATACGCACGGCCAACGTGGCGTATGAGCATTGCCCACATGCGCCATGTTTGTCAATTTGAGGGGGGGCCCAACGTGGGCCACCGGGACAGGCTGGCAGGCGTGATGTGGGGTCATAAACCACGACGGTCTCAATTGCACAACAGCTTATGCATGCTTGGCTAACCAATTTTGTTTCAATTACAATAATTTGATATTGTTTGATATATACAGTTTTTTTTTTTTTTTTTTTTTTTTTATGAAAAACGGCGCAGCAGCTCGAAGCCTGGCAACAGCATTTCAGTTCAGACGTGCGGTCAGGGCCACGTGGGCAGCAGCTCTATTTACATGCAACACACACATACGTGTGTGTAAACTGATTTGGGCCAAAGCATATCAAAAAGCGTTTAGGCAGCTCGTTACGGGAAGAGCAGGCAACAACTCGCTGAAAAGATTCTATGCCTGTGTGTGTGTGTGTGTCAGTATGTGTGCCTGTGTGTGTGTGTGTGTATGTCCGTGTCCTTGTGTGCGTGTGTTTTTATAGCCAGACACGTGCACAATGTATTGGGCTTAGGTCCGGCTTTTTGGCACTCCATATGCAGATTAGACGCAATCTAGTGGCGCCATCTATGGCTGGCTTTTGGGCTGCCATCAATTTGTTTTCCTGTTTTTTTTTTCCATTTTTTATTTTTGGAAAGATTGTATCGACCTATGAAGCAAAAGTTTGTAAACTCTCCCACAACAATCTATGCATACGAAATGTTGCCTTTTTAGACTTTTTAGAGTTTCTGCGCTACGCATTGCAGCACGAGACCAACGAGAGTCTGCGGCTGGACCCTGATCTTTGTCTTTACCTCATCTACTACTATTTCTACTACTTTTATCCATTATGTAATTACTGCTTTTAGTCTCTGACTAAGACTGCCGCTGCGGCTCAAGCTGCTTTCGACCACAGCAAAGAGCTAACAGCTTAATAGATACCCTGTAGCTTTGCACTCTACTACTATTTGCTGCTACTATTTGGTGTTACTATTTGCTACTATTATTTCTACTACTATTTGCTGCTACTATTTGCTACTACTACTACTATTTAGTGCTACTATATCTATATCTATATCTATATCTATATCTATATCTATATCTATATCTATATCTATATCTATATCTATATCTATATCTATATCTATATCTATATCTATATCTATATCTATATCTATATCTATATCTATATCTATATCTATATTTATATCTATATCTATATCTATATCTATATCTATATCTATATCTATATCTATATCTATATCTATATCTATATCTATATCTATATCTATATCTATATCTATATCTATATCTATATCTATATCTATATCTATATCTATATCTATATCTATATCTATATCTATATCTATATCTATATCTATATCTATATCTATATCTATATCTATATCTATATCTATATCTATATATCTTCCTTCTACAACTATTTTCACATTTTCATTTCACTTCTACTTCTGCCTCGGTGTTCGCTCTCATATCAATGTCCCAGACCTCGCCTCGTCCGACTACTTATTTCAAGACTCATCTGGACTTATCAAAGCTGCTGCCTAAGCAAAGCAAACAGCAGAGCTTATGCCTATATATATATTTATATATATATATTTACATTCATAGACATATTGATGCACTTCAGTGCCGCATTTGCGTAGCAAGAAGAAAAGCGGCTTATTTCTAACAGAAATTGTTTTGTCATGAGAAACAGGCCAACAGCATACACTGTGCGAAATTGGGCAGAACTTGACGGCGATGCTTTGCGTGTTTGCTTTGAACTCAATCAAGAGGCGATAAGCTGGCAGGTTCTGGGCAAAAGGCTTATCATGAATGATCAATAGGCAGTAAAGTTGCGCTGCCAGTGAAACGTTTAAGGAGACAAAGCCGAAGGCAAACGAAGAAAAAGTTCATCAATCAATCAATCAATCAATTAGTGAGTTCATCAATTGCTCTCACAAATTGATATTCATAGTTCGGAAGAGTAATGGCAAGGACGCTGCCAGTAAAACGTTGAAGAATGCGACACAGAGCGGCAGCAGCAGGAAAATAAATAAATGAAGGAGAAAAACGTTCTCCCGAGATGAAGTAAATAAGTTTTGTGACTCTGCGCTGGGGTCACGTAGACAACAAAGTTGAAACGAGCCAAACGTGCCACACACACACACACGGTGAGGGAGAGGGAGAGGGGAGGAAAAGAGAAAGGATATTTGACTAGAGCGTAAGAAAGAAATAAAAGACTGAAAAATTGTTGTCAGCTGTGGCGGGGAAAGAGCTGGTCAGAGGGCGGCGGTGGTAATGGGAACCGAATACACAACTTGTTTTTGTGCAATGGAGTTTGGCTTGTCAATATCTCAATATAGATATAGACATTATATATATAGATATGGGGCAAATATGCCAGTTGCAGCAGTTGCCTTTGAACGTTACACCTGTGCAGTTGCAGGCACTTTAGACAGCAACCAGCTGCCAGTTGCCAGCTGCCAGCTGACATCTGACAGCAATTGATTCCGGAATCACAAATGGGGCCACTCAAAGAAAAGCAAACTAAAATCACAAATACATGTATATATATATATATATATATATATATATATATATATATATAAATATATAAATATATATATATACGCGATATCTGTTGTGTTCGGGTTATTCAATTGCAACTTTGTTTTTATTTGATGGTTTGTTGTTCGCCCTTTGTTGATTGTTGATTGTTGTTGCTGTTAACAGCAATATGACAGGTGTGATTGATTGCCCTTGGCTGATAGTAAGTCAATATGAAGCAATTAGGCAATATAATTACAGTAATACTTATATATACGATATATTGTCTACGGCGGTATGGTACGATACGTGCAGGAGGTCACGGCATTAGCATTTAAGAACTAAGCACTTAGAGACAAGTAAGTCAAGAGAGACAGAGACAGAGGTAGAGAGAGAGAGAGAGAGAGAGAGAGAAGATTGACTAATACAGGAAAAAGAAATGTAAAAGAGAGAGAGAGAGAGAAAACTATGCAGAGAAAGCAAGAGAAAGACAGAGAGAGAGTAAGACAGATTGATCAAGAGAGAAAGGAAGACAGATTGAGAGTCAGATAGAGAGTTGGTTGATAGAAAGTAGCAGAAATAGAGAGGGAGAGAGAAAAAAACAGATAGACTTAAAGAGAGAAAAAGTAAAAGAGAAGCGACAGTGGGAGATAGAGAATGAGAGCTAAAGAGAGTAACTAACAAGGTAGAAGAAAATAGAGAGAAAGAGTTGTAGAGTGAGAGAGAAAGAAAGAGAAAAAGAGAGAAAACAAGACTGAAAGAGAAGAGACTGAATAATATACATGTACAGAGAGGGAGAGAGAGAGAGCAAGAGAAAATGAGTAACTGAGACAAAGAGAGAGATAGCTAAAATAAGAGAGTAAAAGAGAAAGTGAGGTTAGAGAGAGATTAAAAGAGTAGAGTAGAGACTGTACTTTATGGACTTAGTTCTTGATACAAACAAAAATGTATCGTCTCCCTTAGCTTTTGATATAGGTCTCAGTTTCGACTTAAAGGCTTACAGACTACATATAGACTCGCCGATGCCCCTCTCTTCGCTTCTCATAGTTTACAAAAAGCTTTTTTACACTCCATTGCCACAGCTTTCATATAGATTACACGCTGTCAGCGTCGCCCGCCCACTGGACACACTTTCGAGCATTTGAATGCCCTCGGATAAGGCTAATAAAAGGGAAAAAAGACATTTCATAATATTATGCTGATTTCCACTGGGTACAGGGTATGCAAAGAAGAAGCAAAGCAAAATTAATAACAACTTGAATGGGCAAACACAAAGCAGCTCAACACGATTTCCCTTTGCTTTCGCTCTTTTCAATTTGCCGAAGGAAAAACTTTAACAGTTTTCTTCTTCTGTTTCTTCTTCGTCGTCTTTGCCCCATCTGCTGCTGCGGCTGCTGCTGCATCGTCTTGCTCGTTGTTTCTGGCCAATCAAAATATGATATGAAAGCAGTATGAATGCGCAATGTGAATTGCTTTAAATTATAATTTTGATTAAGCGCTGCACACTTTTTGCCAAAGCCAAAGTCAGAGTCAGAGTCAGAGTCAGAGTGGGAGCCACGTGACGTATACGCAACGTGCACGGGCAGCAGCGTTGCGCATACGTAACGTTGGCCCAGCACACACACACACGCACACTAAGTTCCTTTTTTTGCCTTTCTTTATTTGTTGTTTATTTCCGTTTTCATTTTTTTCTTCCTTTTTTTTTTGGTATTGTTGAAGTTGTGCACGTTGCTCGACAGTTGCCGCTCTTATTGTTGTTGTTGTTGTTTATTCTTCATTTTTTTTTTTGCATACATATATGACTTACATAACGTGCATAGGCAACGTGGGCAGTTAGCAGCTCCTTTTGGCCTGGCTGGAGGCTGGCAGATTGCATAAGATTGCCGAGGCTGCAGCATAGTTGCGTCTGCAACAACAGCGACAACGACAACGACAACGACAGCGACAGCGACAACAATCTGCCGGCAACGACAGAAACATGTGACAAGCAGTCCAAGTCCAGCGAGCACCCTAACATCTGGCTGCACCGGGCACCCCTGCAGAGCGGAAATGTCAATCAACAAGCCGGAAACTGGCAACTGCCAGTGAAACCGGCTTGATGAAGCATTTTTTCGCAATTGCCTGACAGCCGGTTAGCCCCGCCCACTTCCCAAAAAAAAAACACATACGCCCACACACACACACACACTCAGCTGTAAACAGACTCAAAGTCTACTGCGAACTGGCAGTGGAAAGTGTTTGGCAGTCTGCAAATTGAGATTGTGAAACTAGAAAACTTAGTGTGAACTAGAAATTGGAACTTGCACTGGGAGCTTGAACTGTGTGAAGCTGAGCAGCGCCTCGAGAGCTGAGTAATGCTGGCAACTATGGACCGATATCTAAGAGTTTGATATCAGCAAATGGCACTGGGTCTAGGAACTGGAACCAGCAACTGGAGTTGAGCATGCGAATGGAGAGTCAAGAAGTGAGATAAGTAAAGTGATATATAAATATAAGTATTCTATCCAGATATTGAGAGCTATTACTGAGAGCTAGCTATGGCAACTGGAACTAGCAACTGATGCTCAGAATCGGCATTGAAAACAGGGAACTGGCACTGGACACTGGAACTAAGAATTGAAACTAGCAAGTGGCATTAGGTATAAGGAATCAGAAACAGAGCGTAGCAGAGAGATATAAATATGATATATATATATATACCGAGAGAACTGGAACTTGTAACTGGAACTGGTAATTGAAACTGAAACTAGGAATTGGTATTGGGAATGGGGAGTCAAGAACAAATATATATATATATATACATATATATAGATACTGAAAACTGACAAATTAAATAAGAGAAAGCTTGAACCTGGGATTAAGCTTTTTACATTAAAACTTGAAGTGGACCTGGAACTGGAACTGACAATTTAGAGCTAATGTTGACGCTGGCGCTGAGAATTGAGAATCAATGGAGTTTCTCAAGGAGTAAGCAACTAATACAACGGAACTGGTAAAAGATTCTAGGAACTGCAGCTGGAAATGGAACTGGAACAGTGAGCTTAAGCGGGAGCTACTGAGAGCTTTTATATATGCATGGAAATTCAGCTGGAACTGGAACTAAAATTATAACTGGAGCTAACAATCGACAGCTGAACTTGTAAGTAAAAGCTGGAATACAGATCTTGGAAGTGGAACTAAAATTGGAACCTGAACAGCTTAGGCTTGAAGCTTAGGCTTCGACCTGAGAACTGGGAGTCAATGCGAGGTGTCATTATGTATATTCGCTGAAAGCCAGAAGCTGGGACTATGATAATGGGAATACAACTGACAAATGATCTGGAACTGGAACTGGAACTGGAATAAGCTAGGAATATATTTAGCATAAACCATAAACAGTTAATAACGGCACTATGGAACTATTTCTACGAACACTGCAGCTCTTCAATGCAGCTGTGAGCGAGTATTACGCGCTGTGAACACTCGCAACGAACTGAAATTTCCCTAATTGCTTATGACTATAATTGTTTGCTGGATATCAAAGATTGTCAATCAAAATGCCGATGGCGCAAGTTTCCGCAGAGGATCTTATCGCCTTAATTGAGGCAGGAGACAACGGCAGCAACGACTAGTTCCGCAAAACTTTGACAGCGACGAAAACTTTCACTCAAAATTAATTAAAATGGATTTGATAAAGCGAATGCAAAAGGAACCGAACTGAAGAAGAGGCAAATAAACAAGATTATGTTAGGTGGGTCTACGAACCGCTCTGCTTAAATACCAAATAGTTTTTCAACTGCAAGAGGTAAAAGTGAAAGTTCTCGCTTTTCCTTTCACATTTCCTTTATTTTTACCCGAAAGTTCCAAACTTTGTTTTTACTTTATATTTGCGGCATTTCATTTAATGTGGGGTTTTTTCAAGGTCTCTCGGCTTCTGTCAATCTTATTTGTGAAACTTTGCAACTCTGGATGTGTTTTTTTCTTAGTAGACCTCCTTAACTTATTGCTTAATATAGTTGAGACTTTCTCTTCGAGTTGAACTCAAGTAAAAGTTTTTGGCGTATTTATAGAGTTTCTATTTGGCAGACTATATATATATGGAGTAGTTCTACCTCGTATTTCTAGGTAATCTTCATATTTTCAGGTACTTATGAATCTGATATAGAAGTAGTTTATGAATAATAATAATCTTATCTATAAAAGTCTGTGCTGAAACTCTGAACATAACTTACTAATAGCTTTACGTGTTGAATAAGTCTCTATATATATAGTTGATCTATACTGTATAGAGTAATTACTATGCAACACTGTTCAAATCTTAAAGCGGCGACTAACAGTGTTGGATACTACTGACTGCATACTGGATTAAAATTTAAGAAATAGTGTCTTAAGACACACTAAAATATTTGATGTAATTGAAATACATTTGTTAAACTTTCTAGACTTTTTGGAGTTTAAACTCTCAACAAAGATATAAAGCAATTGATGCCAGCAACAAACAGTGCTGTAAAACACGCATACTTATTTTCCGTACTTAAAATAAATTTCTTGTTTTTTAGGTTGCTACTTTGATGCTTTGGAGTTGAAACTCTATATACAACTAGGCAGCAATGCTGTTCTGATAAAAGCAGTGTTGTGAAACATAATTGGCATATTATAAAATTAAGCTGTCTTTTATTAGATTGTTGCTTTAACTCTTTGTAGTTGAAGTTCCAACTAGGCAGCAATTCGAGTCTGATAAAAAAAAAAAAACAGTGTTGTAAGGCAAATGTAATTATCCAACTTTTGCAATATAGTTATTAGTTTTTTTGTTTCCGCTTTTATACAGCATATACAACTGAAGTTACTAGCATTCCAAATTGCCTAACAGAAAGAAGGAAAAAAGAGTGTTGTAAAACTAAGTTAGGGCACATTTATAGTAAATGAAATAAAGTTGTTGTTGGTTTGTTGTAAATTGGACTGTTCTCTTAACATAAGCTGCGGATTTCCAGGAAACGAGCCCGGCGAACGGAGGCAGAGAAAAGCCAGTGTTGTAAAGCAAATGTAACATGAAACAAACATCGAGAGAAGGGAAAGTTGTTGCCAGTTTGTTGCTGTTGGCGTCGTTACATATAGTTGTTGGCTTTATGTATGCTTATATGTATATATGTAAATTTAAATATATATGTATATAAAGTGAAATTTAGTTAGAGCGTACTTTTTCTGTGTATGCCTCGATGGTGCGTCGCTTTTACGAGGGGATGCGGATGCCGATGCCGATGCCGATGCGGATGCGGATGCGGATACGGATGCGGATGCGGATAGCCCGTTGCGTTTGTTGCTGTTGTTTACGACATTGAAGCGGTATCGCATTGGCATTGGTACATCCGTCGTATCGTTTCGGCTTTCATAGTGTTTGCTTTTGTTGCTGTTGTTCGTTGTTTTTGTTGTTGTTTTTGTTGTTGTTTCTTTTTGTTTCTTTCGTACTTTAATTGTTCTGCTTACGCCTTTTTTGCTATTTCTATACGAATCGAAATTTAATTTGTATTTTGCTTATTTTTGCTCTTATATCGCACACACCCACGCACACACACACACACACACACACACGGCATAGACTCACACACACTCGTACGCACAGAAGTCACACACACGCACGCACACACACGCACAGCACGCGCGCACTCGAAAAAAATTTGAAAAGAAAAACAGTTGAATTTTGGCTTTTTGTTTTTGGTTTTTGTTTCTTTTTTTTTTTCTTCTTTTTTTTGTTATTTTGTTGTTTGATTATTTCGGTTAATATTATCTAATGATTTTGTTTGTTGGTTGAGCTCAAAGTGTTGTTGTTGCTATTGTTGCTGCTGCTGTTATTATTGTTGTTGTATACTCTTGCTGCTGTGGTTATTTCATTTATTGTTTTTATTGCTAGTACATATATTAAGTAAGTGTGTAATTTGAATGGAGCTCTCCGCTTGCTACGTCAGCCATGGGTGTAAACACAATACAGACTGAATCTTAACTGGCGACTGGCAAATGGCGACGACGCCGACAACTTTGTGGAGGACGCCCAGCGTCAGCGACGACGCCGACGACGCCGACGACAGCGGCAACGACAACGACAACGACAACGGCAACGACGACGATGAGGACGACGTTGCCGATGACGAGCAAGTTCGAATTAACTCGACCACAAATACGAGCAGAGCGCGAAACGAGACTCCGCACACACACACACGCGCACACACACACACACATACATAGAGAGACACACACAAGCAATCGAGCGACCGACCGTCAGACAGCCGGAATAGCGGGCCACTCATTTGACGAACGTCCTGCTTAAATGAAAGTGAGTGCGACTGTTTTTTTTTTTTTTTGTAACTTCTTCTTTCTTTTTGTTTTCTTTCCTTTCCCCTTTCTTACGTTGACTAGCAATGTTTTAGGGGCGAGGTCCAACGACTCGCACCGACTCTCGACTCGACTGCTCAGCTGGTGCTGCCCACAATATCAGCTGGCTGCGACAGCGACAGCGACAGCGGCAGCGGCTGCCCGATGCAGTTTTTCGCTTGATTTGTGGGCGCCACACGCTAAAATCGCCTTTTATTTTCTTCTGGCAACAAAATTCATTTATTTAGCCTTTTTCTTTTGGATTTTTGGCAGGCCATTTTTTGGCTTTTGTTTCTCGTGGCATTTTTGACAATTATGAATTGGCATTGTCATGTGTATGGGCGTGCGTGTGTGTGTGTGTGGTGCTCTCTAACGCCTTAACACGTATGTGCTCAGCGTGTGCTCTCTGCGCGTGTCTCTCTCGTTGCGTGTGTGCGCTCGCTCTGGCGCCTGTGTCTGTTCGCTCTAGCTATCTCTATCCGCCACATAAAATATTGTGCTTTTTTTTTGTGCTGCCTGTGTGTGTGTGTGTGTGTGTGTGTGTGTGTGTGTGTGTGTGTGTGGACAAATGGCAACTGGCAACTGGCGGCGGCTGGGTACATTTACACTCAGCAGCGACAACAGAAGCCGAAGCAGCAGAAAAGAAAAAAAAAAAAAAAGAGAAATAGAAGCAATGGAAAAGCAACAGCAACAACAGTTAGAATGCCGCCTGATAGCGCTTTGGCGTGCCAGCCGCTTTATTGTTGTTGTTCGCTCGCTCGCTCACTCATGCTCTTTGTTATATTACCGCTACTTTGTTGCGGTTGCTCATCTTCTTGTCCGTTCTTCTTCTTTAGAGCTGAACTGAACTTTGAGCTTTTGAGCTTGATCTAAGCATAATTTGCGACTGGCACGCGATACGAAAATCAAAATTGAACTTTACAAGTTAATCCTTTGCATAGCGAAATCCAGAGAGACCGCACAAGCGAGAGAGCTGGATGGTGCGAGCGAGAGAGCGCGAAAGCGAACGAGTTCGTATATAAATATGCCTATTAAGTTGCCTTTCGATTACCATTTTGAAAATCAAATTCGTAAAATACAACAAGGAAATGAATTTCAGCAGCTGCCGCTGTCACTGTCGCTGCTGTCGCTGCTGCCGCTGTTGTTGTTGTTATTGTTGCTGTTGCTATTGCTGCTGCTGCGAGAGCACGGCGCCTGGCTTGGCTGTTCTTTTGCATTCGAGCAAATTTCGCCCTGTTACCCGTGTCCTTCGGTTGGTCCTGCGCATTGGGCCAGGCCCGATTTGCGTAAGGTGCCAGGCTCCAGCAATGGCTCCTTGCTGGCTGCCGGGCTTGTGAAGTACCAGTACACACCCACACACACCCACACCCGCGCACACACACACACACACACACAAGCAGTTGCCACCTTCACACTGATTCTCAATCTAAAAGTTTAGCTGCTGCGCGTTGCTTTGTCATCGGCAATTGTCGTTGTCGTAGTCACGTTGTTCAGCAATATTTTTTAGTTGCACACACACACACACACACATATGTATATATGCGTGTGTGTGTGTGTAGCTCGTTTGGAATGCATCGTTGTCGTCGCTGCTGCTGCTGCTGCTGCTGCTGTTGTGGCTGCTGCTGATGAACTTGGAAATGGATTTGCCTAGCAACAACTGCTGATGGATGTGCACGAGAAACCAAACCAAAACCAAACCATCAACTCGCAGGCATCAAGGACACGCCAACAACACCCGCAGCCACGCCCCCTCCGCCCCACCACTCCCCCATCCGCCTTCCGTTCTCTTCAGTCCATCCATACACTCCCGTCACTTGGGCATATCCTTTAATTTGCTACCCATCATTAAGCAAAGTCGTTGAGCCTTTTGAGCAACATTCAATTGAGCCACAAATTGTGAACAGGACATGAACATGAAAACATCGACACATAGCAAGGACATTAGCCACCCAGCTAGCCAGCTAGGTTAATGGAAATGTCAACAAGCAGTGAAACATAGTTAGAGCTTTATCCCTTTTAACATTTTGAATAAATTATGCAAAAGGAACGACTTGATGCAGGTTGATCCTTAAGCTGGTACAAGGACAACGATTGGTTACATCGAAAACAGTTCAAAGAACTTCCATTTGACCAACTTTCATAATAGAATAAATATAATTATTCTTTAATCTGGCTCTGATTTTATTATTATTCATTTTCAATCTTAGTTCATTTAAACTAGTTCAATTGAACCTTCAACTAACTTGATGACTAAACGAGCGCTATCTGAGAGATCTAGCGTTGGCATATAGCCATCTCGCTATATTTTATTCATTCGAACTAATTCCAGTGACTCGCAGATTGAATTGTATATAAAAAGTCGAATTGTTAATTGAAACTAGTTCAAATGAATCAGAATGGAATAAATGAATTTTATATATAGAGAAAGTTTACTAGCGACTTTTCTCTTCAGAACTAGTTCCACTGACTCAGAGCTAGAAATTTCAACCGTAAAATCACATACCATTCATTTGAACTAGTTCCAATGAGTCACGAATTGCATAGCGAATCAAAGAGCTATTGATCTAGAAATCAATGAAAACTTTAAACATATATTGATCAAGTGTTTTCACATTACAAAAAACAAAAGCATTCAGCTTGTGCGTCATTCATTCGAACTAGTTCGCATGAGTCATGCATTGATCGAGTTAAAGGAAAAGAAAAGAAAAATCAAATTAAATGGGCAGCCAGCCACTTTGGACGTTGGCTTTAATGCGCTTTGCCATAAATTATTGATGGGCCAACTTAGGCTGGACAATGGATATATATATATATATATAAATGAATATATATATATATATATAAAACGATATATCGACTGTATCTATATATATATATATATATGTATCATCTGGTGTGTGCAACTGCTGGTGCAGTTGCTTGAATCGTGCTCGAACAGCCGCAGTGGCTGGCAAATTATCATTAAAATTTCAAAACAACTTTCGACTATTTTCCGACAAATTATGCGGGGAGCCGGGACTCGGACATGGCCCGGACCCAGACCCGGACCCGGACCCGGACCCGGACGTGGACGCGAACTCAGAGTTTTAGCAATAAGTTATCGGCCATTGGGGCCAGCTGCCCGTTAGTTGACTTAAATAACGCCGTCAGGGTCATGCCATGGATATGCAAGGGGTATTACGGATAGCGGACTCGATGCCCGTAACGAACCCAACGGACGGATATATGGACATATGGGCAATTGGGCAACGACGCGTCGCGTTAACGCAAACGGCTTTAATATTTTACAGAGTGAGACAAGCACAGGCAAAGAGAGTGTGGGGAGAGAGAGAGAGAGAGAGAAAGAGAGAGAGAGAGAAAGAGAGAGAGAGAGACGAAGTGATAGGGCGAGAAGTAGACGGGCGTAAATGTCCATGGGACTTGGGAATAACAGTTAAAGTCGGCCCCGCTGGGTGCCCACTTTGGCGCATATAAAATTTATCATCAGCTAAATATGGCATGAAACAGCGATTGGAGGTGTTTGCTTATTGCTTATAGAGCACACAACACATGTCGCCCATGTCCCAGTCAGCGCCATCGATAATTCATTCCGTCCACTTATCCCTGGCCTCATAAGCCCACCTTTCATAATCAGTTGGGACTCGAATTTTTGCCGACATCAGTCGAGCCGGAGAATCAATCGAAGCTTGGCCAGCAAAATTATTAACAATCAAGTGTCCAGGCAGTCGGCATTTGTTGCGCGACTAGCAGATACCCTGTACAGCAAATAATGAATATGAATTAGCACAGACTTTGCCAAATAGCAACAGCTCAGCTCAATACGATTCCAAAGATACTTTAAGTAAGTAGCTTGATAATGATTTAGGGAACTGAATCCTCCTTCATATGATTATAAACATTCTTATACATAAATATTTCTTGTTAATAAATTATACATTTATTATTGATAGACATCCGTATTTAACAGGAGTTCTCTCTCTCACTCGTCTCTATCTCTCTGAGTATGCTTCTCTCTGACCGACTCTTTGTGGCTTTGTCTGTCTCTCTCATTCCCACTCTCTACATTTCTCTCTCTCTCTCTCTCTCTCTCTCTCTTGCTCTCTTTCCCTCTCTTCGTTCGTCTATATCTTTATTTGTATCTCTCCATGCCTGTCTCTCTGTCTGTCTCCAGATGAATCTTGTCTGTCTGTTTGTCTCTATCGGTGTCTGTATGTATCTCTGATTATGTCTTTTCTTGTCTCACTCTTTCTCACCGTAGATCCAGTTCTCTCCATTGTTCTCTTTACGATTCTCTATCTCTCCCAATTCCCAATATTTTCAATCCCTCTGTTTAGCCATCATTTTTATCTGTCCATCTCTCTATCTCCTTCCCTGTCTCTCTGTTTTTCTCTCTCTATCCCTCCCAAAGCAATTCATGAATCCTGATCTGTCAAGCCCTTCTAAAGCAATCTCAGGCACTGTTGATAAAATATATTTAATGAAGCCATTCATTGTAGACATTTATACATAGACGTTTTCTCAACCAATCGCCACAATTACAGGGTATCAAAATCTGAGCATAATTTGCTTTTGGCATTCAGCCATGCAGTCCCGTTGCCATTAATTATGGCTGCGAAATTGGTGCTTCAAGGTTTATCTTCAGCAACGACCATATATCACACGAATTACCGCAGCTCTAAAGTTGATAGTTCAATAGGTCAAAGGCGGAGAGAAGCTAAAGGAGAAGCTAGAACAATATTTATATGAAAAGCAAGCTTATCAAATTATTTATGAGACTGCAAAGCTTTGTTGAGGCTCCATTCAGAGAAATATTGATATATTTATATATATATATGTATATATTTACAGTGGCTGCATTTATCTAGCGCCTGATATATGGCCACGTCATTTTTTTATTTTCACAAACTATCAGCGTTGCCAGACTTGACATATTTCACTTGCGTTCAGCGCTTTGTAAACACACAGTCAAAGTGTCTCTTATCGCGATTTTACTTGAACACAGGTTCAGAATAAAAGGCATATGATGACATATCAGAATGCAATATATATCGCGTTAAGCTGATCGGGTGGCAACGCTGAAAAGGCCTGTGACAGCTAGATAAATGGTCTGGCTATCTATTGATACGTTTAATAGCTTGGCAGCCTAACGAGACTGAACTTTTATGCATGCATTTAAAGCAAAATGTTAAGCTAATGTTAACCAGCTGTAAAATGTCTAACAGCTATAGAAGGTAGTTTCATGCACCTTCTATAGCTGTTAGATATTTTACAGCTGGTTAACATTTTGCTTTAAATGCATGCATAAAAATTCAGTCTCGAGCTAGAGCATAAGATATCTTATTAAAGCCAAAACGAACAGATTTAATCGCCAGTTAAATATAAGAAAAATTAATTTTAAATAGCAGTCAAAGACAAATTATAACATAACAAAATGATCGCTTTAACAGGCAGTTAAGCTTTTTGTTAAACTTCCCTTTAATTTTTTCTTTAAGCTTGCCTTTGAAGTACATATTATTATTATCACCCATAAGAAATTTTGACTGTTAACAATCATGTTATCGAATTACCCTTGACAATGACTGGACAGCTAGTTAAGCAGTGAAGCAATTATAAAACTTAACATTTAACTAACAGTTTAACAGCAATATAAATTGCCATTATCGAACGGGAAATGCAATTATATACGCTTTAGCAAAGGCCAAACTAGCAGTTAAACTGGTTGTTAGCTCAAAGCTATGCATAAGTGAGCGGTTAGACATTTATATAAATGGCTGTCAGGCATTTGACAATTGGCAGTTGGAACTCGAGACTCGGCGCTTGGTTGAGTGGCGAAGATACAATAATATGTAATAAGACCTTTAACACACAGCAGGAGCGAATGTCAAGCGTAATGCAATTTATTATAACAACAACAACAATAAAATACCAACTGGGTGGAGGTGAAGGAGGAGGAGGAGGAGGAGGAGGAGGAGGAGGCGTAGGACGAAATTCGCGTTCCGTTTAACACATAGCTAAAAAATGTTTGTATTTATATTTTCCGTTTACTTTCTCTTTGGGAGTTTTTGTTGGTTCGGTTATTTGGGCAGCGAATCGATTTTCAAGCAGGTGCCACAAGGTGACGATAACTTGTTTGCTTTTTGGCTTGCCCGCAGGAAATGTTGAAGGTAATTGACGAGTGCTAGACGAGCCGACACACACACGCCCACCTATAGTCAGCTGGCCTGACCCTGAACTCAAAACATTTTTTCTGGCACAATTTGTACTGTTGGACTGCATTAGTCAAGTCGAGTTCAGCGAACGAACCTGTGGAAGTACTTGCTGTGACTGTTAAAGAATTCATAAGGGAAATTCACAAAAGCCAATCGAAGCACACTCAAGAGAGAGAGATAGAGAGATAGAGAGAGAGAGAGAGAGAGAAAACTTTTGGAAGATCCCCTTGAGTGTTATCAAAGTCTCATCAAAGATCCCGCTGAGATCTAGTCAACATCACATTCATTGCTTGGAGATTCTTCCGGTCTCTGGGAGAGCTTTCGACGTGTTTTTGAAGAGCTTTCGAATAGCTCTCAAATGAGTTTCGAAAACTCACGCCGACAATCCTTATTTTCTGTTATCTAGAAGAACTTCTAAAGGCGCCTAGGAAAGGCCTGTCGAAAGGCTCCAGTAAGACTCTTCACAGACTCCTCGTAGAAGCTTTTTCAGACGAAATAATTCCTCTCTGCCCTCTCCGATTAGGCCTCTCTGAAAACCCATTTAAGACCACATTTGGTCGCAGCCCTCTTTAAGATTCTGATTAGCCAACTCTTTAAACTCATTTATGACTCCTCTTGCACACCTGTAAGACCCCTCAAAGACCTCACGTAGAAGCCTTTCAGACCACTACAAAATGTTCCTCTTACAAAATTTCCTAGAAGCCCTCTTTGAAATCTCAATTAGAGCTCTCTAGAAACCCGTTTACCTCTACCACACCTGCCTGGCGGCCTGCTGTTGCCTATTTTGTTGTTATTATGTTTTCCTTAAGACCGCGTGATGAGCTCTCCAATAGCCGCTTCCTCAATGGGGATCTACCTTGATTTAGCTCGAATTCCGATTCTTTTGTTTTCTGTTTTCCATTCCATTTAATGAGAATCGCATCGCTGAAGCTACACACACATATATATATATATATATATATATTTACATACATGTACATATATGCTGTATGGCCATTTGCTTATAGAGATGACTTCGCGGCAAATCGATTAGGTCATATGCCAGCAGCACTCTAAACAATATATCAAAGACAATGAACGGGGGCTGCGTATTTAGAGACGGGAGTCGGGAGGGGCGGCGCTCGTAAACGTTTCGTATATTATAGGGAATCGAATCGAATCGAAGTATTTATGGGCATTTGTTTGCGATAGCAATTCAGATACAAATACAACAAGATACAATACAAATATGCGTGTGTGTGTGTGTGTGTGTGTGTGTATTTGTAATTTCCCACATTTGTTATGCCCTTGTGAAGATAGAGCATATACAAATTATGGATTCATTTGAAATTTCCTCTCAACAACACGTTGCATCGTCTACATGCTGTGTTAAGTTAGCTTAACATTGCAGAGCTTAGCTGAGTTAGGCTAACAGGTGAGAGAAATAAACTGCAACTCAGGCTGTTAAGGTATAAATTTACACAGGCTAAGCTGTGGGTAATTAACAGAAGATAATAAAAAAGTCTCTGTTGAGCTGCTGTTAAACGCGCAGCTGTTAAGGTGTGGAACTAGAAGAAAAAATCGGTTAGGAGCGCAAAAAATGTAATAAAATTTTAAAATGAAGTTAAAGAATATTCCAAATATGTTAAGCTTGAAATTAGTAATATGATAGACATTGTTAACAGTAATGTGCTCTCAACGTTTTGTTATACAAAAACCAGCCGATAATGCAGCATAATAATATAACAGCTTTTATATAAATATAACAGTTGAAGATGAAATAACAAATTAAACAGGTATAAGTGCACTAGCTTAAGAGTGTATGTAAGTTCTCTGTTATATAAATATAACAGTCGAAGCTTAGCATAAAATATTTATATTAAATATATATATATATATATATATATATATATATATATATATATATATATATATATATATAATATAAACATATATAAAAGTTGTAAGAAAATTTCCTTTTGTTAGGAAATTTATTTAAAGCAATCAATAAATTGTTTCTCTATACTTTAGCAAGAGTTGTACCAAAAATTAATATATTTTTTATTTATATAAACTAAAATTTAACTTTGTTTTCCGTTCTTGCTAAATGAAATTTTTTGATTTCAAGTTCAATTTCCTTATATATTAGCAATCAAAAATTACATCAAATTATGTAAAAGGAATTTTTTCTATTTTAATTTTTTGATAAGACGATTTTTTTTTGCTTTGGGTGCTGAAGCAAGCAATCTAGGCAATTTTGATCTTAACGTTCAGATCAGTCAAAGCTGCTTGCAGAATAAATGCCACTCGGGACTACAACTCAAGAGCTTGCTGACAGCTCTAGACTAAATTTGGTACTACTTTTATTATGCTAGGTCAACATTAAGCACCAGCATATGGTGAGTGATCATAGGCAGAGCGCCACTACCGCTCACACAGCTCCAAGTGCAGGCGCTGCTCTTAGCCGTGATAAACGCTTGACACAAACTAATTAACAATTTAATTTAATTATTTTAAATGCCTTGAGAGTTGGGCAATTTTGTTGTTCATGGGAAATGTTTGCATTAGCTTATTCAGTAAATATTGTTAGGAATCTTTTATTCACACGAAACTTTAATAATTTCTTATTTTTATTGTCAATGAAGAAAGGCGCTGGCAAATGCCAGGTAATTAATTTGGGAAATTGTTTTGTATACAATTATAATTCCCTTTTGTAGTTGGTAGACAAATGGGGTTGAGCTCAAGTTCAAGCGAGGCAAAGGGAACAATTTTGGGAAATGTTCTTAAGGTCAACTTGAGCCTTAGAAAGCGCGTTCAGCAGTCGTTCAGCTCTCGAATGTAAACACAATTTCATTGTTGTTTTGATTTCCTCTATAAATATGTGTGCGTATGTGTGCGTGTGTGTGTGTGTGTGTTGTTTTTGTGTCTGCAGATGCTCTGGATGAAAATAGCTTGGGTATAGCCCCAGTTTTATTTTGTTTTCCTTCTTTTTACTTTTCCCCGTAGAGAAACGGTGCGTTATTTATTTTTATAGTTTGACTCGATGGGCAGCCAGAACGTGGACCCAAGACCTGGATGCGTATGTCATATTGGCTGGCGAGCATTCTATGATGTGCGCACATAGCCACAGCCATAGCCATAGCCATAGGGAAGAAGAGCTACGTCATTGTTACAGTTATTGTCCGGCGGCTGAGCCATTTGTCACGGACAGCCCAATGAGAGGGGCCGGTCGGGGGAGCGCGGGACTAAGGGTAGGCGGCTGGATTTTGAGTTATGTTTGGAGGACTTACCAGCACTGGTCGCTCGCTGGCACAGGACAGCTTGCGCGTCTGACGCAACGTCTCCAGCCACAGGGAGGTGCGACGTGACGCATTGTAGGCGCCACCCGACGAGACGCCACCGGCGCGTCCACCAAAGCTGGCGGTGCGCGTCATAGCTGGCAACGCCGGCGCTGGCATTGCAATATTCACAGCTGGGCAGGTGCCTGGCACGGCGCCGGTGCCAGGACACGAAACCTTTGGATAGAGACTGCCCTTGCATTGGTTCTCCATGCAAGTGGCAGGCGACATGCCACGCGCAACCAACAAACAAAACAAAAACTCAAAAAAAAAAAAATTTATAATAAAAATTATAAATCACAATTTCTTTTTTTTTGTTTTTTTTTTTTTTCTTCTAGTTATTTATAAAAATTCGTTTTTATTTGTTATTCAGTTTTTTTTTTTTGTTTTCTTGCTTCAATTCAATTTCTATTTTCACATAATTTTCTTTCTTTTGCACTATTTTGCGTTTGGCTCGAACCACAATTCGAACGGTTCGGTTCGAATGTTGATTTGTTTTTGATTTGGCCAGCGAGCGAGCTTTGTTGATTTTCGAAATTTTCAATTCGATTTTCGCCGACGATTCGGCTGCGTAATTGTCCAAAATGTAAACAAAACACGACGGGCCCAGTACGAAAAACCATTTGACTCGAATCGGGTTTTTCTTCTTCCAATGCCCATTCGCATTCGCATTTAAATTGGACAGAGAGGGTATATCGGTTGGTCTTGGATTCGGCAGAGATGCCAGCGCCTCAGAGGGCGTATGTTCGATCTCCGTCCGCCTGTCCATCAGCCAATCTAATCGCCTGTCGCACAGCTGTCTGTCATTTCGTCTGTCCATCTGCCTGATTATCCGCCCTCTCTGTCCACCTGTCCCTCAGCTCTCTGTCTGTCTGTCGTTTTGTCAGTTCATATATTTGTCTGCCCGTCGGTTGGTCTACGTGTGTTTCTGTCCACCTCCCTCTCTGTGTATTTGGCTCTTAGGCTGTCCTCTGTCCGTCTGTCTGCCATTCTCTCTGACTGTCCGCTATATATTTATACGGCCGTATGTCTATCTATTCGTGTGTCTATCTACCCTCCTTCTCTGCTTCTCCGTCTTTTTGGCCGTCTATCTGTCCGTCTGTATGTCATTCCTTCTGCCTGCCCGCCAAGTTGTCTGTCAGTCCCATTGTCTTTACGTTTATCTGTCCGTCCCTGCGTCTGCTGCTAGTCTATCTAGTTTTTGTTCCTTCTTTGCACTGTTTGGTCGTTGCTTCGACCGTCCATCGTATTGATCATGTGTAGCTAAAATGCATCATTTATTTACTAAACATATCCCTCTTCCTCATCAACAGTCGATCGATTTAATTGGTTTTGAGGACATAACCCATAAGCATAAAATCCATAAAAAATTACGTCAATATAAATTTAGATGTATTAAAAATACAGATTAGAAATACAATATATTATGATTACATTCAGAATCAAACTAATTTAATAAGTTATTTTTCCAACATGTATTCGTTGTATACAGGGTATAAGCTAGCCGGGCACTGCCAGAGCACTTTAACTAGATTTTTTTAAAGCTTTCGGCCGCTGTGACCTGCGCCCAGCTAGCACAAAAAGCAGAAAATTTGTTATATTTATATTTCGATATAATTTCCCTTTTTTTCGCTCTAATTTGGCCGCAATGCATCGTTTCTAGTTGTCAGCACGCGTCGCCAATCGCCCGATTGCCCGACGGCCCGATTGCCCGATTGCCCGATTACCCGATTGCCTGTTTGCCGGGCAATTGGAATGGAAGCAGCTGCGGCTGCTCATAGTCGCGGAACGAGATTTCCGCCAATGCTGCCTGGCCATTAAGCGTCTCAAATTTATATAAAAGTTTTTTGTTCTTTATCGAATTTGCCGGGGAGCAGGGAATGTTTTTTATTGTTAGCATGCCTCATAGATCGTGTGGATTATGGCAATTGATGATAATTATTGTGGGTAATTGATTGCTTTTAATCGATTATGGATTATCAATTATTGCTTTCTAATAACAATGCTTTAAATTATAAATCATCGATTAATATGTACTGATGTTTACTTTCAAACGCCTGCTGATTATCGATTTCTGATTACTCATTATCGATTACTGATAGTCTATGAGGAATGATCAATTATTGATTACTGATCAATTTTCCATTATAGATTTATAATTAGTTATCAACGTTAACGATCACACACATCGATTATCAATTATCGATTACATTTCTCGTCAATGATTATCGGTTATATTTAATTATTCATAATTGAGAATATATTACGGATTTCTTACTACCGTCGTGCGATCATCTTCGATATTGAATTCGGATTAATAATGATCGATTACTAAGTATCGAATATTGCTCACTACTTATCGAATACTGATTGGTGAAATTTTGCATTCGCCCAGACAAAAATATAAGTCCAAATATAAATATTCTGTATGTTTTTATTGTCTATTTTGTTAGCTGAAATGCATAGCTTCTGGCCAAGCGATAACCGATTGCTGTTTATCGAACAAGCGATTGCTATTTGCTGTTAATTGAAATGGAAACAGCTGCCGCTGAATGAGATATCCGCCCTTTTTCAACCCATCCATTCCAATGGCAACAATTGTTTGCCTGCGTCATGAGAACGTTGCTTCCTGATCCAACTATTACTATCTGACTCTCGCAATCCCCTCTATCACGCTCTCTCTCTCTCTCTCTCTCTCTCTCTCTCTCTCTCTCTCTCTCTCTCTCCTCTCTATGCTGACAGGTTTGTATGAACTTCAAGATGCCCTACTCTGCATGACTCATGCAAGGTGAAAAATCCAAAGAGAAGATAATCTGAAAAAGAAAAACCTTGTACCACATGTCATTATTCCCAATAAGAATTACGAATACCCAAAAATATGAATATGAGAACAAGAAAAAAGACAAGAAAGCAAACTTTGAAATAAGAAAAGCATTCTTATTCAACAATTATTGGCCGGTGGCCAAATTGCATTTTACAGAAACGCTTATAGCCTATAGCCGAAAAATTTGTAGGTCTATAAATTCCAGATATTTCGCTCTCGCAAACACAACTTAATTTGCACGAAAAACCTATAAATTTCCGACCGCTTTATGACAAACTTAAATGTCAGCTTCAAATCAAAAATATACTTCCCATTTCTATTCTATTTTTCATTTGTTTTTGGTATTTTTAGTGCAGTATTTTTGTGAACAGCGACAACATTCAGATAAATACTATATAACAGACGCATACAAATTGTGAAACATCTCAAACAATTTGTGGTTTTGATGGGCGACAAATGTGATTGGAAATTCAGTTAGATATTTATATATATACTATATATGTAGCTATATAAATTTCTAATAGTAGAAAATATGGAAAATGTCATATATTGACATATATAAATTGATTTTTTATAGGTCCGTTAACAAATTGTTGCTTAAATTCCCAGAATTTTATATAAATAGGGAAATATTTTTGTTCTCCAAAATTTCACATTTCTTGACAAATTACCGAAATTGCAATATCATGGACCTCATTTTCCATGCTGTAAATTATGCTGAAATGCTATATTATATTACCAAAAATTGTAAATACCCTGTAAAAAATCATCACTTAAATATGATATATATGCTTAAATTTTTAATTGAAATTTTTCGTAATATACATAAATATTTGTATATATCTAAGATATATGCATGGGTTTTAACTAAGGTGCAGCGTAACAGCTAGTCGCGCTAGGCATTGTCAAAACATGTGCAGGGTATTCAACAGATCAACGACAGGCAAAGAGAAGGAACAAACTACGCTTACCTTTCCAATAACTTATATATATATATATATATATATATAAATATATATATTATATTATATTATATATATATATATATATATATATATATATATATATATAAATATATATAAGATATATTTTATTTATATTTTTAACATTAGCTATTGAGAATATATATGTGGGTGAATGAATGTATGAGTCTTGACCTTTTGGCCTCATTGATTCGAATTAATTTTTTAATCCTAAATGATATTTTAAATGAAATGCAAATTGGCTCTGACTGAGAACATTTTGATGAGTACATATGGATGAGTACCTATCCACATGGATGATTACAGTTCGCTGATCAGAAAATGGATTATCATCAGTTGGTGAATATCTTGAAAATTTGACTTTAAATACATTTTGACGTTCATAAATATGAGTACACTGAATATGAACTATGTGTATAATTTATGAATGATAATGAAATCAGAAAAGTACATTTGAGACCGGACAATAGGTACTTTCGTGAATTTTAAATATGAGTATATTTTGTATAAAACTATGAATACAATTTAATTAATAAATTTATGAATACCATGTAGAACTATGAATACCATGTACAGCTATGACTAGAAATTAATGAATACATTTATGAATAATGAGTACTATGTAGAACCATGTAGAACTATGAGTACAATTTGTAAGCAGAGCATGAGTACATTTGTGAATAGAGCTATAATAATACAATTGTGAAGATAATTTCGAGTACAATTTGTAAACAGGGTATGAAATTATTTTGTGCATAGAACTATGAGTACATATGTGCATAGATCTGAGTACAGTTGTATAGAGAACTATGAGTATATTTGTGAATATACTATGTGTGCATAGAACTATGAGTACATATGTGTAGAGAACGATGAGTATGAATTGTGATTAGAGTATGAGTACATTTGATGAGCAAATCTCTGAACAGCACAATGAGTACATTTTGTTGGCACGATTGATGAGTGCACACTGTGAGGACATTTGAGCTGAGCACAACTACGAGCATTACTATGAGTATTTGATGAGCACAGTTTGTAGTGAATACGAATGCGATAATGCGAGTCGAGTTGTTTGGACTCGAGAACAAAAGCAGAAACTGTTAACGAGCGCATTCAAAGCAAATGGCAAAATTGATTTGGGCATCAAACAAACTTCAACTACGAAACTTTGCTAAACACTTGTTTGGTTTTTTTTTTTTTTTTGTTAACTTTAATAATTTTGTGTATTTTTGTTGGTATTTTTTGTTTGGTATTTTTTGTATATACACAATGCACATAAATGCTAAAACGAAGTTGTTTTTTTTTTTGTTGGTTTTGGGTTAAGGAGGTTTTCTAATTGCCATTCAAATTTGGTTTATTGTTGCTTGGGATAGAATTTGTAAGATTTTTGTCATTAAATACCATTTTGGAGCATTGGAGAGTTTCGTTAGTGGCCTCTGTGAAGGCCCTTCTAAGTCGCAACTTTCGGCTTTCGGACAATGTGCGAGGCATTAGAAGAACGCCCTAAAGAGAATTGTCGATGCGAATTGTGATTAGTACAGTTAGTTAGTTGAAATAGTTAGATTTAGTTAAATTAATTAGTAATTTGGGGAGAGTAAATGGGGGACAATAAGGAAAATACATAGGCTAAATGAAACTGGTACTTCTGAAATAGTGAACAGTATTACTACATATTATATCTCATGTATGTATAACAGTTACGTATAACTTTTGCGTATAACAGAGATTTTAAAATGAAAATCTACAACATATGTGGTTAACGGTTTTATATATAAATACATATTATATATCAGTTTTGTTAAATAGTTATGTATAACAGATATTATATAAAAAATATGTATATGAAACAGATATGTATAACAGTTTTATATAAAAGTTATTGGGGATACATCTATATATCTGTTATGTATAACAGTTCTGTTTAATGGTTATGCATATACATCAGTTTTATGTAACAAGTAGGTATAACAGCTGTATAAAGCACTTGTTCATATATAATTTTTGTAAAATATATGTATGTATAGAAAAAATATATATGATTTATATATATAACAGATACCTAAAAAAAACTCTGCTGCATATACCAGACATATTTAACAGCTATAAATATGTAATCAATATATTATGTATATACTTTACAGTTATACATATATATTTATATAAAATAAATATATATATATATATTTAAAAAAATATATGTATTTAATTAACGATATCCAGAATTACTATATATTAGCTACATAATCGATAACTAAAGTATGCAATGTCTAAATGGTTAACACTTTGATTGAATGGAAATGTATTAAACATAATTTTTTATGTTACATTTTTAGATATATAAATAAATAATAAAAGTTTTGAATATTTCAAATATAAATTCATAACTAAAGTTGTCTACTTGTAGCAGCGGGATGAAGTTCTGTCCGATTGCTTCAAGTTCTGAAACATATTACACAGCAGACAAGTTGATCACTTGCGATCGATAAATTGCCAAAAATGATTTAACTTAAAGATCTTAAGTCTGATATTTTTTCATTCCTATTCCTATTTGAAATAACACATAGAATCTGCAGCTATTGTATACTTCAAGGCAAATGATTGTGATAGTACAGAGTAATTGCTATTCGAGCTATTAGTTATTGGCGTACTAGAGCATGCGAGCATTCCCAACTAGCGCAACTCAACTTTGCTTAAAATAACTTTATCTAAGGCCCAGCAGCTAAAACCAAAGAGGTTCAATTTGTATGCGGAGAAAACTTTAAACCTTTTACTGTCTATCTATTTAAATATTTCTATTTATATATTCATAAGCCTAAATATAATCTAGTAGATATATAAAGTTTTTAGCTAAGCTATATTTAATTATCATATTAATGTTCACAACTGACTAAATACTTTAGCTTTGCACACGCTTGAAAACTTTGAGCACATACACAAACACACACAGCACACACACACACACACACACACACGCACCCGGGCATGAATGAATGAAAGTTGTTGTGTTGCATAATTAAGTGAAAAGCTTTTAAAATCATGAAAACAACTAAGCTGTAAAAGTTGTCTAAGCTTTCGCACGCAAAAGCTCGCCGGCGCGTAAAGTATAAAAGCTTTTCACACACAGCCACACGGGCACCGCCACTCACACACACACACACACACACACACACACTCGCATAGTTATGCATAGTTAAGTATTTATTTATGGCTTGCCGTACTTTAAATTGCATACAAAATTTATGTGTGTGTGTAGGGGGCAGGAGCGGGGGGCGCGGCTAGTGGCGGGCGCTTAGCGCACGACTTAAAATGGAAAGCTTAAAGCTTTTAAGCTAAATGTATGCAAAAGTTATTTAAACACACAGAAAGCTAGCCATGTCCAACTGACAGTTATCCTACTTTCCAACTATTACCTAGATAGAGTAACACTAAAAGCAAATGATCGACTGACAGTCACCCTGCACTATGCTGCAGCAGATGCAAACACATTGCAAATCAAAATTTTAAAATACAAATTTTGCTTATTTGTTTTAATTTTTTTGCTGCTTGATCGCTTTGTGTTCTCAACTATATATTATTGAAAATGAGCTGAGATATCCAAAGTTGAGTTATCCGAAATTCATGCTAACTATATATATAATAATTCCAACTGTCAAGAAAACTGAAGTTGCTAAACGATTTTACGCATTAGCAAGGAGCTGCTCATGCCATATGATCTATGGATCAACTCAAGTCTATATAAATATCACTTCAACACCCCAACCCATTTGCTGCTGCTGCCCAAAACCCATATACCCTCTGCTAGCAGTTTCAACTGGCTTCAGGACATTCTCATTTCGCTTAGGTCCGAGCACTTTATATCTTCATATATATTGCGATTATTATGGCACCAAATATATGTACTATATATATAAGCGTTATTATCGTAGACCATTAGCTTTGGCCAAGTTGTTTTTGTTATTTTTCTCACTCTCTCTGCCTGTCCCTCCCTCTCGCACTCTATCTCCGCAATTCATTTTTTAAAGCTTTTTGTGCCCGTTTAACAGCTCCGCCGGACTTTGTGTGCGCCACGCCCCCTCCATAGCACCTAACTGTACAAAGTGTCAATTATCTACAGCGTCAACAAGGCTGAAAAAAAAAGAATAAATACCAACAAAAAAATACCAAAAAAAGGGACAACGAAAATAATAAAGATAAAAACGCGACAACAAATGTCAAAGAGTGAAAATAATCATCAATCATTTTAAGGTCAAACGGACGGGCCGTGAAGCAAGAAATACATAGAAAAGAATATATATATATATATATATAAATATATATACATAGATATATGTAGGCACTGCGAGAAACAAGTGTAAGCTAGTGTCTTGAGGCCGAGGGGCTTTTCTTGCACCATGAAATTGCCAATATTTTAATTATTTAATAATAAATTTGAGTTCTAATTCGGCTTTTTATTTACATTGAACACAAAATTCTATTGTCTCTTTTAATTATCATTTTAAGCTTTGCAAAATTCCTGGGCTTTTTTTTTAAATTTCAAGTAGCACTTTGAGCATATTTTGCTTGACTCTGATTTTAGAAAATATTTGAATATCTATTAACATTTATAGAATTTTCATATGTGAATTTTTCTTAATTATAAATTGTAATAAATTATTTATTATGCATTAATTATTATTAAAATAATTTTTTGCATGAACACAATTTTCGAATATAAGAAGTAAATAATTGTTGATAATCCTATTAAGCTACATTACTGCCCCTATCTGTCCAAACGATGCGTCGTTCGGTATATGGATCCACAGATATATATACATATAAATTGATTAACAGCCACGCCTATTTCTGACTCTCACTCAAGCAAGAAGAGTTGAACATAATCTTCTGACTGAAAATGCTTTGTATTAGTTTCAATTGCGCTTTAAAAAAAGTTACTACATTTTTCTCACAGTGCATAGTCATTTATATATATATATATATACATATATATATATATATATATATATATAATATAGCTGAGACATTGTCAACAATTTATTGATATTAATTACAATACTAATTATTGGTCTATATTTAGAAGCGCTAACATTTCGCTTTGGCCTCAACAGCTACGTGTGTGGCCGCAGCTATAAATAAATAATACACATATATATGGCACACATTATATATATATATATATATATATATATATATATATATATGTCTGCTATACGTGAGAACATAAAATTGGCAATTTAAGAAAGAAAAAAAAAAGCAAGAAATATTCTATGTAAATGAATATAAATATATTTACGCGTGTGCAAATGCATATTCAATTGGGCATTTCAATGTTGCTTTAATGGGCAATTTGTCATATTTGATTTACTGTTATCTCTCGCCTTGCTCGGCGATTCTCATATAATAATAATAATTAATAATAATTGAGCCAATGCGGCGTATGCGCAATATTGATTTTCACTAATTGGATTTCGTAGCGTAAAAGGCAACAAACTGCAAAAAACATCAACAACGAATCGCGGCAAAAAGAAAATATGAAAAATTGGAAAAAAAAACTACAAAAATGGAAAGTGGAAAATTCGAAATGCTTAAGTATTTAAGGCATAAAAATCAATTGATGGCAGCGCGAACTAAAATCAAATATCGAGTACTTAAGGCAACAAACTGTGAACGGAATGGAAAATAATTAAAAACAAATATTATTATTGATAAATAATAAAATATCGATTTGTCGTGTAGCATATAAACATATATATTATATACGTATAGCCACGTGCAAACGTTAAATTACAAAAATTGTTTGTTTATCTAGTTTCGGCTTTCGATTTGATAAATGTTTTAATAGACTAATCTAAAGATGGTATAGATGTCGATAAATATATTTTAATATTATTAAATATATATAGAGATATAAGTCTAATACTAATAGGAACGTCATATTATTAAATATAAAAACTATCGATAATATATATGTATATAACTTATCAAAAACATTTAAAATATATTAAAATAATTGACTATTTTTATAAAATATTATGAATATTATGAGATACACAACTATTTAACTATCGATAGGCTTTGCATGATCAACAAGAGTAATATAATAGTATGAAGACAAACTAACTTCGTTAACTCTGCAATACGATAAAATAGGGTAAATTTTCGATATATGTTATCGATATGATGATCATTGAATTCAAATAAATCTAAAAAATATTTTGAAAATATATAATATACCTCATAGTTTTTTTCACGGTACACCCTGAATTATCGATAACTATCGATAGATATGAAAGTTGTTCATTAGCCTTAAAAAATCAAACTCGAAAATGAAGTAATACTTTGATATACAATACCAATCTTAAGTCTGATAAATTATGCACACATATCGATAACTATCGATAGCTGAGATTATGGCTGTTTATTTCGATACTAAAATCTAAAGTGAGAGGCTTAATATCGATAACTATCATCTGGGAAAGGTAGAAATAAGTCAAAAATAAAACGGAAATGACAGATTAATGGACTTGCACAAGATTTCAGTTTAGTGTTGAGGAATTTATTCATTGTACATCTTATGGGGCTAGTTCGTTCCTATTATTGGCTGTCAACTGAAGAGATTGAGATTTCGGGGAAATAACACAAAAC